>JBAMHX010000015.1:27280515-27290709 GCA_037177515.1 Pseudomugil tenellus
CTATTTCATGGTCATATATTTATTTCAAAATGTTGTATTCATTTATTTAATTATGAATCATACGGGTCTCCATAGGTTCCACCCACAGCCCAGGTGGACAACGTTGTGGAAAGCAACGTTTTCCACTTCTTAGCTCTGCAGCGCGCTGTTTTGATTCCTTTTGTCTAGCAAAGCAGTTGCTCCTGTTTTCAGGATGTTGCCATCATTTTTCCTCATTTTTGCTCAAGTCTGCAGCTTTTTTATGAGAGCCAGACATCTCAGTTTCCGTCTTAGACAAACCAAGCTGGGAATAAAATGTTTTCAGTAGACTTTACAGCTGCAGCAAGAAGCTAAATAATTTCAGAATTGATCTCCTGGAATAAGATCATTTCAGTGTGTACAGAAATGATCATTACTGGTCCTCCCAGTGGCCTCGGGGTTGGAGTGCCTGATGTCTAACCATCGCTGACATGATGAAACCCAGGAAGAGAAGCGGAATCGGTGCACATTTCGGACATGTGACATGTGCCAGCAGGAACTGGCCTCCTTAATGAGATCTGATGGAAAAATCTCTGTTGCAGGCAGAGTCAGCCACCTGATGATGATGATGATGATGATGTTGCAACTGAATAGATTTGTCAACTCAGATTTTTTTAAACCTGAATTGAGGTTCAGTCCTGGGCTTTCCAGTCTTCCGTAGGACATTAACTGCAGCCTGGAAATGATGAAACGTGTTGGTTTGACAAGCCATCAGTCATGTTTTTTTTGTTTTTTTTTCGCCTGTTCTGATAAAAGATTAGTTCATGCTGCAGATTCTGCACGCCTCGAACCTGCTCGTGTCTCGGTTAGACTGTGGTTTCACGCCACTGATCATCGTCCATGTGTGCAGCATTTTACTTCTTCTGCTGTCTTACTTCCCAAACGTGGGATGTCAGACCCTCCGATACACCCGCCTTGGGCTTGTTCGTGGATCAGCCACATTCAGCTGTTTGCAGCTCCTGGGAGGGGGGGGGGGGGGGACCTGGTACCTGAAAGGTGCTGTGCTGTACGGCACATCTGGTGCGTGTGCTCTGTACGCAGCTGGAGGTGCAGAAGCCAGAGGAGCTTGTGTACTAATAGTTTCACAAAGAGTCTCACTCTGGTAAAACTAGTTTGACTTTTCATTGACACCCCCACACCCCCACTGCTTCCTTCAAACACACTGATTGGTAGATGTATGAAAATTTTCAGGTCTTCTATCACAACACAAAATTATAATTTCTAGAATCTTAATAGTTTTGTTAAAAAAAACTCAAAACGTAAAAGTTTTTTTTTCTGATTTTCCTAAAAGAAAATCACTCATGCAGGTTTGTCTTTGACAATATTACAATCAGTGCTGAATTTTCTAATCATGTCTGCCTTCTTCCTGATTGTGTTACCATCAGGGTCTCGTATGTGTTCATGCATCGTCCGTTTGTCTGCAAACCCAGAATAGGTTTTCATTGTGTCTGAATGCTCGCCAGCAGCCCAGAGCTGTCAATCCACCAGATCTCTTCCATATTCAGTGTTTGTGTGTGATCCAGGATGGATGGTGAGACGCGTGTCATTACTTGACATACTTAGACTGCTGCATCTATTCAATTAAATGTGTCCTCAGAAGAAGAGGAGGAAGGTATTGAGCTGGCGATGGAGGAGAACGAATAAGAAAACTGGGCCTCATGAAAGAGCTGATTCCTATGGATGTGTGTTGTCAGGATACCAACATGACCACTTTGATGCGAACCTGCTGGAAATGTTCACACACATGAAAATCTGTCAAATTGTCCTGAAAATGACCTCCTTTCATCTCCTCAGCACAGTGAAGAACAAGGCGCTGAAATGTCACTGCTGGGTTTTCTATAGGTCTGCTCTGTCAGCTGGGTTGTGTTCAGTCTGTCAGGCATGTTGGATGGAAACATGCTATAGATGGATTTATGGCTGTTCTCTCTGCTGATGTGAAATGTCATTTTCACTCCATGCAGCTGTCTTCTCCACATGTGCTGGATGGCTAGAAGGAGCGGTGAAATGCTGGGCGTTGTCGTCATGGATGCAGGAAACCTGGAGCAAGTAGTGGTGAAGACCGCAGGCTTTCAGCTTGCAGGAGTAGAAGCGAGTGCCTTGCTCGCTCCCCTACTGTCTCACATGCTTATCTAACTCGCAGAAAGATGGTTTCTGAAACAGTCAGCCTGACAGCAGAGTGAATAATCCAGTTATTGTCAGGTGTCAACAGCTTTTTCCTGCTCGTATCCATTTCTGAGACCTCACCTGCCCCAAACTTTCTGAAAGTCTCATTTCAGACTATTATTAAGTGAGCTTTAAGCAGCAAAGATGCTTCATCTCGTCAGGGATGTGTCACATTCCACCATCCTCGCTCGTTCATTTTCTCTGGGTCAATGTGTTTCACTCAACACATTTAGTAAATCTCTTAGACCAGGATTACTGCTTCCTGGGGATTTAGGCTTTCTGCCTGCCCAACACATGTTGCACCTTTGTGCCGTTGGGCTTTCATGTCTCTCCTGCTTCTCAGAGCTGCACACTTGTTTTTCTTTGAGAAGAAGCCAGCAGGTTTCAGCTCCTATCGGAAGAAATGATGGCGCTGCTTGATGGCCAATAAGCGACGTCACAAGGCCTTTGACTCACTGTCTGCCATTTGGAGACCAAGAGGATTTATCTGTTTTCTGAGGGTTTTTTTCCGGGAAGAAGCTAACTTTAAGTTTTTTTCCCCTGAAGCTTCATCAGTTTTCATTAAACCTTCAGGTTGATCCGCTCAATCTTATTTGTAGGCAGCAGTCATAAAACTCAGAATGAGTGTGTCAAAGAAAAGCAACTTTCATCCCTTGGGCCCGATGTCCTCTGTCCTGATGCGGTCGGCTTCAGCAGCGGCCACCGGAGACAAACCTGGACCTCTGGCTAGAGGTGCTTTTTGCCTGGAGGACAAGGACAAAGACAAGGAGGGGTCACGATGTGGAGGCCAGCCGCAGGGCCCTTTGTCCCACATTGTGGAAGAGTTCTTCTGGATAGGAAGCAGCATTGTGGCATTTTCCAAGTGGCGGCTCGGCTATATGGGTAAGCAAGTCCAGATGCATCCTGGTGAGGATGCTTGTTGGTATAATTCAGCATTTTGTTGTGCTTTGATGGAATCAAATAAGAAGATCACGATGGAAATGATCCAGAATGATCACCGTAGCTCTGGAAATCTAACCATTCAAACGATGATCTCGCATACAAGCACAAAGTACTCTGCATATTAGTTGAAAACCATCAGATGGTGGAATTGCAGTCTAATAATACTAATACTAGCAATAATATAGTATTCTATGAATATTTGATAGATTTTTTTCTACAGATGTTAAGATTATAATTTCTGTTTCTGTTTGTCGGCCAAAGAAACGTAGGAAAGCTGTGTTGGCTTTAGCATCTTTAGCCTAGCAGTATTTATGGTGGAAGATGAAGATAAATCAGGACTTAAAATGGACATTTTGTTTTTGGAGCGCTCTAAAACTGAGATATGATAAAATCAGTTGCTGTCATGACTGCATGTTGGAGGGAAAGAAAGCTGTGTGTAAACCTGCTGAAGTGATGACAGAAAGGTGAGCTTTTACCCATCATGCTTGATGTCACATGTTTTCAGGGGTTTAGGAAGAAACGGGCTTTACTGATGCATAGAGGCAGAAGCTGTTTCTGGTGACATCCTGTTTATGCTAACTGCTAACTGATGTTTCAGGTTAATTTAATTTCTCAACTATTTTACACCCCAGTCGTGTAAATCCTCATCGTGTTTGGATCATCAGTGCCACCAGATTGGCCATCTGTAACATGATGTATCACCTGTTTGTGGCTGTAACATATGGCCTGAGACAATCCCCCTCGGCTTAACTTGTTGCCCTGATGGAGGAGGAAAGCTCCTCCTTGGCACACATTATGACTGTGGCAGTAGGTCAGTAGACACTCAGGTTATGCTTCCATGTCTGTGAGATGACGCAGCTAGTTGGCTTCAGATGTGTTTGGATGGGAAAGCATTTCCTGTTTCCACCACTTGTTAGGACAAGCTAGAGAGGTTAAGAACCTAAATGCTTGTCCAACAGCAGCAACAATGCTGCTCAGTAAAGGGATGTTGGTTCACTCAGGAGGAAAAAGTTCCGGCTACACAGGTAATACACCTGATTCAAATTAAATGCATCTATCAGCCCATCGAGGTCTGTACATTATTAACTAGAAAAGCACTCGTAGAGCGCAGACCTCCTCCAAGCAGCACAGTTTTCCTATACAAAAACCAGAGAATGCAGCTAAGATTGTCTGTCTGGTTAAAGCGCACATTACACTGACTTATATTGGTTTTGGTTATCAGCAATGCTGTTTCACCTCCTGCAGAAATAACACCGTACAGCTTATTAGTCAGGCAGGGACGGGACCTCCTTCTCGTTTTTCCGGCAGGCTGTACGCTGGATTAGCGTAATGATTTCCCCCACAGTTACAGACACTCACATTGTTTTCTATTCTCTCTTAGAGAGCGGTAGAGAGAATAAATTTATCTTGGCCTTTAGCATTGCGTTGCCGGAATAACTCCAAAATTTTAATATATTATCGAGGATTTTGTGGCAGAATTTTTTTTGCCATCCTTAGCTACCAAATCAATACATCAATAGTGGTCTACCTAAGTTTGCTCGTTTTCTTTGGCTGCTCCAGCTTCCTTTCAAATTCTAAACACGTTCCTGTTGGGCTGAGCTGTAAAGCCAAATTTTTACATTTGGTACATAATTTCTGAAAACCACTTCATGGTAGAAAATGTATGTATTTTTTTCTTTACTTCAGTTTTTCTTTGGTTGTGCTTAATAGAGTTAGGAATTCTCTCTGTAAGTCTGATTGCCTGTTTGTGTGGTGTTGACCCTACTATGGACTGGTGACCAGTATGGACCTGCTTTCAGGTGTAACAGCTGCTGGGATATTCTCCAGAGCCCTGCAACACAGTGCTGCAATGAGGTGTTGAAAATGGATTTATGATATTGGTATGAGGTGGATTTCATTCAATCACAATGAAAAAGGGTAGTGATGTAAAAACAGAGAAAACAGATTTAAAATGGGCAGGATCTGCTGTTTAAGCAACTGCAGCAACAAATTTAGTAACAAGTCTGGAGTTTTTCACAGGTGGTCCCAATATTTTATTTGCATATTCCTCACACATGAGCAAACACTTCTAGTGAGTCTAATTCTAATACTCCCCTAAACTCTCACACATCGCAGACTTTATAAATAAACAAAAAGGGTTTTGGATCCTGCAAGGAACATACCTGCAAAGCATTTTACAAATAATCCAGCTTTAAGAGACAAAAAAAGTAACTTGGTTATTTCCCAAATTACTCAAATTTTTGTGAATTTTATTATTAAGCCCACAGCTTGGTCCAGAGTCTGTTTTCATCCATTTTAACACCCAACATTCCTCCTTACCCACACACTCTTTAAATCTGATATTGTAACTATGGCAACCAGCCCAGATCCTCACCAGTAAAGACTATACAAGCTCTCAATGCGTCTCGTGCTCCACTTTTGTGTCTGCCATTACAAGCTGTAGTACGTGTGTGTTCTGCTGCAGCAACTCGTCTCTTTGATGAACAGTGTGTTACCTCTGCAGCATTTTTTAATTTAGCACTTTTAAACTGTTACGGTTACCCCCCCCCCTTTCTTTTTCTGTTAAGAATAATCTATCCTGTTCCCAGAGTGTACCTCTTGCAATTCACTTTTTCTTGTTTTATCCTCATTCACTAACTGTAAAAGTTGATTTACTTATTAAAGGAGATTTTCTGCTTTTGTTAATCTTTGTTGCATCCAGAGCAAGGAGCAACCGTGCTCCTGCTGTATGGGTCAGTTGACCAGCCACCATATGGCGTGTGCAATCTGCATAAGCTATGTGGCCCAGTGACTGCTGTCACTTCCAGTAAAGGTTAAGTTAATAAGGCCCGATGCGGAGATGTGGCCAGCGCCAAACACTTGGCTGATGCCTAAATGAGATCAGCACCCTTTTTCTGTCCACGATCAGTGGCTAAACTCTACAAAGATGGAGAGGATGGGGTCAAATGCATCTCCTCCACCACCTGGGGCTTAATGAATGTTGTTCTGTATGCGTATGAACTGATACAGCATGACTTTAAAGGCTTTGTATCCCACCCGCCTCCCCCACCTGGGGGTTAAGTCCATGAAGCATGCTAGTTCTCAGCGAGCAGACCTTTGTGAAGTACAGTGAGAAGATATTTTACAGATTAAGCTTGCATCCCATGGGAGCTTCGGAGGTTCATCTAGCTGTATCACGAGTGGACATGTCCTTTTAGACGAGTGTGAAGAGAGGAATACCTCCTGCTGCACTTTAATCCACTAGGTAGTTAAAGAAAAACACAGTTTGATGCAATGGCGCTGCAGCAAAGTTCCCAAACTCACACTCAAGCTCTTCTGACTGGCAGTGTCATACAGATGCTATCGTGTTCCTGTTTACATGTAACGCAGCATAATCTGATTAATGATTGGCACCCCACATTGCGTCATTTTACACTGTTCAGCACCAGTTCTGTGTCAGTTTCTATGAGAAAGTGGGTCATTCTACACTAATAAAACAAGAGGAATAAATGTTTATTGATACCTGAATGTATATCTCAGATCAAACCCAAAAACATCTGAGTTGATGCTGCCCTGCTTTTAAGTGGGCTGAAATTTGCCCAATAGGGTCATGTAACATTCCTGCTTCAGAGGTTTTATTATTGGATCAGTTTCCTATTTACCTGAATTCACTGTAACTACTTTTTTTTTCAATTCTTATCAATAAATGCAAAACACACATTTAAAATCTGAACCTGAAGGAAAAAAACACTTTAGAGATTCAACTACTTGTCATTATATAGCATGACTAAAGCTACGGAGCATGTGTTTTTATTTCCTGGTACATTGATTTTTATTTTAAAAAAATGAGAAAAGGAGGGAAAAGCTTCTGGACTTCCAGCTCAGGGCAAGTTCAATGCATCTTTAGGGAGTGCACTATCAATATTATTTATTGCTAATTATAGTTTTTAGGACATTGTTTACCTGTCAAACCTTAGAAAACCAGTTCACACTGAAGGCATGCACCACATGACCAGAAGGGGATTCAGGTGATTCAGTGGAATAGCTGTTCGGGTAGATGGCTCTGGTCTCAGTCCTGTTCTGAAAAACCTTGCTCCTGTCGCTGTTTGTTTTGACTACAGCTGTGATGTTATCTGCAAGTATAACTCCTGTTTGCAGCTTGTTTTTAACATTTTGTTGTGGCAGCCAGAACACAGCTGTGTGTGTAATGTATATTCATATTGTAGTAAATGGAAATTTGGACATCGGTTTTCTCTGCTGTTCCTCTCCTGTTCGGGCGCCTGCCGGGTGAGGTTTGGATGCAGCCAGGAGTAATGCTTGCAAGATACTTTGTTACAGCTGAGAAGGAATGAGCCTGCTAGATCGCTGTTGACCTGAGCGCCTGTCGAGTCGGGATGCCGTGTACAGCTAAACTGTGGCAGCAGCTCATTTTATGCGTTGCTTCCCCTCTTCAGCTTAGATGGTAAATGGTAAATGGCCTTGTACTTATATAGCGCTTTTCCAGTCATTTTGACCGCTCAAAGCGCTTTACATTACATAGTACGCATTCACCCATTCACACACACACTCACACCCCGATAGGCACATCGGGGGGCAGCTTAGGGTTCAGTGTCTTGCCCAAGGACACTTCGACATGTAGTCATGCGAAGCCTGGAATCGATCTCACAACTTTCTGGTTGAAAGACGACTGCTCTTCCACCTGAGCTACAGCCGTCCATCCACAGACCCCAGGAAGACCACAGCTACACAAGCTTCCGTTCAGATCAGTAGAGGGCTGTTTAACAACCATTCTGCACTGGTCCATGTCCTAAATCATTAAAGGTTATCAGTGATCATGTGTTTCCTTTGCTTACTTATGATTTATTCAGGTTTTGTATAAACTGAATTCCTTCATGTTTAGATTTTCTGGATGATGCTGGGTGATGGTTGGGAAGTTAACATTTCTAAAGATTGCATGTATCAGATGCTTCCATGTGGATGTTTTTCTAAAGGTTATGTGCAGCATTACAGTTCACTCTGCTTGGAAATACGTCCTAACAAAAGGACAGAATAACACAGATATGGATTAACTCTCTGCATTTATTCACACACAACCACAGACTTACTGGAAATGTTTAAACCAAGTATGACCTCAGTTTTGTCTTTACAACTTCCCTTTTTAACAGTTTAAGATGCTGTTTAAACATGTGGACCTGAATTGGGTCAGACATGGTTCAAGTAGGATCAGTAGCTCGGAGGCGTCAATGCAGGTTCAGCTCTGGAATCCCAGTGTCATGTAGCCAGGTCACCACCTACTGGGATGTATCACCATGACAACTCGATCTGGAAACAAATGGTCTGATCTAGAAAGTTGCTGTAGACGATGGTTGCAGCTTGTAGCAAGTTCCAGATTGTTGCATTCATCTGGATTTTTACAAGTGCATCATCTGACTAAATCACCATTCAGGTAGTTCTGTCTTCACTTAAACACAATGATCTCCAACAGAGAATGTTAGGAGCAGCTGGTGCATGTACGGTTTGCAGTCATGTGACGTATGCCTCATCTGCTTAGCATGAAATGGTGGCAGCGTTAGTGGCAAATGTGTCCATCTCTGGAAAATTCTGTAGATACAAGCTTCTTTTGCCTGCTTTCCTGCAGCTACATTTAAGCCCTTTGCTGTGTTTAAAAACTACCTGCTTTGTTGCTTTATTCTGACTTCTGAGTCAAAGTTGAGACAAATGTCAGTAAAAATATATCCAGGACCATTAATGTCAAACTAAAATTGGACCTTTAACATCTTGTTGCCTGGAAATACTTTTGATTTTTGAAATAAAAAAAAATAAACCGGGAAAGATGCCAAAAGAAACTGAAACAAAAAAGATGAAAATGAGCTAAAAAAGAGATTAATAACTAAAGCACTGTGCGTACTGAGTGTAGACTTCCACCTTCCAGCCTCTTCTAGTCCTCATTTATCTTCTATGGATACACTGATAATGCATCCACAGTGTCTTGGCTATATTGGCATGTTTCTATCTTCACTTGTTCCCCTGCAATGATTAAGAGTTATCCAGAACAGGACGTCGTATCCACAATGTTGCTGTTGGAAACTTATCCTGGATTTTTTCACCATCATAATAAATGCCAGAAGTGGTTTCATGCAGATTTACAACATCAGTCTTTAAAAGGGTTAATAAATATTCTCTAAACACCAAAATCCTTCATGTTTGTATTTTTCATCTCTTGTTTGTGTTTCTTTTTGTTTCTGTCTGATGCAAAATGTGCCGTTTGCACATCAAACTTTACTGCAGCTGAACTGTGTGAGTGGAGCTCTGTGTGTGTATGGGTGTGTGTGTGTGTATAGTACTAGCTGAAGCTTGTTCAGCCGGTGACAACCAATTGGACCGATCCTACAGGGAACTACACACCAACACGTTTTAATTAAGCCGTCCCAGCTGATGTTTGTTGTTTGGCTAACTTTGCTCTCGCTGATGTTGTGGACTTGTAGAATTTGTTGATACTTCTCTGGGCTGGAATTCGATATCGGAGGTCAGGAGAACAGCGCTGAACTACATAAACGATACCCTGGGGGCGGGTCGTCTGCAGCAAGGCTACACCGAGCCAATCAATACCCAGCATTAGTGCTGCTGTGTCTTCCTGGGAAAGATGGTTTTATTTCTAAATGTTCTGGACAATCAGTTTTGTTGTCTTGCTTTGCTTCATCTCTTTCTGCTGGTTTTGTAATGTAGATATTCCTGATTAAACCGGCACAAGCACTAAATCCTGCCAGGGTCTGTGTTTCATCTGTGGGCTGTTTAAATCTGCCGTGATGGAACTTTTTCTCTAATTTTACCTTGAATATGCAATTTGCTGCTGAACGTGTATGAAGTGGTGGCATGTTTCCCGGCACGGCACACAAAATGATTTGATACAATCTGTCAGACGTTTGATAACTGATAATCAGGGAGCAGGGTGTGTGACAGCTGCCCAGAGACGTATGACATATTACCACAAGCCGTCTTGCTGAGCAAACAACCCTGTGTGTGTGTGTGTGTGTGTGAACCTGACAGAAAAAAACACCACCCCCCAAACAGAGCTCCTGGTTTGTATTTCCA
>JBAMHX010000015.1:27301890-27351112 GCA_037177515.1 Pseudomugil tenellus
GGAGAAGCAGCATTTAGCTGTTATGTTGGAAACAAGTGGAACAAACTGCCAGTAGAGATAAAACTTTCACCAAATGTAGAAACGTTTAAATCCAGATTAAACAAATGTCTTTCTCATGTTCTCATGCATTTAATCTGCACAGTAACTTTTATTGATCTTGCTTTTAATTATTTTAGTTTAATTCATGGTTTTATTGTGAGTTTTGCTATTTGTTTGTCTTTACAACACCCGTAATGCTTTTGACATTTTTAAGTGAAGCACTATGAATTGTCTTGTACATGAAATATGTTGTAAGAATAAACAACCTTCTTGCCTTCAGATCTTTAACCTGCATATGTAGCTTTCAGGGTAAGCTGTGTTCATAGACTGGTATTTCTTCCTGAATCCATGCAGTGATTTCCCATAGAGACTAAATGTCTCCCTGTAAAGCAGGTTATCACCAGCATCCAGCCTCTTCTAAAGAATAGAGATTCCTTCACAACTTCAGATATTATACACTATAGATCAGGATGCCAGAGTCTGGTCCTCAAGCTCAACCCTAATTCAGATGTTGGACAAGGGTAGCATCATAAAGGATAGTAGATCTGGAGGACCCCCGTGTTGTAAATGGTTTGATCCTCAAAGTCTAAGATACTTTTTTTTTTTTTTTTTTCCTGAAAGTTTAGAGCCGGTTTGTCTCAGATTGGTGAATCTGTCCATATTTTGCTCTGAGAGACTACCTCTCTGAAATGTTCCTTTTTTACCCAGTCATGCTACGGACATACTGCCCATTAATCTGAGTTGCCAAATGAAGTTTTTTTTCCAGCCTTTTGTTGCTCTTGTTCCAACTTTTTACAGATGTGTTGTTTCCATTAGATGAAAAATAAGAGGTCTGTTTCAGCATCAGCATATGTCGTTCAGGTTCAAATGGAAGAAAATATGTCTTGATGACATGTGCAGATCATTACATTCTGTTTCATTTGTGCTTTGTCTCAGTGTCCCAACCATTTTGCTAATTGTGGCTATAGGTGTTTTAATCCAGAAGAGCTGTCATGCAGTTTAACTCTGACTGGTGTCGGCTTTTTAATACTTATCCAGCAGCAGATCTCAGTTCAGCTCCACTTCTGTGGATTTTCCTCCCCATACTGTGCTCCATCCAGGTGATAAACAAATTGTGCATCAGAAAGTGAAACAACAACTTTGTTTCGTTGTGCCATTTGAATGACTATAAACACACTGATGGAGCTTGACACTGTACTGGCAGAGAAAGGTCACCCCCCTTTTCATTGATCAGAGCTGGTTTCTGATTGATTAAACTGGGTTTTAAAGAGCAATGACAAGAGAGCCTGCTGATTTATGCTGCCAAGATGGCAAAGAACACTAATATGTAGGCAATCTTCTATGACTTTATCTTTCAGTAGTTCTTTTGCAGGATTTCTGACGTAACACATGCTGTAAAATCTGTTTTAACACACTGTTTGTCAAACTTACAGATGACCAAGGTGACCAAGGACCATTGTCTGGAGATAATCAACAAATTTGAGCCATGCTCTGAAAACCAAAAGCAAGGGGTTCTGGGTATTGATGGTGAGTTTGCTTATCTTAAATTTCTGAAAATAACCTGAATGTTGAGGATTTTATGTTCCTGTTGAAAGAAATGCCTGAGTACAATTTAACAGACTGCAGTGCCTCTTTGAATAAATTACCAGCTTCTATAAACTACATTATACAACCATCAGGGCTAGAAAAATAAACCTGAATTGACTTTTTTAAATTTACCATTAAGAGACATTACATTTTATAATTTAGCAGAAACTCAAGTGTAACTGTGCTGGAACGGTCTTCACACCAACAATCTGGACTGGTCACCACTCATAAGAGGACCCAAAATGAAACCACTTCCTTTGTTTTTAGGTTTTACAAATTACATGCGCAGTCCGGCTGGCGACATCTTCAACCCAGATCACTACAACGTGACCCAAGACATGACCCAGCCACTGTGCAACTACTTCATCGCCTCGTCACACAACACCTACCTGATGGGGGACCAGTTGATGTCACAGTCCAGGGTGGACATGTACGCCTGGGTGCTGCAGGCTGGCTGTCGCTGTGTGGAAGGTTGGTCAAGCAACCACGTTGCGTTGCTCTTATGCACACTGTCCACAATCAATGAGCTTGACCTAACTCATGTTAGAGTGTGTGACATTTGGGACTCTAGATACAAGTCAAAGCTGATTAAATGGGATATAGGAGCCTCATTTGGGCTTGTCTTCGTTTTCTGGGCCTTCATGACAATGTGAACTTTGCCTAAAAATGATTAAATACCTGAGCAGAAAACTTGGAGATAAAAGGTCCCAAGGGCCTCCTGTATAAAGCTTACTTACACACGAAACTGGGCCTTAAAGTTCTGCAGATACTTTTCTGCTTTCGGTAGTTTGGTATTTATAAAAATAACCTTGATGGAATAAAGTGCAAACCGGTGCAGCAACTTTTAACTTTGTGTATGAACATTTTGGAGAGAAAAGATGATGAATTTAAGCCAGATTCAGGCCATATGTGTTATCATTCCTGTATCCTTGTCATCAAAAACACAGAAGCCTGGAATATTATAGACACACTCCAAAACGGAGCTATTTATTCCATAAATACATATTGAAGCATCATAGTACATTATGGAACTTATAGGTACATTCTTTGTGAGGCTGTATGTAGAAATTAGTATAATTACATGTAATAATAAACATGTAAATATTGCAGTGACAAAAGTACGTAGTGCTTCATTATGAATTCACCAGAACCGTGTGATCCGGTACATCACCAGCTGCTGACAACTTGGGTTTCTGGAAAACTGCTCTTTCCAGCGGGAATTAACAGATGTGTAGAACATGAGACATTTTCTGCCCAAAGCATCATGGGTAAATTTAAGTGTTGACATTTTATCTAGGTCTGGAATATCTCAGCCATCCCGGAGTTAGATAATGCCAGATGTTCTAGACGTCGTTATTAAAACAGCAACAGTGTGGGAGAACAGAGCAACGTTAAACTGTTTCCTAAACGTAATCGGCACCATTAACTGCACTCATGTTGCTGTAAGGGCTGCGAGTGACAAGTTTGTCTATGTGAACCGCAAAATTAAAATACAAGTTATTTGGGACTCAGACGTGGTTCAAGCTAATTCGTTTGGACGGTGGCCTGGATGGATTCATTCATCCTGACAGCAGTGTGCGTAGAATCTGGGTAGGCAAAGACACATTGTAGGAGTTCTATTAAATTGTCATTTTGTCATTTTGCTGACATAACTTGCAGGTGATAGTGGCTACACCCGGAGGCGCTGGCGCCTCATGCCATCTGCAACCTCCAGAGTGGTTGTGAAATGAGCCATCTACTTTTTCATCTCATCTCCACCGCGGCAGTAACGTGGTTCCTTTTGTTCCCCAAATAAGATGTCTTTACATCTCTCCACATCACCAACATTTACTTTGACGCTGCAGCTTTTGGGATTTTGGCCAAGTACACTTTTAGTAGAGAATCTGCACAAAGTTTTATAAATGAGACTCCAGATCACTGAGGAAATCTCCTTCTGCAGCTCCACCATAACCCAGTTTAAACTGGGGCTGTGCTAAAGGACAGACGTCCCAATGGTTCATGCCAGTAGATACAGGACACAGAGAAAAGCTCAGTGACTATGGAGCAGCAAGAGAAAGAAACCTAAAATATAGTAGTTTCACTGTAATGATACATTTTGGAGGAAAAAATACAAATGTTTGCATAGTGTCGACGTGTTTAACATTTACACTCACTCCTTTCCTGCTGCTCAATCCTTTAACTCTATGCAGCCAATCAAATCCAATGCGTCTAATTGTCACACCTCAAGTAACATATTGCTGAGCACAGAGGATCCCTCTGAGAAACACTGAGAAATATGCACAACAATCAACAAAGTAAACAGTCGATGCTGCACATGGGTCTGCTACAGGAGCCTCAGCGCTGTTGTGAGATGTGGATTACAACACTACAGTACAGCTGACTTGAAGAGAAGGAACAGAAGAGATGGGAAATGAAGGTACACCGACAGAAAACACCTGTGAGCTTTTCACTCGTAAGAAAACCAGCTGCTACAGCTATAAAGTTCCATTACATCTGCAAGAAAAGCAAGCTGATAATCATCAGAAGCTGCAATAAGAAGACAGACAAGTTGAAACTAACGTGGATCACGAAACAAAAACATCTGCAACACAAAGAAGAAAACCGAGAGCAGAACTGTAGTTTAGTCTATGAAAGTCAATGTGATGGTGATGAGTGCAGCGGTGCAAATGCAATCACATACCTACAAAGATGAGAGCATGAATCCCAGCCGTCCACCCAGATAACAGCAGAGAAAGTTTCCAACCATTACTTATCAAAATAAAACAGCCCCAGTAAAAGTAAAAGAAAAACATTTTGCCTCCCTCCTCTTCCTCATTGGCTTTTAGATTCCCTTTGCAGACGTTTTCTTATGTGACTGCTGACTCATCTACATTTTTGTAACTGACAAGACTGATAAAATATTTCTCATAAACCATTTTTTGTCCACAGTCGACTGCTGGGACGGTCAGGACGGTGAGCCCATCGTGCACCATGGCTACACTCTCACATCCAAGATCCTCTTCAGAGATGTCATCGAGACCATCAACAAGTACGCCTTCGTCAAGAACGAGTAGGTTGAAACATGAACAGCGACCCTTTTCTCTTGTTTCCTACTGACCTGCTCCATCTGCTCTCTGTCATTATTACATCTGCCAAGGAGGTTCTGGCTGTGTCTGTGTACTCCTGCTTCTCTAGTTAATAAATGTGTTCAATAACGGTGACTAACGAACCATCTTTAACTTTATTCATGAAGCACCTTTTACCTGTGGATGGTGAAAACATTGACCTGCTCCCAGATGCTCCATGTTTAACTCCTCCCCTCAAATGACTGAAAACATAAATGCTTGATTGGAGGACATAAAGGATGATGTGTGTGCATGAATTCCAGGGTAATGGTTAAAAGTTCACCCCCTTGGTCAGTTTAATTTGACTTTGCTAAATGTAGTGCTGCCTTTTTGTTAACAGCAGCAGCATTTTAAATCAATACAGTTCCACTTTGCACTTCTGAAACTGTTTCATTGCAGCCTGAGGCTCATGGGTATTCTTCTCATTTTGTTTTACTGTACTACCTATTCTCCAGAGGTTCCAGTTTCTGTGGGTAAGTAGTGAAGTTCCACCACAGCAACCTGGATCTATTTATATTTATGTTGCTCCATTTTGAGCAGAAAGGGCCTTTACATTGAGGACTTGTATGATTACAGTGGATGAAACCAGGACAGATAAAACAATTTACCATTTTTTCTGCAGTACTTAAGGCAAACATAAAACACCCAACACCCCATAATTTCATGGGAAAGATGGAGCTTTTGAAAGAATACAGCAGAAGTGGATTTCCTGGTTTTGATTTAAGGTCCAAAATTGAAGCAGCTTCAGTTGTGACAAGAACGGGGTGAAATCTGAGCAAATATATGTTAATCTTTCAGGGTTTTTTTTTACAGTCGTTCTGCTCTGAAGCACAAATTATAAATGACCAACTTTTTCTAAATGACAGCTGATGAACGGTTGCTTTGCAACTGTAAATTTTAAGATTTTAGGATTATCCACCAGCTTTGAGACGGAGGATTAAACATTTGGTTCACTTTTTTTATTTTCACCTTTTCTCTCCATTTCAATAGAAGCTTGTAAAATGTGTCAACTTTAATTTTTAAAGCAAGATCAGCTGTTACTGTAAATGGAAAATAAAAACCTGAACATGACCACTTCACTCAGCTGAGATGATCCAGACCTCCATCCATAAAACTGTCCAAAGACAGTCAGACAGATTAAAATCACAAGATCAGAATAAACACTTGGAAACAAATGATAAGATCTTAAACTCCACATAAGACTGGAACCAGTGGAGAGAACAAGACTGCTATGAGAAGAAAAGATGGATTAAGGAATGGTTTAACCTCTGAGAGGATTCTCAGCTGAACAATCACATGATCAAAAATAACTTCCAGGTTTTTACAGCTGTTGTGCAGGATAGTTGCAGAGTTCAGTCAGTCCAATAGATCCATAAAAGTAAAAGGTAGCGGATCCACTGTGGTTCTGAGCCACAGAAAACCACAACATTCACACTGGGAGCACAGACCTCTACTAGACAGGTCATTTCCAGCCAGTTTGGGACTCCCAACCCACAGTATAATCCTAAATTAATTTTTTAAAGATTATAAGATTAAAAGCTGATATCGTATTTGAAATATTTATTAAAAGGCGCAACCTTAAGTTTTTTTTCTTTTATTCCACAACAAAATAAACATGGATATATTGTAGACTAGAGTTATGTATGATGCCACACCACGCCTGGCTTTTCTGCAAACTCCTGCAAAATAATAGAACAAAGATTTATTTACTGAAGGGTTTCAATCCTACCAGCTGAGTCTTTGCAGACTTTTTGTAAATAAAATTACAATATAACCAGCAGTTCCATAATCTGATGCATTTATTTATCTGTTAGTCAAAACAAAACAGGATTGGCTACAGTATTCTATTACATATTACATGAGAGGTAGAACCTTCCTCTTCTATATTTTCTGTAATATTTGGATATGTGAGTATTGTGTGTTAAAATGAAGCTACACAAGTTGTCCATACTGCAGCAGGAACAGATCCAGATTAAAAGGTTCAACCAAAACCCACTTTCAGAAAGAAATGATAAAAATCCTCCCAGTTGTTTTTGTGTAACTTTGTTAACTAATAGGCAGAAAGGCGGATAAACGAGAGCAAGAACAGGCATGAAATTATCTTAAAACCAGGAAAAATCTTGTGATTTTTAAAGTTTCCCATGTTTAATGTTCACTTTCAAACCTTTGATTGGTTCTGATGTTTGGCTTCCAAAAGGGTTTAGTTTCCATTATGTTGCTGCAGCAGCAGCTGATGCTGCAGTAGCTGCTGCTCAGCCTGCTGCTGTGAATTAACCCAGCTCAGATAAATCCTCATAAAGCTGCAGAAAACTCCCCTCACACCTGAGCAGACACCAAGAACACACACACACCCTCCTCCTCCATTTCTGCCTCAGAAAGGTGATAATCTCATTGACACGCATGCAGAGAAAATCTCTATTTTTAGATCTCATCTCTTCAAGTAAGATGAAGGAGAAAAAGCTTCCTTTGTGTACATCTCCACTCTCACTGTGTGTTTGTGAAACATGATTGTGGACGTTGTATTCCACAGATAATTGGTTAAAACGGAGCAGGGTGATGAGACGCCGTTCAGCATAAGAGGAATCAGATGAAATAAAGTGGATGAAAAGCCTCCATCTGAGACTAAATTATCACCGTTTTTTTACTCATTTCATTCTGTGCTGCTAATATGACTCAAGATGTGCCATGTTTCACCTTTAAATCCTGGTTCTCACTGCATTTCTGCTCATTTGTTCAGTTTAAATCCATTTAGCGTTTAGTTTGAAGCATTTTGTCATTAAACCTTGAAACATATCAGGCTTTTTATGGACGATCTGTAGCTTCGTGTTGAACTTAATTTGATTTAATTTCAAATAATAAAACAACAGCTTTTTTTTAAAGAGTGCCGCTTCTGTAGAAGTGCTAAACATTTTTTACCATCACATCATCTTGCTCTCTTCAGCAGCTTCACCACCAGAGTCTGATGAAGACAGTCCAGCAGCAATGCATCCATAAAATCCTGATAAGTCGTTAATAATGGAATGACTAGTAAATGACAACATTCCACTGTGTGAGCAGCTTACAGGTCTGAATTGACACATGCAGAAAAGAAGTCACATGCAAAATGTCTCTCACCTCAGTGACATGCATGTCAAATGGAATGAGATGTAACTGCGGTTGCATCAGATTAAATCTAATTCTGTGCGACATGTGAAAGACATTTCAATGGGTTTTTAAAAAGTTAGATCTGACCATAAAAAAGTCAGGATTTTTAAAAATTTCTTCAGGCAGCTTTTACCTGCCGTATAAATGCAATTCTCAGCTGTTCTCTGCCTCTGGAATCAGTGCAGAAAAACTGCAGGGTCCTGATTAGTTTTTCCTGGTACTAGCCTTTCCACTGGCAGTGAAAGAGGTGTTAGCTTTAGCAAGTGAGTCTTCATTGTAAAACGGAGTATTTAAAGTATGACCTGCCAGCAACAGGCACTTTGTCCGTATTTCTGCTTCTTCATCCTGTTATAAAATCTCTTGGCACTTTCAACCAGCCAGCATTTGATAAATGCGTTGTTTGCTTTTAAGCTACTGCACAGCTGTCCGTTTTTACCCAGAATGCTCCAGTCCGCAGGTGGTACCAGTTAGAGTAAAAATCCTGTGTGTATGCTAGCAGACCCTTTAAGTGCCATGTTCATTCATAAAAGAGAAAGAGCTCTAAAAAGTTGTAAAAATGAGTTTGTTTAAATAAATTTTGGTTTCATCCAATGACAATATTCTTGTTGCTTTTGCAATTTAAATGGAGTAGCTCAATAGTTGTACATTTAGTGCTTGATGGGTGCAAAATTTAGCACACTGCATGACTTGAGAGAAAAACAGAAAACAAAACCAGTCCTAAGTTGCATTGTGCAATAGTCATTAAAACATTGCACATAATAATGCTGCACTGAGCCAGCAGCTTGGACTGGTGGGTTGCTGCTTAAAACATGTATTAGTGACCATTTATAATCTGCCGTGTTCCTATCTGGTTACTACATTTGTGACCTCCACTGGCTTCTCACAACCTTCATTCTGATTATTATATCCCTGAACAGTGTCATCTGCCGCAGATCCTTTATGTCAACACGACAGTTTTCATGTTTTGCGGATGCACAGATATCAGAGAGGTTGAACTGATTCCATCTTGAGCAATTTATCATTTTCATCTTGGCCACCAGGAGGCTCTCAAACCTGAAAACTGCTTTGGTTATATCTGAAATTATTCATCCCATTGACCTCAAATGCAAATTTAAGTTCACAACCTGAATATGTCACATAATGTTATACCTGAATGTTTCTATATTTGTATGCGAGGATTGGGCTGTTCTGGGATATACTGCTAGCCTTCGACTGCAGTATTTCTATTTTTTATTGATTTTTTTTTTTTTTAAATCATTTATTTGTTTATTAATATATTTTGCTTTCATATTTAGCTCCACCATAAATGTTGACATCAGAAGTTTTATGTCTGGCTTACAGTAATGATTTAAATGTCCTCCTTGAAGTTAAGCATCAGATCTCGCATGAGTGCCACAAATTTATTCCGCTTTTTCTTTTTAATGACATGATCAATAAACACATCTATAATACATGGATGTGAAATATTAAATGTATAACGACATGTTTAAAATCTTCATGTCTCTCCTCAGCTACCCCGTCATCCTGTCCATAGAGAACCACTGCAGCGTTCCTCAGCAGAAGAAGATGGCCCAGTACCTGACAGAGATCCTGGGGGACAAGCTGGACGTGTCCAGCATCAAAGCAGACGAGTCCTCTCGGTTGCCGTCACCAGAGTCATTGAAAGGGAAGATCCTCGTAAAGGTGAGGCTAGAACGTTTGATTAGAGAGTCAGTCCTCGCATCGTATCACCATTAAGAGCTGCAGAGAAACTGCAGCAGACGGTTGTGTGATTGACATTCAGACCAGAAGCACCTTTAATTACAGCTTTACAAATATATCAGTAACTATTACACTGTTTGGTCTGTTCATATACCGCTGTCTTATGTTTTATGAATAGTTTACTACATGTGCAGACATAAGTGATGGTTAGTTTTTGTGTTGCACTTAAACTTTTTAATGGGTACACCTTCAATTTTACATTCATAAAGATGTAAATAATATAACAGCTTGCTTTCATTTGATAAACATTTAGAAATAAAACACGTGATATTACATAATGACAGTTGGAGATCTTTGCTGATGAAGTAGATTTTAATTAGTTTATTGATCTTTTAAGTAAAGAACAAGAGTTATTACTAAAATATTATGTCAAGCATTTGGCAGCAATGAGTTATTCCTATGCTGGAACACTTTTCTTACCATTAAGTTCTGCTAAAGAAAACTCTAAATGCACTGTAATAAATTGAAATAAATTGTTTTGTTGCTCCTGTTTTGGGATATCTAATCGCCAGATTCCTGCCTATGCACTTCCCTGTTTGAATATGAGTGGGCGAAAAAAAAGAGTCTGGGTGATGAGTTGGGTACGTTAACAGCTGCGGGTCTACAGAACATGTGGAGCATCACATTCACAGATGAGAAGAGCTTTTAAATGTCGATCGCCTTCTTAAAAAGACTAAACTACGATCTGCTAACGGGAGGAAAAGATGACATTCAGATGTCTGCAGCTGTTGCCTCCGCAAAAGTTTCTTTCCACATCAGCTGCAACTGAATTAAAAAACTTGGTGCTGTTTTTAACAAAACAAAGAAAACATGAATTTCTAACAAGCTGGGCAACATGTTGAGATGGGAGCGCCATCTTGTGAGGAAAGCCCTGCGGTACCACTGCCTGCTCCACACACTGGACAAATTTCCTGCATTCACATCTAAACATCAAGCCTTAGAAATGACTTTCTGACCCCCGCACCTCCCCCCCGACCCGACCAGAAGACTCTGGGTTATTACTAATGGATCCAAAAACAGCACGTGAATTGAAATGAAGAGGAAATCTGTTCTGTATACTAGATATATTCTTTAGATTTAGCCTGAAAATGATTTAGATTTTAAACTCTGTGATTAAAACCTGAATTTCTTCTCGCTTGCAGCACAGCTGGAAGTGTTTCTCTCATGTGTACAGCTCTGCTAAAACCATCAGACCACGTTGCATTTTTACAATGACTATAGGATTAACACATTATTTTAACTGATCAAAGTACCCGTATGATAGTAGTGTATATGTATGTACTGCATTCTGCACCATTAAGACCTGAACATACAGAAAGTGTGTGTGACATAATTTACAGATGTGTGAACTGGGGAGATAAATTCATGTTAATTACACGTGTTAACATGTAACATGCAGAAATTTCCCCCTGGAACCTGACACATGGAATTATGCACAAATCAGCTGTGTGTGCATGTGGAGTTTTGAGTCTTCCTCACAGTTCCAACATTACATGATGCCGTTAACACCTGGTGGAAACCTGGGTCTTCATCAGGAGACGGAGTGTTTTCCATCTGTAGTTGAATCTATGTGAGATGGTAGAATGTGTCCATCGGTCCTGCTTTATAAGAGCTGCTGTATTTGTGGAAAGAAGTCTCATCCAGTTGTTTAGAACGAGCTGGTTAAAATGATTTTTCAGTCCTGGCCATTCGTCAGGTGCCTATTTTTTATTTTTGTATTAGAACATTTATTTAATGTGTCTGCTTTCACAGTGTGTTGGTGATTTTAAACAATATAATAACAAATACTCCTGGAAATTGTTTATCCTACCTTTAGTGAAGCTTTATTAGTGGTGGATGTGAAGACAAGGTGTTCAGGGACGCTTAATGCTCGGATCCGGTCCTGTGTGCTCTCAGTACTGCGAGCACAAGATGACTGATAAATCAACGTTACTAAGGAGACTTGATGTTCTGTCTGACAGGGGAAGAAGCTTCCTCCCAACATTGATGAGAACGCAGAGGAGGGAGATGTGTCTGATGAAGACAGTGCTGATGAGATGGACGACGACTGCAAGCTGATGAACGGAGACGTACGTAGTTTGTTTCCTTCCGGCTCTGTGCATTCTGTTTAAACAGTCCGTGGTTGCTGCTTCTGCTTCTCTGTGGGGCTATTTGTTCTCATTCCTAGCTCTCCTCTCTTCCTGTGTGTCCTTTCTTCCTATCTTGCTTACTTCTATCAAAGTGGAAGGTACTGTATCAAAGTTCACCTCCGGTCTCCCATGACATCCCACCTCATCGTGTCATGTTTCCACATCCTGCCTGTGAAACACACCTCGTACCAAATCTGCAACAAATAACCAGAAATAGATGTTTGCAGTACAGATTGTAACTGTGAGAGTTAGTTTTTTTAAAACTGATGCTGACATTGAGATGTTTTTATGATTGCCAAAGAAATGATCACATTCTTACGATTATCGCACCTAATTTTTCAGCACTTTAAATACATAAAACTGCATGAAGTTAGATCTCTAAGTTAGATTTTTCTGTCTTTTGATAATAACATAATGTAGCAAAGTAAAATAAACCTCCTCCCAGGAGACTTCATGCCTTGTGGATTGTTTTAACAACTCAATTTTAGGTTTAGGTTTCCTAGCTTTTCTCTGCTGTATAAACGTTCAGTTTATGTGAGAACAACCCGAGTCGATCATGAGCACAAAATAACAAATGAAAAGATGTTGTTCCGTAACTATGCTTTGCTGGATAAAAAATTGTTTGATGTAACTAAACTGTTACTTTTAGCTTTAGCATAACAAGCTGGTGGGTCTCCTGCAGGAGGTGAAACGTTCCATCTTTTTATTTCTTTCTCTGCAACTTAAGTCCTGCTTTCCAGGCGGACGAGTCGTCCTTTCCAATCCTATCCTGTCTATTCCTGCTAGAACCAAAATAAAAATCAGACAAGAATGAGTTTGGAAGGAAAATCTCTTCTTCCGCTGTAGTGTCCTGCTCTACCAGCCTCTTCTGCAACTCCGTGGAGTAAACAAAGCAGCACAAGCGGCAACACATCCCGTTTACGCATTACAATAAACATTTATCTAACAGGGCCATAATACTTTCATTGATTCATTAACTTGTGTTGGATGTCTTAGCAAATGTATTTGGCACCTTGTGTTTTTTTTAACTCTACAGAACAAATGCACAACACAAAGGATCTTTAGATCCAAACTCCAAATAATGCGAGCATTAAAGCATGCAGTAAATTCCACAAATGCGCATCCTGGTTTACTCTGAGCCTTTTTCATCAAAAATGCATGTTTTTTCTTTTTTAAAAAATAAGTAAATGGATAATAAAATGATAGAAAAGAGTTTGTTTCGGAGTGGGAGCATTAAAATGAGGGGGTAAAGCATGAATGTTAACAGGCAGCATTTTGCATGATATTCTGCGTTCTGAGAGATTTCATCATTTCTGTTCTCATCAGAAAACGGTCTTGATGTTCGTCCTTGCAGCTTGAAATGATCCATGATTCCACTCTGCCATCATCTGGCTGAACTGAGCATGTGCAGTAAGCAGCAGGTCCTGTCATTTGTTCACCTTCATCTGCACAGATCCAAGTCTGAGCCAGTCCCTGCAGGGAGTATGCACCTCGTCAAGACCTGAATCTTTAACAGCTTGTTAGGACTCGCTCAGCAGGTCTCTGAGTTAATGCTGGAACAGCAAAGCCTGTAAAAACATGGAAAAGCTGCAGGCAGGTGGTGTTACTCACACATGGAGGTGAAATGTTCTCCTGCTGCTCCGAACTGAACAGAAACACCTTATCCTGACAGTGATGGCATCTCTGGTTGCCATGCCAACAAAGGGGAGATTGGTGTTCTTTCAAATGTCAATTCCAGTTCAGATAAATCCCGGCTACATGTCCACGTATTAACATGGTTATTTATTTAATACCAGTTACAGTTAAGTGGACTGCTGTACGAATTCATCTGCATTGAAAGATGACAGAAATGAAGAGTGAATTATTTTAGGTGTGAAAAGTTTGTGCAGGAAAATAACAGCTCTGGTCACTTTGTGTTTGCATTAAGTTCTGTGGATCACGTTCATATTATCATTTCTGCTGATTCAGAAACAAACTACGGGATACATGAATTATAACCTCCGTCATCGTCTGCAGTAGTTGCACATGTTTACTTATCAGCCATGCTGCGAGTTGCCTCTTCCTGTAACACGAACCTTCATCTTTTCTCATGTCAGTCCTGTGTGTTCTGCATGATGCATGTAGTGCGACCTGAATGTGGTGGATCTTCTCTGAGATTAACATCTTTTTTCTGCTGTTTCTGACGATTTTGCACCAGGCAGCTTCTCTTACATGTCTTTGTTGCTTTACTTTCACTTTAACTAGAAACTAAACGGCATACTTTGTGTCCTGTGATACAGGCTGTCACTTGAACTAAGTCTTATATCTTTTCTTAATTATTGGCCGAATGCAACTATAATTTATTGTGAGTCTCTCTTCAGCGTGGAAAGGCAAATATGAAAGCTGTAAGTGATATGTTTTCACATCTGGAAACGTTTATAAGCCTGGACCTTTTTTACATCCAAGTGTATTATGTAACAATGAATTGCTTCATCTGAGCTCATTCTTTACATCCTGGCTCCAACCATTCGTTTAAGTCTGCTTTGACTGGAGCAGACCAGGCTCGTCCACATTCAAGTTTGTGGAACATAAAGTTTCTTGGTGCAAAGTTCCAAAGTTTGAGCTGGAGTTACACCTGAGGTTTACTGGTTGTAAAAAAAAAGGTTTTTAAAAAGGAAAAATAGCGCAAATGACGAGGATTACTATGTACCTGTGCAAGTATCTGTATTTCTTATAAAAAGCACAAGCATGACAGGCTGCCCTGATCCTCACAGGCTGAATCTGATTGGTTAATTCTGTGGCTAAGATTAAAAAGAGAATGTGGCATTTGTGATGTCTCGGTTTTATGATGCCTTTTACACAAATATTCAACCCAAAGAGGAAAGAAAAAAATTTTCAGTCCTTTTTAAGGACAATTTAGTTCTTTTCTTCTAACAACTATTTATAAATAGTCTGAAATAAGATTAACGTCTAACTTCCTGCTGGGACTTAAATATTTTAGTTTTATGTTTAATAATAATATAATAGTTTTATGTAGTATGTCATGCAAGTCCATCATTCATGTTCTGTCCTCATCTTGCAGACGTCAGCTAACAGGAAGCAGGTGGAGAACATGGCCAAGAGAAAGCTGGACAGCCTAATGAAGGAGTCCAAGATTCGAGACAGAGAGGACCCAGACAGCTTCACCATTGCAGCCCTGCCTCCAACTGGGAAGCCCACAGATAAGACTGGCAGCAAGGTAGATACACACTCACCTTCAACATCTGGACAGAATGATTTGTCATTGATCAAATCTGAGCCAACTGAAGAAGAAGAAATAATTTAAGAGTTTCAACTGGAACCTCTGCTTTTTTCTGACCAAATGTACAGATTTTCTTTTTTCTTGCTGAATTCCTGCTGCAGTACAGTTCACACCCTCTCCAGTTATAACGGATGGTTCAACATGGTTGCAGGATTGTTTTTTTTTTTTTTTTTTTTTTTCTGGTTCTGCAGTGGCTTTTGTCAAAGTTGCAACTTTTTTTTTTCATTGCAAAAGAACATGAAAGTTATTGAACATACCGGTATTTATTATATACTAACATTCTTCACTGAGGTACTATTTCACTGTTCACACACATGTGAAAAAACTGGAAACATTATATAACAAAGCTGGGTCTTATTTATTTTACAGCAAGCAGAATGGTAGTCTGGTTGATGTTGTGCTGCTAAGTGAAGCTTAATAACTCCCATTTATAATTTAAATGTTTTTAATAATTGTTACACAATTAAATAGTACTGCTGGACCTGACCTGGGGGATGGAAAAACTACATAACCTGAACAGAAAAGAGACAGATAATGCAATCCAATCCGTTTCCAGCCTGCTGCACCACAGAAAGCAATCTGAAACGAGGCTATGCATCCTCACAAAAACTGGGAACACACGATGACTGATGAATTGAAAGTAGCTGTCGGGGGGAAAAACCTAAAAGACAACATGCACAATATACAGAATTAAGCCTCCACATCTGGATCTCATGGATTCGTGTCATGCAGAGTTTCCTCATATTTGACATGTCCTCTGGTACCGTTTAGCTCAGTTGATTATTTTTTTTCCAAGACAGATACAATTATTCTAACAATAGCTTCTGCTTTCCTTTAAAGCTGTATATTCTGCAAGTGATGCAGCCCTCAAACAATGCTAAATTTGAATAATTTTCTAGTCTACTTGTAATGTCACGCTTCATGAGAATCTTGCACGGCAGGACTTTTCCCGCAGCAGTGTCCATCTGTTGCATAGATGTATGTATTCCCTCAGCGCCTCCAGCAGCTGCTTTGCATCACTGAAAAGCGGAAACCTTTCTGCATTAACTACACCCACTCCACATATCCAAACAATCACATGCCTGTTCTTGGACATCGCAAGAAAAACTGAGGCCACAAGGACCAAAAAATGTCTTTTTTTTTTTTTTGTTTTGGTTTTTTTTATTATTTTTTTTTGCTGCCTCAAGAACAATGTTGTCTGCCAAGGATGTTCAGTCTGTATGTTCATGATGACAGAAGGAAGGAGCTTAAACACCCAATGTCCTGGGAGGTTGCTGTGTGTCCTTCTGGGACAGCAGAGCCTGTAGAGGCAAGGCCCGTTCATCTGTGTAGCACATTTCATGGACAAGATTATTCAAAGTGCTTTACATAAAAACATTAAAAGCATTGCATTGAAATAGAAGAAGTAAAACAAGCTTTAAGAAGAAATTAAATGAAGATGCATAAAGTTCTAGTGTGAGGAGTTAATCGTTATTTTGATCAAAGCTAATAAAGTTTTTACATTGATGTAAAGCAGGTAAGCTTCCGCAGACCGCAGCTTCCAGGCGGCTGTAGCTCCAGTGGAAGAGCAGTTGTCTTTCAACCGGAAAGTTGCGGAATCAATTCCAGGCTTCGCCTGACTACATGTCGAAGTGTCCTTGGGCAAGACACTGAACCCTAAGCTGCCCCCCACATTCAACAACAGCTGGTCAGCTGATCTGAGTGTTTGGGAGAGGGGGAGGGGAACCATTCACTGTGATAAAACAAATCAAAAAATTTAAAGATGAACTGTAAAAAGAACAGGCTACTAGTGTAGTGAAGCTAAAACAGGAGAATTGTGCTTTCTTTCGTGTTCCTGTTAAAACATGCCAGCATTTTGCACCAGCACGAGATAATGGAGCTACATTTGCCTTTAATTGAATGCAAGAAAAAATACAATCTGAGAGAAAAAAAGAGTTTTGGAAGAAATCACATTCTTTTCACACTGATAGCAAAAATAATATTTGAGTAAAAAATAAGTTGATAAAATATTCTGTCACAGAATATTTAGAAATTATTTGACATTTTTAAATATTTAAAAAATAATCTCAAAATACATTTTTTACTCTTATTTATTTTCTTTGCTGTCAAAGTGAAAATTTTACTTTGAACACGATTTCTTCTCAACTTTTTGCTCTTTTGCTATTGTCAAATTTTTTTGCTATCCAAGGGAAATCTGTGCAGGGACAGGTTTGTGCTGCTATTGCTGTCAGAGGACTGACAGCTGGATGGCGATGATGGTTCTGCCTTCCTCATTCCTTATGACCTGCAGGTCTGTGTATGTTGCTCTCACCATAAAACTAATGTAACACATAAATACTGATACCAGTAGAAGTGTAGGACTCCTTGCAGGATGGGACAGTAAGAGGAGTCTTCTTAATGTCTCACTGCGGCAGAGAGGAGTTGGGTTCCTGCAGTAGAAGCCAGACTGACTCTCTGCCACTCTGTTCCGAAGTTGCCGCTGTGAGTGATCCTGAGTCCTACACTACTGGCATCAGTATTTATGTGTTACATCAGTTTTGTGGAAAAGAGACATTCACAGACCTGCACTTGGACAGCAAAGACAAATAAATAATTGAGGTCAAAACAATGTTTTTTGAGATTCTTTTAAAAGGAATTCTATATATTTTAAAATGTCAATTTCTATATATTCTGTGACAGAATATCATATTTCAAAACTTTTTTTACTCAAATATTATTTTTTGCCATCAGTGTGAAAAAATTATCAAATATATATACATTTTTCCAAAACTTTTTTCCCTCTCAGATTGTATATTTTCTTGCATTCAATAAAAAGACAAATCTAGCTTCATGACTGGGAAAGAGTAGCAGTAATTGAGCTGTGTTGTAAAAGGCATAGATAAGTGTCTCAATCTTTTCTTTAAAGGACATGATTGATCTTGGCCTGTCTTAACTGATCACCTTCAAAAAAATGAAAGCACACAGAACCCAGAGGCAGGAGATTTAAAGAGGAAAGCAAAGGATGGATCCTCGTGAAGCACAAAATGACATAGGACACTGGATGATTAAAAAGAATATATGCTTCTTTTAGCTATGTAGGACCTGAACCAGTAATAATATTCATAATTGGAGTGCCAAAGAGTCCTAACCAGTTTTTCAGGTAACATGATCGACCGTGTCCAAAGCAGCACTGAGCTCCAGTAGGATCTGGGGTAACTTCAGGGTTAACTCTGGGTCTTCTGTACTACGACGCTGGTTCACTTCTTACCAAGCTCAACAACAGATGCTGAACGACTAACCTGCTCCGGAGCAGGTTAGGTTCTGGATAAGTGATTAGCATGTATAAAAGCGTCGCCTTCTGACGCCTTCTCTCAGATCGCATACATAAATGAACTGCCTGTTTTTAGAGGTTCCTGTCAACATTGGTGCACGTATGGTGAGAGTAGCTCTTCAGAGAGAGTTTTCAGGGTCAGATGCAACCCGTTGGACTTTCCAGGTGACATACTGTACCAAAGGTTCTATCAAGTACAGATTTACATCAGATAGCCTGAGATACATATGCAGCTTTTGGAGCGTCTGTATCAAACGTGACCCATCGTGCTTACTGTCCTACTGAGGTTTCACCTATACAACAAATGCAGTAATAAAGTCTCGTCACTGACTGCTCTGAATTATTCTTTTCATGTACAATAGTTCGCAGTGTTGAGTGTCTGTTTTTATCTTGTAAATTCTTTTTATCTAATACTTATTTTTTTATACATATTTAATACGGTAAGGATGACACTTAATTTTGTTTTACTGGTTTTGATGTGGGTCATAAGTAGAAAAGAAAAAAGTCTAACAGGTTTGTGAGGCCACTAAATGTTACGAGTTTCATGTCTGGAAAGGACCTGGGAGAACAAAATCTTTGTCACTGAGGCAAACATTCCTATTAGATCATGTTTCTTGTGATGGTAAAATATCTGACTTTCCTGCGAAAATAAAGACCTTAATAGAAGATTTTCCTCCTGTCTTCTTTGTAATTGGTCATTATTCAGCCCATTATCCCTCCCAGTTACAGAAACCAATTAGCAATTAGTCTAATTATTAGTCTTTCAGCAGATTTTGATAGTTTCCTGCTGTATATTTTTTTATGTCCATCCTCAGTAGTTGGTCAAACCATTAGAGAGATGGTTCCAGTATGCACCACCAGTTTTAGCTGTTTGATCTCAACATGAAGCGTTAAATTAAGGATCTGTGCAAGAGGAAATGCGTTTCTCACTCGCTTGTTTCTTCTCTGTCAGGGTAAAAGTGATGATGGGACGGATACAGCAGACGAGGCAAATCCCAGCAGCACCAAGAGAACAAGCCGCTCCTTTATCGGAAGCTTCTCCAAACGCAAGGTTGGCTTTTATATTCTCCTCAGCTACTTGTCCATCTGAATGAAGCTTCTCTGTAGGCCACACCTGCACGTCCTGCATACAAACTGGTGAACAGACGAATGCCACACTGCTTCTTTCATACATAGTGGTGTGATTTACATAAGGAGACACTGAATTTATACACTGCCTTCTAAAGACGTTTTACAACAAAACAGATCCCATTTTTTAGATAAAAATATCTTAACCTTTAAAACAGGAACGACAGACCAACGTAAGCTTGGAGCAAGGAGTTCACTGCCAGCATCAAATACAGAAAACAAGATGATGTGATCAGGACGAGAGCTAAGAGCAAACTGAAGAGCAAATGTCTTTTTGGTTTTCTTTTTCTTCTTCTGGTGTTTCTGGACAGTTCTGGACAGTAAACAATTTGACAGAGGTGCTTTACTCAACTGAGCACTGCCCACTAGTGGGTGAAATGACTGAACGATCATGGCAAAGCAAAAGCATTGAAGTATGAGGATGGAAGTTGCATCTTTGCTCTCTGGTAGTTGCCATGGCGATGGATGTAAATAACTTTACAGCTGGGCCTTCTAAATAAATGAAATTTATAATCCTGTGAAACTTTTTTCTTCTCCTTCATCATACATTTCTTAATTTGTGTGACTTAGTTTGTAAACTATGCTTTACATTTTTGTTTCTAGCTTATTTATTTTCTTCAAGTTTCTTTTTCTTTAAAATGTTTTCTCTGTTTTCACCTTAACCCAAGCAGAAAAAATTTTCCAAGCTGAAGAAGACGTCAAGCTTTGAGGACACAGACACAGACCAAGAGAGCACAAGCAGCGCCTCCCGAGCCCCCATGCATCACAAGTATGACACACACAAACACACTCTCACTGCACGCAGATTGGAAGGTTCGAGGTGAATTTGTCTGCGAGTGGCTTTTTTTTGGGGGGGCAAACCAAGGAAACACTGTACCGCTCGAAATGCCACACACAAAAACCAAATCCTTCCGAAACGCAATGAACAACAACAAATGAAGCTAAACTTTTGCAGACACTGGCACCTGATTCATAATAAACAGAATCCAGAAACCTTCAGCTGTTTCATGTTAAAACAAGTTTTTATTGTTTCTGAGCAAATTAATACTTTAGGCAAAGTTTTCTGACTTCCTGTCTCCTTCTGCAACCATCGACCTCCACTGATCTCACAGAAAGAAGAAGACCATGAAGCTTTCCAGAGCTTTGTCTGATCTGGTCAAGTACACGTGCTCTGTCGGTCTCTACGATATCGACGCACAAGGTGGGCAGCTCTCAGCATGGCAGCTCGATTGCATCTGCAGCAGTGACCGATGCTTTAACCTGCACGTGGGATCTGAAACTGACTCTGAGTCCGGTGTTCTGTTGCAGCAAACTGCAGCTGGCAGGTGTCATCGCTGAGTGAGACCAAAGCCCACCAGGTGATGCAGCAGAAAGCCACGGCCTTCATTCAGTTTAACCAGCGACAGCTCTCCCGCATCTACCCGTCATCATACCGCGTGGACTCGTCCAACTTCAACCCCCAGCCCTTCTGGAACGCCGGCTGCCAGCTCGGTCAGTCTTCAACCCACCAAGCTATGTGGCATTCCTAAAATATTCAGCTCAATTCAAATAACGCTGAAATAAATCTTTTTGTTTTCAGTCGCACTTAACTACCAGTCTGAAGGCCGAGTTCTTCAGCTCAACAGAGCCAAATTTTACAGCAATGGCAACTGTGGCTACATCCTGAAACCCGCCTGCATGTGTGAAGGTCTGTGCAGCAGCAGATGTGTTCAGCTTTTAACAGCGAGACATTAGCCATCCTGATTTGAAGACTAAAGATCAGAAATATACTTGATTTGACCCCGAAATATGAATATTTAATTACCAAAATATCAGCAAAGATTAAATCCATTGAACCGATATGATATTGCATTCTGAACCTCTGATTTTAACCTCTAGGTGCCTTTAATCCAAACCTGGAGGACCCACTGCCAGGTCAAATGAAGAAACAGCTGGTGTTAAAAATAATCAGTGGACAACAGCTGCCGAAACCCAAAGACTCCATGCTGGGGGACAGAGGAGAGGTAGGACACATTGGACACACATTAATCTGCCTGCTTGTCTCAGTTTGATGCTACTTCATCTCCGTATCCATATGTTCAAAGAATATAAACCTATCAGAGCTCTTAGATCCAAAGACTCAGGTCAACTAGTCCAGACCAGAGTCCAGACTAAACATGGAGAAGACATTTATCTGTTATGCTGGAAACCAGTGGAACAAACTGCCAGGAGAGAAAAAAAGCATTTTGAATGGTCTTGCACAAGAAGTGTGATGTACAAATAAACGTACTTAGCTTCAGCTACCACAGTAATGTGTAGATGCAGCTTCTGCTGCAGAGAACCTGAAGGAAACGGAACTGTGTTAACTCTGCTCATCCTGGTTCCATCAGATCATTGATCCCTTCGTGGAGGTGGAGGTCATCGGCCTGCCAGTGGACTGCTGTAAGGAGCAGACCAGAGTGGTGGATGATAATGGTGAGTGCATCAGAAGAAGGGTTTGAAAGTTTCACTGGCGCCTGTTTGTTGCCATGGAAACATCCAGTATTGATTTTTTTCTTCAAATTTTGGTCATGTGTATCAGAAGTTCAAACTTAGTACAGTACAAACTACGTCCTGTCTTCTGCAGTGGACATGCATCAGCCCCTAATGTATTCTGAAGACGACATGGAGGCCTTTTCTTTCATCTTATTTTGTGTTTCAGACTAAGTGCCGTGTTTTAGTTGTGTATGGTGCCACTTTTATAAGCCAATGTTGTGTTCCCCACATAGTGTGGGTTTCGAATTTGTAGTTCAGATCATTTGTGCCATATCCTAACTTCACCAAAGTGTGCCCAGTTGAGTGGCGCCAAACGCCAGCCAGCTTGTTGTGAATCTGCTTTCATGCATACGTTATGCAGAGTTATCAGCGGTTGCTGGTGTGTATTTGCTGGTTTTATCTGAGGAGAGCTGTGGTTTATCCAGGTCGTCCCTCATCGGCTGATTGATGTATATATGTGGCGTGTGGAGCGATAGTGCATGGTTTCAATGTGTGTCTGCATGCAATTGTGAAAAATAAAAGGACAGATCTGATTGAGTTGAGCATGAGGAAACCTGAAGAGGCAGCACCTCAAAGTCTGCTGAGGGTTTCTCACAGAAAGTTTGAATAATTAATGAGAACTGAGCTCGCTCTTTCTGCTGCCTTGTCCACTCTTTCTGCCTTCTGTCCTCTGTTAATCTGCAGCATTTCTTCTCACTAATTTGACTCCTTTTGTCTCCTAACTTCCATCTCTTTCCTGTGTTCTCTCTCTGCCCTCTCCTCCCCCAACCCCTCCTGCCATCATCTTTTAGGGTTCAACCCGATGTGGGAGGAGACTCTGGTGTTCACCGTCCACATGCCAGAGCTGACCCTGGTGCGCTTCCTTGTATGGGATCATGACCCCATCGGCCAGGACTTCATCGGGCAGCGTACGATTGCCTTCAACAGCATGATGCCAGGTAAGACCAGCTGATTTAACCCATACCCGTCCCCCGTGTTGCGTTTTTACGATGACCTCTAAAAGCCACGCTGCTGCAGTTTGTACTTGGATGAGCGCAGACTTAAAATTTGCTGAGACAATGAAAACTAAGAGCACGGTTAAACGTTTATGAATTCACTCGGCAGCTTTGTCTATTTAACAGTTTATTTTTGAGTGGTAAAGAATTTCAGTGGATGAACTAGAAATTTGCTGTTCTTTCAGAACATCAGTGTGAATGCTTTCATGCTGAATCAGTTGTAGTGTAATGCTAAAGAAAGCGTAAAACATCAGGTAAATTATTATCTGAAGACATGAAAGCACAAATTCATGTTGAACAGTGTTGAAATTGGTGGAAATTTAAACCGAAATGAGCATAAGATAGGTGAAGGGGGTTAAAACCTGCTTATTGAACCATTAGTTGAAATTATTATAAAGTTGAAATTATTCAAAGTGTTTAATGTTTAAATAAAAAGCGTTTGAATTTGAGTAAAATGGTTAAAAGATGAACTGAAATGAGTCAGCAGTTGTAGCAGAAGTGTTACAAACTCATATCAGGTCCAGAGGTGATGAAAATTGGTGTAAGAGATACATGAAAGAAAAAGTTTAGGATAAAGAAAGAATATGAATTGGTGGATGGATAGATAGATGCATGGAAAGAAAAATGGTTGGATGGATAGACGGGTGGAGAGAAAAATTTTTAGATGGGTGGAGAGAAAGATGGTTCGATGGCTAGCAGGATGGTTATATGGGTATAAAGATGAAAAGAAAGATGGTTGGGTGGGTAGAAAGATGAAAAGAAAGATGGTTGGTTGGAGTAAATAGGATAGATAGCATCATCATAGCAGTCATCTCCTGAAAGATCTGAAAGTTTTGATACCAAGTTTATACAGATGGACAGAAGCTTGCTTACGTTATGAAGGACTTCAGCTGTGCTGACCTTCCCCCTAGATTCACAGGACATTCGTCATGACAACAGCAGCAGCTGTTTACAATCAAGGCAGTCAGTGAAACTTTAAAGTGCAAAATGAGTGAGTTGAAATCTGAAAGTGCTAATCTCCAAACTACTCACCGCTGTGAGAAAACTAAGACGTATCGACTCCATTTTTTCACTGTCATGAGCAGAACACATTCAGCTACACAAGGATATGAGTTATTTTTTCCTACTGGGAAAGAAATTTAAACGCTGACAAGCTAAACACGATAAAGCAAACCTGCTCTGAGGTGCTACGCTCAGTTATAATGGAAGTCAATGGTAGAGGTTTTGGACTTTTTGTCACTTACAGGGCCATAGCTCAAAATCTGACTCACAGCATTTTCAACCTTGGCTTGAGTTGAAGCCAAGAAGATTTGCAACGTTTTGATGTATAATATGTGTAAGTAGGACAAGAGTTGAAGGAGTTATTATAATTAGTTTAAAGTTTTTTTATGTTGAAAAGTTAGAGTGGAAAACATATCAACGAGAAAAGTCAAATAATTGTAACAGACATGATCAGTATAGATTAGAACAATAATAATAAATTCAAGCTCTTTTATGTCTGGAAATAGACATTTTAATCTGAAATAATAACAAATTTACAGATATCAGTAGGTATAGACATAGATATGTGTGATTTTTCTGTTTTTTTTGTTTTGTTTTTTGCTAAATGCTGCTCAGCATCATCGCTTTGAGCTACAACACAGCCTCATTTACAAGCACTTGATTTTTCCAGTGCTTCACATTTCATAATAAGGTTTCTGCTTAGTACAAATAATCCAGTTTCCAGCAGAAAAAAACAGAAGAAGCTTAAAATGGTGCTGTTAATCTGTTTTTTTGTTGTTGTTTTGTCTAGCAGGATCCCTTGTCTGCACAAATCGCCAAGCTCTGAATCAGCCACAAATCTCTTAAAACTACAATGATCACACATAAGCAGGGGTGCCCAGATCCAGTCCTCAAGATTTACCATACTCCATGTTTTGCATGCAACTCTTCTCGAACATTCCTGAATCAAATCTGTGAGTTTCCTGATCTGCATGTCATTCAGCAGAGGCCTGGTATCAAGCCATCCATGTTGGACAAAGGTTGCATGTAAAAGTTGCAAGTTGGTAGATCTTGCGGACCGAATTTGGGCGCCCACCCCTGCACTTATTTTTTATATCTTGTCCAAGATATTCAACTGTTTCACATTTTTCATTCACTGAAAGATCATTTTCTTTCCTACATTCCTTAATGTGGAACGTTCTTAAATAGTTTTTCATTTATCAGTCTCACTTGGCAGATTAATTATCTCAGATGTCTGAGATTGATGTCAGTGATCCAAAGAGCCCCAAGACACCGTACCATCCATGAGCTTAATTAAAAAAAAATTAACTTCAACACATTAAAGTACAATTTGCATAACATATACATGGTCAGCAACAATATCCAAGTAGGGTGTGGTGGTTAGACCACGTAAGGTTGGTACTAAGGGACCAAAACAGCAAAAACTTTAATTGAACCAACTTTAAAGGATAAGAAGTGTGATGATGGTCTGTAATCATGCGGCTGTGACCTTTGTATGCAGGTTATCGCCATGTTTACCTGGAAGGTATGGAGGAGGCATCCATCTTTGTTCATGTGGCTGTGAATGACATCATTGGTAAGGTAGGTACTCTACAGGAAGTCATCTTTGAGGGGGCAAAAAGGACCTTCCATCAAACTTTTCTATAAACAGAAACAATAACTTAAAACAAAACTTGGTCAACTGAACAATGTTTTGTTTGCTGAAAGTCTTGAGAGTAAAGCTGCGGAAGACAGTCCACTTATTGGCTTTGATGTCTCTCACATCATTTCTGAGGGAGGATTTTATAACGTTTTACTTTTTGAGGGGCTTTGAAGGCAGGGCTGAAGCACTAAAGAGAGGGAGGGGAGGGGTCTGTAAGTCCCAGATGACCCTGGACCACAAAACCAATCGTAAAACGCATTGAGCAACAGACATTGCACGAGTGAAAATCAATGATTTTAGCAGCTATTACTAGAAATATTGCAGTGTGACTTACAGCTGGTTTCAAGGTCCACTTCTTTTTTTATTTCTATATGTATATATAAATATATCTGTGTGTGTGTGTTGTTATTTCCTTGAAGAGTTAAACTTAGCAAGTTGTCTTTTCTGGTCCAGTGGTTGTTTGCAATGTCACAACACACTGTTACTTCTGTTAAACATCTGCTCCATTCATAACCAGATGATTTATACGGATAAACTGTAAATATAAAATGTCCTTTTTCAGGGTTTTGTCCTTCCTTTGACCTGTCTCCAGCCATGCCATCAGTAACTGCTCTGTTTTCATTATCATCGTTTTGAACTTCCTCTTGCTGTTTGTGTGCTTCATGTTGGGATTTCTGTCTGAACCCACCTTTTTCTCCCTTTCATCCCTTCGCCCTCTCTCTGATCTTCACTCTCTTCCTGTCTGTTTGTGATTTCAGTGGGCTCCTCTTTTACCAAACGCTCCATTTAGAGGCAGGAAATTTTTAGGACCCTTGAAGCTGCCACTCAGGTGTAGTGAGACCCAGTTGGCATCTTGCATGAGCCACACCTTCCACCTCAACAATTCACCAACCAGCACACACACCCCTCCTATCAGTAAACTACTAGCATTAAAAACTCTAAGGCCAGCTCATCTTCACATGCGGCATGAAGGTTGGGCCTGCCTGCTTCGTCATTAACTAAGTAGATCCAATGTTGTCAACCTGAAGCTGTTTATCAGTACAGTAGTGTAGTGTCAGTTTATCTGAGGAATCATATCTCATGTTTTTCTCCTGCTGTAAGTATATCCCCAAACGCGGAGAATATTATGGTTTCACCAGGACCGCAACCACTGCATATCCTTCGTAAGAGTGCGATAACTCTAACAATTTTGACAATCAGATTTTGATATTCGGTATAACTGTTTAGGTCCCCAAGGGGACGATTTGTATCAAATTTCACGAATAATGGATCTATGGTTTCCCCACAAGGTGGCACTTTATGCACAAAAAAATCAGGTTCTTGGCTTTATCTCTGGAACTATTTTTGTCACTGACATCAAATCAAGTGCAAATAAAAGGTCATGACTTCAGGATGCATCCTGTCCTGACGTCATACTGGGTTGGTTCAAAGTTTCCACACAAGGTGGAGCTTTGTGACTGAACATGTACAGTTTTATACTATTGTATTGAGTCTACGGGGATTGGGGAATAGGAGGATTGGGGGCGTTTGGGGAAATACCCATAGCAATAACTTCCAACTGCATAGACCTTGTTTATTTCTGTTGTTTTGAGGACTTACTGTGATCTATAAACACTTCTTGCAGCATCTGTTTTAGATGGAGGTGTCAGATTCAGACCATATTGTGCCTCTTTTTTGACTGAAGCGAGGTTAAAAATTTAAAAACTTAGACCAGGTTATAGCAGTAATATTGAGTCTTTTGTCTGAATTTTCATCAGCAAAACATTGCTTTTCAGATAAAAGGTTTTGTGGGAAGAAAATATAAATTTGTGCATTTTAACCCACATGTCACTATGCAGGAGTTTTCATGATCATCTTGTGCTTCTCTGTGTGTGCTGTTGATAAATGTTTACTTAAGTTCTCAGCAGACTATTTGGATCTACTTCACATTCATCACTTTTGATTTAAAAAAAAAAACATTTCTTTCATCTTTTGTTTCAGGAAATAAGTTGATTTATTGTCACTAAAAAGTGATCATTGTCCAGGAACTTCCCCAGGAGCAAAATACACATTTTGATTTTTACAATGACATGTTGAATAAATTCATCCATAACATTCTCGCAACAATGCTATGCTAACTACCACAGCCTATCACTGATGAGAGCTTAAAGCAACACATTTTTAAAATTTTGAGAAAAATGACTTTACTCCAATGCTTGTATTTAGTTATCATGTGGAGCCTCATAAATGGCTCTTTACCATAGTACCTAAATGGGCAGCAATGCTTCTGGGAAACTTCCTGCTCCCTATTGATCCCTCGAAAGCTTCATTATTGGTTTGACATTTGTGTAGTTTGGTGCAATGGTATTGATGTGTCAAAAGGACTTTTCCCAATCTTCACTGTCTTCATCTGAATGTCCTCACCTGATCATTGTTGTCCTGCTTGTAAAAGTACAACCAAAAGGAACTGTAGATATCTGCACTCAAGACTACATAAACTGAGTGTTCAGCAAGTACTTAAAGTTTAAAGGTTAGCTTTAGCACAAGTACATTTTTACTTCTTTTATATATTTGTAATACACAAAAAATCTCAACAAACAGGAATTTTCTTATGAGGTGCTGCAGTATGTTTGTACACAGACATTCCAAAAACACAAACTTTACATCTATGAAAGTTTGCTGGCCTCAGCAAAATGAATGAATTTTAACTGTAATTTAGCTGATGGATCTATCCACTATGCTGCTTCCACCAGTAGGGAGTGAATAGTAAGGTTTTTTTTTTTTTTTTATCATTCCCTGAAACAAAGCAGATGAATGATCCTGGTCTTAGAGCAGACACATCTATAGAAGCTTTGTTTGTTCAAATTGGCGCGATCGCTTTAAGCATGTTTTTCCTACTAATATTCTTGTGCTGTGACTGCAGCGGCCGTAAACTGCTGTAGATACTCGCATCTCTGGTGCTTTGAATCCAGCTGGAATTCAAAGTTAGTAAGCATGTACTGTGGCTGAATGAACATGTCAAAATTAGTTGGTCATTCGGATGCTGTTGTTGGAGGTTTCTTTCGTATCTGTAAATTTGACTCTTTAAGCATGCTCACCACTGTTGCTCAGACAATGTGGCGGGATTCCATGCCACCCGCGATATTAGTTACAAAGAGCTTTAGAGAAGATGAGTATCTTTGACACCACATTTTTGTTGTTTTTTTCAGGCCCGAGCAGCCAGCGGAATAAAAGGGCTGTTTCACAGAAACCCAAAGCAGTCTTCCCTGGACAGCCATGCTGTTGTGCATCACAGCCGTAAGCACCCGTTCGGTGCTCACCTTCTGCGCCGTACAGCCAGCGCTCCCACCAGAGGCCAGCCCAAAATGAAGAAGGGCTTTCCAGAGATTGCCATCGACACCAAAGACTACAGCTCAGAGGGTGCCAGTGAGGAGCGAGACTCAGAGGACAGGGACAAGGCTCCTGCTGCTGCATCGTACCAGTTCACGCCACCACAACATCGCAACGGGGATTCACTGGCATCCCACCTAACCAAGGGCCCTTGGGATCATCCGGACACAAATGGAGCTTTTCATGCAGAGGAGGGTAAAGGTAAGAGCTCTCTGTTTGATCAGCGCCGACCCATGAGCGAGCCTCTGAAACGGGCCAGCCGTCTCCGCTTCACTGACCCACTGGACATGAAGCCAGGCGTGTTTGCTCGTGTTGCACTTAATAGTTCAGGCAGGGTAGGGATGTCCTCCAACTGCATCTCCTGTGTGATTGGCTCAAAGGAGAGTCCAGAGGCTGAGAGAAAAGACCAAGTTGATGAAAAACAGAGAAAAAAATCCAAAATGACAGATGGGGAGAGAAATGGGAGACGTATACGTTCCTCCTCAGCTAAGAGACAAGCTCAACCAGACACTGCTCCCAAGTATCCACCTGCCTCCCAAGACCTACAGCGGTCCGTTCCTGAACCCAAGTCTTGCATGGAAGCCCAATGCTTGCCCCAGGCTCTCCTTCCACCTGTTCCCTTCCCTAGGTCTAAAGGCAGACAAACTCTGGGTCCCCAACATTTCCGACCTCCACCTGATGCGTCTCACAAGAGCAGCCGGTCCTGCAGCGTTCCCCGTAGACGCTCCCCCAACGCTGTTACACCAGCACCAAGCTTCACACCAGACTGCAGAACCAGCATCTGCTGGAAGTCAGTGGCGCCCCCCAACTATGGAGCTGTTTGCAACTCGTTCCTGAGACCTCTGACAAACATTGATGTAAGTGACGCTCTGTTGCTCAGTGACAGTAGCAGCTGTGAGAGCTTCAGCAGTCTGAGCAGCTTGGAGTCGTCTCCTATGCTGCCTCCACGATCTGTCCTTGACAGCCGCAAGCGGGCTGTTGGTACACTGCAGCGAGAGATGAATGCCTTGTTCGTCCAGAAAATGGAAGAGTTGCGCCATAAGTCTCCTTTGTTTGTTGCCGGTAAGATGGGTACGAGTCAGACGTAGTGACCTGATAGAAGTTGTGACCTAGCTTTAGAAAACCACTTTTAGGGAGTTTTCATGTGTGGTAGACTGCGCAGTCAGGATTCCACCCCCATCTGCTGTGTGCCGGTAAGGCATGTCTTCATCCCTTATGGCCCTGTTAGTGTCCAGTCAACCTCTAAACATTTTCATTCTTATTGTAATCTGAACTCTTTCATTTAAATTGTTTTTCTTTGAAAAACTCACATGCATGACAGATGAGAACAGTGGTAAGTTTTAACCATTAGCTTAGTAATAGTATCCCAGAGTGTTTTTTTTTTTCTACTTTCAATTCTGGTCTAAAACTGGGCTACTCAATTTGATCCAGCAATGGTCCTGCTGGGTTTCACTGTTTCCTTCCTCCTACACACCTGACACCAAAAACCTCCAGTACAGTAGCCCTCTAACTGTACTGAGTGAAACAGTAGTAGGCCCGGTCTAAAGCAACATAATATTGGAAGATGATATCTGCATGTTGCTGATATCATGTTTCGATGACTTATTTGAATGTAGTCGATCTAATGTAGACTTTCTATTTGTGGAGTGCTACATCAACCTAATGCCTTTACTTCTTAATGAAAAAAGTCAATGTTTTCTGTGTCTCTAGGAAGATAAAGGGAAACCATTAAACAAAGTGGTTCAGAGGTAACAGTCTCGGCACTAAACAATCTGAGAAGCAGTGTTTAAGAATCTTAAATTCAAAGAGTGTTATCATAGTAAAATAATAAAATTGGTAATTTTTTTTGGAAAGCAGCTGTTTTACCCTACAATGGCAATAAATCTCCAGGTGCACATGCAGATTTCCACCAAGTAAAGCAGCATAGATGCTCAGGAACCATCATCCATTTGCTGTTCGGGAAAGTGGATTATAACCATTTTATCACATACTCCTAAAACTATTTAAAGATCCTGCTAATTTGCATGTTAGTCAGATTTGTTCGAACGTTCTCTAAAAGATTACACCTTGAGCCATATCTGTCTATTTAGTTTGTTCATCATGAGTCAGAAACTTCCCGTCCTGCAAGAGTGGCAAAAAAAAGAAAAAAAATCTATTTTTAAGTTCCATTTCCACTATAGTAGCATTAATGTACCATTATAAAGTTGTTTACAACCATCCAAAAATGCCAGAAGAATAAAACCCTGTGTTTTGCTGTTCTCAACTTCTTTGGCTGTGTCTCAATTCAGAGTCTGCATACTTTGAAGTACGCAGACTATGCAGACTGCGAAGTATTCTACGTAGTCTGCCCAGTCCAAAGTGCTGCTGCCATTTGAAGTGAGACAGCCAGTGTACAAACATCACAAATGTGCTCCAGACCTCCGTTGCCTAGCAACTTCATATGTTGTTTATCCAATTATTGATCCCAATAGTTAACCAAACACAAAGATTCATAAAACAAAATACAGAAAATAGCCGCAGTACTTTGAATTGTATTCATTTTTTATTTACATATGTGTCTAAATTAAAACATCAATGGCAGTGAAAATAATCCTGGTTGTGTGACAACTATAATTCAATTCAGCTTTATTTATATAGCACCATTTTACGACAGTGTCGTCTCAGGGCGCTTCTCAGAGATCAATTTGAGCCAATTTATAATAAAGAGCCTATGTAGTAGAAACCCAATAGATTGCATCTATTAGATGCAATCTTCTATCCTGAGCTGCTTGAGGCGACAGTGGGAAGGAAAACTACCTTTTAACAGGAAGTCAAAACCTCCAGCAGAACCCGACTTAAGAGGGATAAATATACACTGCAGCTGTTATTCAGGAAGACCTGGTAATTGTGGTTGTGTTCTAAAATATTTATTTTTTGTGACTATTTTGGGTTAAAGTGTAGTTCAGATAAAAATAAAGATTTGAGTTAATTATCATTACTGGGTCTGCAGTTGAAGTAACAAGAGACTTTAGTTCGTACACCAACCTTGTGGAAACACTTATTTCCCTCATATCACGTTTTTCAGTAGCATTGATTTGTGCTGAAACTCCAGCTGTATGACCCTAAGACACCCTTCAGCTTTCCATTTAATCATGTGATTACCATCTAGATTTACCATTAAATCATGAAAATCAAAATCTGCGCAGGGAGTTCAAATATTTGTTTCTGGCCACAACAGATGTGCTGACATCTGTCTAGTCATGTGATGTTGGAATTTTTCATGACATGATTTACCTTATTTCTATCAGATTTACCTCTTGTGTTACACACTTTTGTAAAACATTGTGATGTTTATATCTTCAAAAGATGCTTTTCTGTCCCAGAACCTGCTACCTTGCCTTGAATCTCCTGTTTCTTTCCAGTTTGGCTAAATTCCTTTTTCCTCTCTGTCCCTTGTGCACGCATTCTGTGTTCCTAGTGCAGAATTGAGGGGATGACCAGAGCCAGGTAACCTTGCTGAACGCATGCAGCCTTTATCTTATAACTTGGACCCATCAGTCTTTTTGTCACCAGCCTGCTTTTTTCATAAACTACAAGTCATTCACCTGTGGGGTTTCATTTTCACCTTTCTCCACAATTGCACCAACTCAAGAACATTGGGGGTTTAAAGGAGAGCAGTGTGTCACATTTCTATGCTCATATCACTGATGAAGGTTGCAGGTCTTTAGACACTTGTGGAAAAGATCGTCCTAGAACTCACCAGACTGCACATAATTTCTTTGAAATGTTTAATGTGATGTTTTTGTATTGAGAGTATTTAGGTGTGCAACCACATGTTTGACTTGTTAACTACAAAGTTAAGATTTTATCCTTGTCAACATGTTTGTGTTTAACCCATTGCATGCATATCCAAAGCTAAGTTAACCATTAATGCACTACTAAGCAGGTTCAGTTTTAAATATTCAGTGTATGACCTGCAGTCTCAGAAACCACTGGCAGTTCTTGTATGTCAATTGAAGAACCAATCCAAATCATTAGTAAGGTTGAAATGTACAGCTAAAATGCATGCATTATAAAGAAAATACGAACTGATAATGATTGGTGTGGGCAACTGCTAGCATGCACCACTGCTACAGAAATTTACTGGTCACATGCAAGTGCAAAAACCAGAATACTGAAGCTGTCCCTAATTCAGTCACTTCCTTTTGTAAATGTAACATACAAAGGGTTGGCAAGCAACTACGGCTAATCACAGCTGAGGTATGCTAATGGCTTTAAACCACTTACCTAGCCACTGCATTTGCTAGTGTCAATATCTGGTGCTAGCATCCATTGCTATGCTAGCTAACTGAGTCCATTAGATAACTTCTCCACCTCCCTGTCCAGCTAGCATAGATTATTCCACCATCCTAGCTGCTAACCATAGCTCTGGCTAGCTAGCAAGCAGTGAATATCTTTCATTGTTGAAAATTGTAGGAAATAAACAGTTCTGGTACTTTCACTTGACTTTGACTCCGAGCTTGATTCTGAGATGACAGAGTAGACCAGTGCATGAGAACAATTATGTAAACTGTGTGAAACAGAAATGGATGTTTTCAGTATATCAACACCAATGACATCTCATTACCATTCCACTTTTGTGTATGCTTGCTAATCAACTACTAATACTAATACTAATACTAATATGAACTAATATTTTGAACTGTATCCAACACTCCTAGTAACAAGTTATGTTTTCTACTCACTGCCTCTAGAGAGTGAACTAAAATGTTGTAGTTATTATGTGAATTTGTCACAACCATTCAGTATGATTATTGGTCAGTATCCAACCTGCTGTAGAGCCAACAAACTGAATCAGATCTTTCATTTTAGTAGTTTTGCCACCAGCTGTCTGAGTGCAAGTGAATTGTTAATTTGACATTGATTTATTTCTTTGATTTCCACAGACTGTTCCACATCGCAGAGACCACCAGCCCCTCAGTTTCCAGCACTTCATGCAGAGGACATCCATAGCAGTCGTTTCATCTGCTCTGTCTCCAGTCCAGAAGAGAGGCTGTCTGCACATTGCTTCACATCTACACCACTTCATTCAGCAGCCACAGCAATAAATACCACCTCTTCACTAACCCCTCCTGTATACGGGGTTTTCCAAACATCTGCAAAGATGAGCTCAGAGCCGAAGAAATCCTCTGCTACATCTCCTTCCCTAAAAAGTCTTACAGAGAAATTTGAGGCAGCACAGCACAGTCAAGAAAACCAGACCAACAGGAGTACTAATTCAGCCAGGGGGGTCCAAACAGATCAGACAGAAAACACAAAAACTACAATGGAAAAGAAAACTCATTCAGATTTGAGGTCAGAGAACAAAGCAGACCCCCCTGCTGCAACAGTGTCCACTGAAAACCCTTCAGTCCCAATCATCCTGCCAGTTTCAGCCAGGAGGGCTCTCTTTAGCCCTCTGACATCACACATCCAAGTAAGACGAGCAAAGAGTGAAGGGCATGTTCGAGTAGACAGGGCCTCAACTGGACAACCCCAGTCAGCAGTACCAGAGGTTTGTACAGATGCCACCATGAATGATCGCCTTTGGAGCAAACTGGAGCCCGAGAGCCAGAGAGATAGCATGTCGTCCTCTTCTAGCATCTCTTCAAATGACACAGTCATAGACCTGTCCCTCCCCAACCTGGCCAGAAGGAGTCTCCTTGTTCCGCCCAGCACCAGCAACACCTGTGACCCTCCCTGGGCCAGTCGCCGTCACTCAGCATTGGTTTCCTACGATGCCTTGCAGGTCAGCAAAAGCAAGTCAAATCCTAATCTTCAGCAAGCTGATTATCCCAAGGATGAGCTTAAGCCCCGCCCACTTCAGCCCACTCAAGAAGCTTCAAATAATTCACCTGGCAGACTTGCCCAAAGGAGGCACACCTGGAGCCGGCTTTACGTGGAAGGACTCAAGCAGTCGACCAAACAGCCGTCTACTATAGCACTAACCTCAGCGAACACAACTTCCATGTCCAAAAGCCTTGGAGATCTGACTTCAGATGACATTTCCTGCAACTTTGTCAGCAAGTACCGCAGCATCAGCCGCAGCTTCATCATTGGTTCGACCAGAGAACAGCTGCGTAAGGGAAGCCCGCTGAAGTCCCGACCACAAAATGACCTGACGGAGCGGCTGCGTAAGCTGGCTGATGTGGAGCCTCTGACTCCCAGCGACTTTGCCCCAGAAAACAGGTCCTCGCAGGAGGAGGACCCAGTTGATGAGACCTTGGTCCGAAGGACCTCCTCGAGGAGCCAAAGTAGGGTGCGGTACATTGCAAACAGAGCCAAGAAAGCCCAGGAAAGACAAAGGCTCCAAGGTCTGATGCAGGGGAGGAGTGCTAGCTTTAGCCTGTCTGGTAGTATTGGCAGTGGGAGCAGTGCTTCGAGCCCCATCGAGGAGAGGGGGATCCCAGAGGGGGCATGTTGCGTGGCCTCTAGTCCCTGCAGCAGCCTGGACCTGCTGAGTCAGCTCGCCCCCCTAGAATCCTCCTCCCATTTACAGTCTCAGTCCTCCTCAGACCCTGAAAACAGTGAAGTCTTTTTCATGCTCAAACTCTGAGAACTAGCTGACTTGGAACTGAGTGTGAGAGACTCAACTAGAAACTCTATTGGAAAGCATTGCAGTTTTTTCCGCAGGACAAATCTATTTCACATCTCAGAGAAAACACTTCAACTGTTATACCCCAACAATTAACTTTGCATATTAAAGTTGTACAAATGAGTTTTTGTAACCTGTACATGTCAGAAAGAGTTGCTTTTCCACTTGTGGACCGGAAGTTGCTGGCATAGTCTCCATGAGCACCCTTAGCCTTTCTTATTCCATTTATAATTTTGTGATGACAAACATCAAATTCAAGCACAAGTAAGTTTTGAATGTAACCTTGAACATGTGCAAACAAAAAGGAGATGGAATAAATGAAGCTTGTTGCTGTGATACTGCTCAGACATGCCTGCTGTGTCTCCTGAAGGAGGTCCTGACCTAAAAAAACACCTGCTGATTCCTGCAGTTGACCAGCTCTGTCATCTGTTTGCTCCAAGTTAAAATAAACAGATTGTATTTAGTGAAAAACTCCAGAAACATTTATATTTATGCCATTAATGTTGGCTGTAATCTACTGTAAGTTTAGAGATTTTTTGCATTACATAAGCATACAGTAGCAATAGATTCAAATTAGAGAAAACATTTTAATTAAATGTCTTTTTTATTTACTTGAGCTGGAATGATATTTAACTGTGCTAAAAATGAGATATTTATGTCCAGACATTAATATCTGTCTATCCATCAACTAGCAATATTTTTAAAATGATGGCATTGAGTCATACTGAAGACCCAGTTTGATGCTAAAACTCCAGGCTTGTTTTTCGTCTATGCTTAGAAAAGAATACAGGACTGAAAGTCTTGTTTTCATGTAACATTTGTTGTAGTGTTATGTTGTAATTTGACTGAGCTGCCAATGTTCATATGACTTTCTATTATCTGGCATGTGGCAGTGTTGAGATCCTGTGAAGAATCCAAACTTAGTTTAGTCGTTTTCTGTTGACTGCATGCTTTTTACGCACTGTAATAATGCTGTCAAGGCTTCGTTCTTTTACAAAGGATTTTTATATGAAGATTTGTTATATTCCAGGCTTCATTTCCCTTTTAGATTGTCTCATGGTGGTCAGCAGGGCATCATGTTTGAAACCCTGTTTTTGTTAATCTGTAATGCTAAAAGATGGAATGATCTGTGTTGAAGCACGTTTGTCCACCAGCTGTACTGTTCGCCCTGCCGTCCCAGATGTTTGTGCAAAAATTTGACCATACTGAGTTTAAACAATGTGTAATTATGACCTGAATAAATATCAAATCAATATTAATGAAAGTCTGGTTTTTTTTTTTTATTTTTCTTGATGTGGTTGCAGTATTGTTTTAGGAACAAAGACTGTTAACAGCAGTTACAGTGAGGTTGATGCAAGCTGACAGAATCGTTTGGCTTTGGTTTTTAGCTCGTTCTGCTTGATGCTCCAATTATGGACTGAGTCTCACCACTCTAAACCTTTTTGATGGGATAAATAAAAAACTGGACCCCCTGTAGGAATAGGGAATGTTTTAGAACAAAGACTTGTAGCTGTACGAGAGGGGACAAGCAGGTAGTGACTGAAGACAAAAAAAAAGGAAACTGTACAGTGCCTTTTGAAAGTATTAACCTCCTGTTATGTTTTACTGTTATTGCTAGTCTAAATCAATAAAACATCATTTCCCCTTCAGGTTAGGATTTAATAGATGCACCTTCAGCTGCAATCAAAGCAGAGCATGTGGATAGGTCTCAATAAGGCTTGCACATCTGTACACTGCAGTTTTGCTCCACTCTTCTATGCAAAACTGCTCATTTTTATTTGTCTATTTTGTGGAACTAAGTTTTTGATTTGATAAATAGAATTGTTTGTAATACTTTTTTTCACCAGCCACATCATCTTATGCATGATTGATTTACAAGCGAAATAAGAGTAAAACATCTCTGGGTGAGTACTTTTTATAGATACTGTATGCTGATTTTTTTTTTTCTAGATAAAACACCTTCAAATTTAAGGCCTGCTCAAAACCACTAACATTTGGGGGTATTTTTGACCTTTTTAATATCTTATGGCTTTATGTTTTAAGTGTAATTTTAAGCCAATTTTAACAATACATGTTGTCCATAAAGTCTATACAATTTGACTTTTTTAATTATGAACAAATAGCAATAATGTTATGAATTTTGGAGGGTGTCCAATCCAAATGTGACAGTGAATGTCAAAGTAAATAACTATAATGTAGGAATACGAAGCTACCGGTAAAGTGAGAGCTTTGCTTTTGGCTCACCTCCTCCTCCACCACAACAGGCCGTGTAAACTACTGAATGTACTGCACCCCTCTATGTGGGGATCTCATGCACCATCCTTTCCTCACTCCTGAACAAGACCCTGAGATACTTGAATTCCTCCACTTGAGGCAGAACTTCAAGTACTCAACTCTTTTTCAGTTGAAAACGATGGTCTCTGATTTGAATGTGTGGATACTCATCGCAACTGCTTCACACTATGCTGCAAGTCGCTCTGGGAGGTGGGGATCGCTACCTGATGGAGAAAACGGAACCACATCTACAAAAAACAGACCAGATCCTGAGACCACCTGAACATCTTGGCTTCAACTACAAAGACTAACATAAAAGTTATGTACACATGATAATCATCTCAAGCATCTGTTTTTAGAAACTAAATTAAAAAATAAAGATGAATTTAAATGTAAGTCTTACATTCTTATCTCTGAGTAGTAAAGAGTATGCTGGTAGTGAACACTGTATCGTGTCAACATCAGACCTGTGGATGTCATTCATCTCGGTAACATGATTATTTTGGTCAAACCAGATGTGTAACAAGTCTATAATCACGTTTACACAAGTAGTTTTTAAAGAATATATGTAAACATACAGTAAAGGAAACAGGTGAAAACTGGCTCATCGGGTCTGTCCTGGTCAGGTCTACAGTAGGGACACACTAGTTCCTGTGGAAAAACAGAAAAGAATAATGGCAAAACTATGATGCAGTGTGTATAAAAAACTGCTAATAAATCCTTCACCCATGTTTACATGAACGGTTATTGAATACTAAACTCTTTACAATGAAGTGGGAAAATTTAACAGTGATTCCCATTAATTACAGAAAGTAATTCTTAGTGTACAATTTCCTGGTACACTGATTCCACTGATGCACACTCAAGACCTCTGCTAATTACTTAGCTGCTACTGTATATTTAGAGATTTCAGACCCCTCTGGAGACTATTTAAAATGCATGTTGTAGTTCTGTCTGAATACAACACCAATTCCAATGAAGTTGGGATGTTTTATAAAATCCAAATACACAGAATACCTGTCTTTGCAAATCCTCTTCAGCTGTGATTCATTAAGTCCACAACAAAGACTAGACATGCAATGTTCCAACTGATATACTTATTTTTGTTGCCTGTACTTTTGCAAATGTACAAAATGTTCATGACACCACTTCCATATATCAGAGAGCATAAGATGTTAACACTGTTTCACAAAAAATCTTACAATGAAATGATTACACATATTCTTTGTCCTGTCCTTTTTGTGTGTGATTTTTTTATTTCCACATATTTGTTTGGCATTTGAACATAAATTTTCAAGTAAAAGTAACACAAAGTCATTAATAGTTTACATTCCATGTCGGACACATACAACGAGCCAAAGTTGTGCAGAAATTTGCTCCCACGAATCATGTATTATAAACACACACAATAATACTGAGTCAACTTTCTCTCCATAAATAATCATCTCATCTGTAGCTACGTTGCTATTACAGCTTTTTGATAAATCTAAGTTTCTAGAAAATCTAACTGGGGTTTGGAGGTGTTTCTATTGAATGGTGTATTAGGTATAAACTGTAATTCCGCTGACATATTGTAGAATACCTGGAATCCAGGTAACATCGTTTCAGTTTTCCATTTGCTGTGGAAGATTCTGAAAGGCTTTTCAAAGCTCTTTTCCCTCATTTTTATTTTTAAATCCTTGTAAAACTTTACATTGTCATTGTTGGAGGTCATAATTATCTCATTATTAAATGTTTCCCTTCTTCTTCCCTCTCCATGCGCACCACACCTTCTTCATGTGAAATGTATTGGTCATAATACTCCTAACATCACATCTGGTGACACCTATATTGGTAAAAAGTGTTTCCATTTCATTTTTGCGAAATGCTTCGGAAACTTCTGAAAAAATACCTTGTGAGAGTGTAAAACTTGTTTGTGATATTTTAGAGGTTTTTTAACATTCTGTTGTTTCCATTAGCAGACTTTTATTGCAATATTTAGGCTTTGTCCATGTCTAGATGTAATGGAAACACTGATAGCAGAGTCATCAGAGAGCTTCCACAGGTAACATGTAGTCTGAAAAGTCTGCAGTGTTGAAAGTGATGTCACACTACATGATTGGCTTGGTGCAGGCATGATGCTGTAGTCTTTTGGGGCAGACACTGCACAGAAGTTGTCTTCAGTGAAATGAGATTTTAGCTCTTCTTCATAGGAAACACAGCAAAGCAATCCATCATTTCTTGTCAAAAAGAGACTATCAGCTCTGAGTGTCCGGAGAGGAGAAAAAGCAGCATTTGAAAGGAGAAAAAATTGCAACAGTTCAAAATAATAAAGTGTGGCTTGACGTGAATGTTAGTGACTCAGTTTGATTCATATTTACAACATTTTTTCCCAGTTTACTTATACATAACCTTTGTATGAATGTTCTTTCCTGCTGCATTAGTTGTATTACTAGCAAAACAAGCTCTGCTGTGCGGTGATTTCAGCCAAAAGTGTGTAATGTCTGCGGAGTTGCCATGACAACCTTGGCAATGGGGTCACACACACACAAAACCTAGACTACAATAAATTATCTCCCTGAAATTATTCCAGGAGGGTAAAAGTCCAAATAAAGAAAGAAACAGAGTCCTATTATTTATTAGACAAGTTATAAATTACGGAGCCCCCCAGGTCACATGGGTCATTTTTTTTTTTTTTTTTTGCTTGCGAACGGAATAAGCTTTGCATTCCCTCGCAATAAGTTGTTATTGCAGTAAGGGATGGTCTGACAGACACTGATTTCTATGTCAAAGAGAAAGCGCACAGTCCATTAAAACCATTTTACCCAGTTTGATCCCTTTTTAGCATCAAGTCAACACACACACACTTGACATTATGTCACAGGAACATGTTATAAAAGTGAGCCTACATCATAAAAGACGAATGCCTACAAATGATTAAGGTGGAAACCAGCACAGAAATGAGAAAGGAGTCAAGAACACCATGAACAGAGACGGGAAGCTTTTACTTTCTCACACAGAGACCTTCAGGGAGCGAGGCAGATCTGGAGGGTCTATCAGATTCACAAATAACAGCTGATGAATGACATCACATGCCGCTTCTGATGAAGAGTGCGGACAAAACAGTGTGACACATGAAAGTCTTACTAAACAACCTTGCTAACATGCATGATGAACCTGCAGATCCGCCAAGTCAGCGGATATTTAATAAACTCCAGTTTCCATTTATTTTCATGTCTGTTTAATAGTAAAATTAGCTGTTAGATGAAACTGTTTGCAAGTGCAGAAGAAGAAGTTTGCTGTATATGGTACAAAGATGTTTCGCCTTTACTGCTTTAAGAATAACATTTTTATTGTGACATTATGGTGTTTGAACTCTTCATCAGAAGCGACATCTGTGACGTCATTCATCAGATGGTGAATGATGGAGCTGACAGATCCGCAGGTTGGCCACCTGATGGAGAGAATAAAGTTTCCTCATCCCTGTTCTTAAATTGTTTTTTGATTTCTCTTCTGATTTCTTCCTTAATTCATCTTTTGTGTCTTTAAGTCTGTTCTTCAATTACTTTAGGCCAATAAAGCTGGTTTGCTGCACGTGGTGGATCAACAACTAAAACAGCTGATCAACGACAAGTCAGCTGTCAGATGGTTCTGAGGAGGGGTTCAGACAAAATAGTCTAAAAGTCTATAAAATATTCTTCCATTATAATGTAGACCCAGACACAATGGCGACATTGCAGCATGAAGCAGCATAAAACATAAATCAGTAACATGCTTGGTACCGTTAATTACAGCAAACCTCTTGGTCTTTTATTTCTATTAAAGCACCACAACATACTTCCTGTGTTAACATGGACATAATATCAGCTGTATGTGTGTGTTTTGTTGACTTGATGACAAAAAAAGAGATGTAGACAAAAAGCATCTAAAGAAACGGCTTTAACAGCCTGTGCACGCTTTCATAAACATGCAATCAGTGTTTGTCAAATGATGCCCTACAGCAAGGCAGCGCATGGCTTTTTGCGGGGTAATGCAAAGGTATTGGGTTGGCACGCAAAAGAAAAAAAGTTACCCATGTGACCTGGGGGGGGGGGGGGTCTCAGTAATAAATTCTGTTAACTGTTATTAAAAATAATGACTTTTATTTTTTGAGTTGACAAAGTAAATGTGAAATAGAAGCAAACATATCTGATAGAACCCCTGAGCAGATCAGATTTTTATAAATTAATTCGTAATAAAGTGTGATGTGAGAGGAACAAACTCCTGAGAACATCTGGTACCTGGGAGGAATATTTCCTGTAACTGGTTTTAGTTTGTAGAGGAACATGAAAGAATAAGTAGAGGTTTTTGTTGAAGGATGACCCGAGTCCCAGTATCAGAAATCCCAACAGATCCCAGTGTGGCTATAGCCACATTAGGATCTGGTCTACCACCACCAGATGGTAAACCAGAACTTATCCGCCTGCCACCACATCAAGCTCCACGTACTGCACCCCAAAACAACCTCCTTAGCTTTCTGTGGAGCTTTGTGAACTTCTGAGTTATGTTCCCCAGAGGAACGTCTGACCTTCTGACCCCATAAAAGTCAAATTAAAAGAAAATAAAAACTGAAATAATGTCAGCACATTGAACCATTTGCAGCAACACAACCAAAACATCCACAGTGATGCTTGTGGGTTAAAACAACGTGACATCCACTGAAACTTAACTCAGCAGTTATGGATTCATGCAAAGCTTCAGGGAAATAAAACATTTCAGGTTCCAGGAAAACCTGTGAGAACTCTTAGTAAAACAAACTTAAAAAGTAAACAACATCTCCCTGTTTGAAGGCCTGGGGGTCTGCGCAGCCCCTCCATGCTTTCTCAGGACACTGATTTGTCACTCAGAGGTTTATCCATTGTCCGATCTGAGCTTTTCAAAGCTGACGGCCACCTCTGGTGCACTGTCAGGCTCTGCCAGCCCTTCTTCAGCTCTCTTAGATTTTGTGAAGCGCGACATGCTCATTTTAGCGCCACAGACTCTTCTCCAGCCAGCACACAAACACAAAAGATGGCTTCATTAGGATTCCAGGAAAACCACGAGTCCCTCTTAAAGCCGTATTTATCTGGAAAATTTGGCACATCTTGGCCTCTCAACTGAAACCTCACTGAGCACTTCAGGCCTGAGGGAATGTTTTTGTCTCAAAGATGTGAATGCACTCCTTCCTTTCATGATGAAATCACTGCTGGTTTCTGATGGTTTTGTGCAAATAAACCAGATGGTTTGTGAGGATATGCAACGGGACCGCTACACACTGAAATACAGCAGACTTACAGTAAGTTATGAAATAATGTGTCTCTTTAAATCACAGTTGGAATTTGGGGGGGGGGGGGGTGAAGAGTCTTGACAGGTGCCAAACTGTCAGCACTGGCTTCAGCTCGGCTCTCTGAGCACAAACTGTTGAAATGAGTAAAGTCCCTAGTTTCCTGTTATTACCAGATGTTCTAACAGATGTTATATAACACTATTGCAGCACATGCTGTTAGATTCATGTGCAGGAGTCTCTCAGCGTGAGTCCTGCAGGAGGGAAAATAACTTCCTCTCATAGCTGGACCTCAGTCTGCAAGCCTACACTGTCCCTCCACTACATTCTCCTGTTTTCCAAGATCCTGATGTGCAATTTGTTGTAGCTTATCTGAACTGACCAGATCTACAAATCTGCAACAAGAAATAGTTGATATGCTGCAATGTGCTCATTTGAGCTGAGACTTTTTTCTACCAGATAAATACTTTCAGCTCCTGTAAACTGTTATAATCTGTTTCAAAACTTCTTCTGCACAACAGTCCTGGCTCTTATCTCCTCCCTCTCTGCTCCCCATATAAGCCCCCAACTACATGCTGCTGCACTGTTACTCCAGCTGCCCTCATACAAGTCCTGTTGTGAATATCGCAGACATTTTCTTGGCGTTGTCTCCCACAAAAAGGTTCTGAGTTAATCCACACTGAGCCTGAAGGTACTGAGGTAAGGGAACTTTGTGTTTATCACTAAGGTTTTTTCTGTAAAAACAAACTAGTTTATTGTTTTTAGGGTCGAGGCAGCATGAGGGTCTGTGTGCTTTTGCTGTTATGTGGGACAGTCCTGTTTGCACGGGCCACCGCTGCAGGTAAGAGGAACACCACATCAGCCAATGTCTGCTGAAAGAGAGTTAGAAAAATACCAGATCTGTTACAAATAAAAGGCTTCTGGCTGTGCAAACCAGGACACCTTTTCCAGTTAGATCTATATAAACAACATGGACACTTCTGCCTAGATGTTAACAGACACATAACTACTTACAGTTATGAAAAAATTAATACAATTGAGTCAAAGATATGTAATTTATCTCGAAGCTGAAATTATTGAGACCCTGGTTAAAGATTCACCCACCAGTCACCAGATCTGCATGTCTGCATTAATCTTATTTTTCCATGTAGTCAGGTATCATACAGGGTGTGTTGCATTATGGTGTGGTTATTAAAAGAGTCATAAGCTTTTATTCAGCCTTTAATAAGCTTCCCTTGGCGAAGCTGGAAGTCAGAGCGTGGAGACCGAGCTTGGTTAGTCGCTGCAGTGTTAATATGTAGAATAGTGATATTTTATTACAACATTAAATATGACAAAGACATAACGGAAGGTTTAGTACAGATGCTGAGATCATCCATTTAACATAATTTTCTCCATAGTGTTCTATAGTTGTCTGGTTATCTCCCAATAATATGTTTTTTACAGAGATAATGATTCAGTTATAATTTAAAGATACAAACATGTTTCAAAGCTGCGTAATAATAACCATAAAATGACTCAAAACCTAAAAATTGCTATAAAAACAAGTAATGAAATGCATTCCAAATATTAGTACGTTTTTACGCCCTCATGAAGTGGTTTTTCAACTTTTTCCACATTTAAGCACCAGATGAGACGCTGAGGATCATGTGACCAGTTCAGTTCAGAAAAAAATGGCATATTATGTATGGAAGGAGGAAGAAATGAAATGTTTTCATAAATAATGAAAAAGAAAATAGAACCAACATCCTTGATAGCAAACAGCAAAACGCAGAGTTATACAAAGCCGTGGCAAATCCCTCACAGCAACCTGGTGAAAGCAGCGTAAAGCTGATAAAAATCTCATCCCGTAGATGAGATTCTGTGAAAATTGCAGCTTTTGCACTAAACACAATTCCATGGAAAAACCTGAAATTGCAATTGTAAAAAGCTTGTGACAGTTATTTCGTGTACTTTGGTGCTAATTTCTTCCTTTTGATCATCTTTGTGATGTTGAGTAAACCACGTCACAAACACATAAATGCAGTATTCGCTGCTCTCTGCTTCTGCGTTCACCACAAGCCGTCTTACACTTAACAGATTGCAAAGAAACTCAATGTCTCCCAGCAGAAGTGTTTTTAAGAAAAGAGCAACCCTCTCATTTCTATTAAGACCCTGATAGGCTCGTGGTTCCACTATTTGCCTCTTCGCCCTCCTCGATGTACTCATTTAAACCAAACCTTTGGGCAAACTCTGCACGTGGTAGTGAGATAATTTCCTTCTACAGCGCTGCCTCTGCAGGCTCGATGCCCTCTTCTGTGCCAGCTAGCACTGGCAGACCTATGAGACAGGGTCACACCCCCAAATCATCCTTCACATTTGATTCTATCCCTGCTGGACGGCTGGAGTCCTTTCAAAGCATGGAGGGGGCACCTTTCACTGAGAGAGCATCCCATTTCTCAGCAGCAGAGGGGCTACAGCCTTGCTGTGATCCAGAAAGCACTGTGATAAATCAATTAACCACAATTGGGGCGGGGGAAGGGGGCACTCTGCGGGCAGGCGCAGAAGTGACAGGCATCTCCGCAGATTTTAGATTCTGCCATCTTCTCTGGGGGAGGCTGACAGTGTGTCAGCGGCTGTTCATCATCAAGCCGAGCCTGCTTTTGTAATGGCATGCAATGAAGAACTTGCACCCCTGGCACCTCCGCTCATCCCCTCTGAGCGACCCTGGCAGCACATGTTAGGTCCTGCTAGACATGCTGGGAAAGCCACTGGCCAGTTATGGCAGAAGGAAAACAACTGTGAGTGTCAAGAGTCATAAAAGAAGATGGGTGGAGGGAAGGGGGGAGCGACTACACCCCCTGCTCTGATTACATGGACAGAGGGGGCTGAAGAGAAGCGGGTTCCCACTTTGATCCCATCACAGGGGCCCTGTTACCCCTCTACGTTTATACCTTACAACCTCCCCTCAGTATGAAACCACTTTCTCAAAGTCTCCTGAAAAACAACCAACAACAAAACTGTCATTGTTCTCCAGAAGCTGTTTGGCTAATTTACTGCTGTGACTTCGGGGAAAAAACACACAAAGAGGATTCAAAGCAACAAAATACTTCATTAGCTTTCAGAAGAGGTTCTGCACAGAAGCTTGTAGACATGAACCCAAACCACTAATCAGCCAAAGAACTGGCATGGACTAAATCCTCATGCTCGATTACACTGACACGGTTCATTACAGGAATCAAAAATGCATTGTTTTTTCTTTCTTTCTCTCTAGATGCCAAGGAGTTATCCATCACCACTATAAAGGTATTTTCTCTTTGTAACTCTCTCTCCCAGCTAGAATAGAGGCTGTGAGAGTCAAGAAAAGAAGAAGGGCTTTCTTCTAAAATTTAACTGCAACTAATATGCAAACTCCAAAAAGTGAAGCAGCATCAACATAAAAGAAGCTTCTAGAAGGAGGCCCCTATTACAAAACAAGTATTCCAGTGGTGTCCTGTTCATGTTTGGCTACATTGTTGAAATGATTGTTGTAGTTAAACTTTTATATGTAGAGGAAAAGATGTTGGAATCTCTTGTCATTTGCAAATACTTGCACTGTGTAAATTTATCTGCAGTTTAGAGGATGCAAGCAGAGGACAAATGCTGTCCATGGAAAGATTAGAAAGAATGTGGAAAAAGATGTTGGTTGTTTCCAGTCTGGTGTGTTTAAAATTTAGAGCAAGTAAAAACAAAATAGGAAGGTTGTAAAGAGGAAACATACAGGTTTGGGGAGGAAGGATATAAAACTCAAAGCAAAATGACTAAAAATAAAACATGTGCAACAAAAGACAGAGAACCAACAGGGGAAAGAGGAGTCCATCGCTGAGGAGAAAAGGTTTGAAGCAACCTCAAGGATTCCATCCAGAAAAGCCGAACATGAAAGAAAAGCATGTTAGAGTCATACGGTGGTACAAGGATGTGATGCCAGCTGCTGAACAAGTATGGAACCTGACTGATGAAGAATGTTTGCCAGTATTAGAGTCCATATATTGAGTAATTCAAGCTGTTATTCAAGCAACTTATTTGCAATCCAAAAATACTCAAATGTTCTCCCATGACCACTCTTAAACAATGACTTTCTATTTCACTGTGTAAGCATGTTCCTAAAAGAATCCATCCAGACGCTTTGTTCTGTTTCTCAGGAAGAACCGTACGTCATGAGCAAAGGCTCACAGTTTGAAGGATACTGTATTGACCTGATATCAGAGCTGTCCAAGAGGCTGGGTTTCACGTACAATGTACATGTGGTGAAGGACAACCGATATGGATCCATGGACTCCAGTGGAAACTGGAATGGTATGATTGGTGAGGTCATGAGAGGGGTAAGTCCTGGACCACCAGCTACACATTACTGCAATAGAGCATGTTTACCAAGCACCAGTCATGATAAAGCCAGTAAAATACATGTCTATGACATATCTGCGTACTGATATATATAAAATCCTGTCTACACTAACTCCTGTAAACCCATGATCCCATGCAGGAGCCTGTCATCGTAAAGGCACTCTTAAAAACAAGTACAGTTAGGATTGTTAAATCCATATAATGTACATAGATACAGAAGTTGCTGTATGTAGCTTCCCATTACATTGTTAATTACTTTTTAAGCTTTAAACTGGTATCCAGTCATTCCCAAGAGAAGCTGGAGTTTGATGCTTTATCCATCTTTAAAGCTATTTTTCACATTTTAAGACTGATTAAATTCAAACAATGATCAGAGGTGATTTTAGTTAGCAAGAAGTGTAGAAGACATATTATGTTTCCATTTTATGAGAGAAGACATCAGAGCAGCAGAAACAAAGTAGTGCAAATAAAAGAGCAAACTGGTTTGTCCGAGTACCAGCAAAAACTTTTCACGTCCAGCCTAAAGGCTGCCATCAGGACAATTACAACCAATTACAACCAAACAGTTATCAGAGAAAAGGCTCCATCGTCTCTACCCTGTCTTAATTTATAGGCTTATTGTGACCTTTCTACATGTAACTTAACCCTTCTCATCTTCCCATCTCTTCTGTTTTCCCATACATGGCCTGCTGAGACTGTTTTTAGAAGGTTACAATCAAATCAAAATCAGACAATAGACAGCTGTCGATTTCAGCCTGTATGAATTAAGACAGGGTAGAGACGATGGATCCTTTTCTCTGATAACCTCTGTTTGGTTCTAATTCAAATTAAACTCTGCTGCCGTCAACCAAGTGTTCTGGAAGCCTGATTTTTATCCATAAGGACATCTTGTAGAGAATTCTACCTTCACTTAAATCTATGGTACCCCATTTAAACAACTCTTCTCTCGAATCTGGTGTCTTTCCCTCTGTTTTCAAGGAAGCTTGGGTCACCCCATAGCTAAAGAAACGTGTACTCAACCCAGCCCAGGTTGAAAACTACCGGCTGGTCTTACTGGTTCCATTTCTGTCAAAACTATTAGAGTGTGTCTCACCTTCACAATAATAACCTGTTTGAAGCGTGTCAGGTTTTATGCAGGGTCACTCCAATGAAACTGCTTTCCTGTCTGTTACTGATGCCTTACGGGTTGCCAGATCCACTGGTCAATCAGCAGTCCTTATTCTGCTCCTCAGTCCCATCTTTCTGTGCCCTTTATCAGGAGGCTGACCTGGCTGTGGCCCCTTTGACAGTAACTGCTGTCAGAGAGAAGTTTGTAGACATGACCACCCCCTTCATCCAAACAGGCCTCAGCTTCATCATGCGCAAAGACTCTGACTCAGACAGGAGTGCATTCAGCCTGCTGGCACCCTTCTCTACCGACATGTGGGTCGGTGTTCTCATCGCTTTCCTGCTGACAGCTCTTTGCATATTCCTAGTGAGCAGGTAAATGCCACTTTTGAATTATAGCAACAATAAAAAACATGCACCAGCAGAAGGGTAAAATGGATTTGCTGGGTGGATTAACTTTAAAAGTTATTTGGTTTTATTTGGTTGGTTGTTTTTTTCCAGCAAATTAAATAAAATGAAAGCACAAATCTTAGGTGGTGTGGCTCTTCCCTGTCTTTGAATGTATGTATGTATGTGTAGAT
>JBAMHX010000015.1:27435828-27451070 GCA_037177515.1 Pseudomugil tenellus
ATAGCTTCATCTGATGTGGATAGTGCATGTAGAAAGTGGTCTGTCATCAGAAGACAACACAATAAAAACACTGTCTCCTCTCTGAAGACATTGTTCTTTGCAGTTTTCCACTGCTTGGTTTGAAACTTGCTTCAGATGGTCTTGTCCACCAAAAAGTTGTGGAATGATGTGGGTGTTCCATAAGTGAACAATATTTTGAAGTTCTTTCTAAAGGACAAAAAAAACATATTAAGTAGCTGGTGAAAAGAACCAAGAAGTCCCCAGAAAAGTCATCTGAATCCTTCAGTTTTTGAAAAAGGTTAATCCAGTACTGTGTGTGGTGTTTCCTGAATGTAGCAGGTGGTACCACAAGGTGTCGCCCTGACCTACGCCTGGTGGCACTATAAAAGAGGAAATGGCAGCTTGCCAAAGTTTCTTGTTGGGTGGCCAGGGCATGGCTGGGCCATCTAGTTGATTGCGCGCGAATACTTTGATGATCAGGTAAAAGTTTCCTGTGTACCATTTTTATGTGAGTTTTTATGATTCCATGTTCTTAAAGAGGTATGGACAGGTGCCTGATCAGAAAAAGATATTGAGACTGGGCGTGGGGGACTCGACGCCACAGGTATGCGGCATTTTTAAGATTTTAGAATTGATTAAAATGATTTGTTTTTAGTAATTTTTGTGTTTTATTCACAGTGAAGTACTGCAACCTGCTGTCCTTTTTTTGATTTCTTTCTTCAGAGTTTGATTTGTTTTAAGTTAGTCTGCTCGGGGATCCACCTGTTGATATCACTTGACAAGCTGTGAGAGCGGGCTAACCAACTAATAGTTTGTTTTGTTTGTTTGTTTTGTTTTATTGGGTCTTTCTCCCGTAGTCCATATACCTTCCCAGTGCTACTCAGTTGGGTATTAGCCATACCTCATCATTGCATGAAGTTGTTAGTTTGCAGTGGTGTGTAGTTCAATGCGGTGACCTCCTTTGACGTGTATCGTGTGCCGTGTAGTTTGTTCAAGTGTAGTCCGCCAGATTTGTATACAGGCATTCAGGTGGGCAAGAGTAACTCTGAGTGTAACAGTGGATGGAATCGACGGGGAGTGCATGTACTAATAAATCGTAAAACTTTATGTTTGTCTCTCTCTTACCTAAGTTCGACCTGGTAACATTAAGAAAGCCCACCAGCTTTCTATACGCTGGTTATGGGTGCTGGATCCTACAATGAAGCAATTTCTAGCATAGATGTCATGATGATCAAAATGTAATAATATTTGAAAGTCTTCCATTGTACCATTCTCTGTCCCCATGTCTTTACAGATTCTAGCTGCAGTACCCCCTCTTTTCTCAACTTCTGAAATGAAATATCAGGCAATAACTTTAGAATTACTGTTTGTTGAGTATGCATGAAGCCGAATAACCATCCTGGAAAATCCATCTACAGCTCCATTCACACAAATCCCATATGGCTTCAGCTTATCATAAGACCTCACATGCCAAACATAGTTTGGTCTAGGATTGTGATACAGCTGACATCTGAGACGATTACGCTGCCTCAGCTCAACACCTCTGGGATCCAGAATTTTCAGTAAATGTTTTACTGTGTTTTGAGTGACAACAAATCCCTTCTGTATGCAACAAAGATGTTGTAGTTTGTAGCCATTAAGTTTACCATGTGTTTGTAGCTGCTGCATAAGAAATAGGGCAATGTCAAGAATATCACTTTGGTTTTTTTCTCCTGTGAAGCTTCAGTATTGACATGATCCTCTGAAGTGTCCGAAGGCTGATCACTATTTCATTAACAGTGCTGAGTGACAGAAGAATTTATGTATGTTTTAGTCCCATAGAAAATTATGTCTTAATTAGACAATGCAAATTCCCAATATCTGCATTCATGAATGAAGTCAGTCAGTTGTTTTCTTATTTCTCGCAAAATCTTTTGATTTGAATCTTATCTGTGTTGAGCATTGATGGCTGGCCAATCATTCATTTATTGAGCCTTAGAGATGTCAATCTGTAAAACACAACAAAGTTATTGTTACTGTTTATGTAACATTTCTATTTTTAAATGAAAGGTCAAATTAACATAACATACTTAACCCTTTCACAAAGAATGTAATAAGATTTATAGGACTGGTAGTCTTTATAATTGTCATTCAGAGGCTATCAATATTTAAGAAATGAAAACCTATTGTAAGTGAATTAGGAAATTGATAAAAATGAAGGCTATAGTAAGATTATTTTTCCTTAATTGTATTATAATTTTTGTAGATTATTTTAAATTATTACTTTTTGTGACCCCCTAGTTAAACAGTTCAGCTAACATTGATAAAAACAAATAAGAGGTTATTGAAATGATTTAGGAAAGACCAAAATGAAAAAGAAAACAAAATGTCAATCTACAAAACACACACACATAAACAAATATATTTATTTTATATAGAAAAAAAGTAAATTAACTGTCTTACATTCAACTACATAGTGATTTAATGCTGGAAACTATACTAATGTAATGGACTGACTGGAACTCATTCCCAGACTAATAACCATCATGTCATCATGGTGACATGATATGTTTTTCAGAAGCCACATCAAAGCTGTGACTAAAAAAGCTTTTTACCATCAAAAACATCAACAGAATTAAGTCTCCCAGAAAGACCAGGAGAAACTCATCCATGTATTCATCTCCAGTAGACTGGATTACTGCAATGGTCTTTTAATAGGACTTCCCAAAAAGAGCATAAAAAATCTGCAGCTTATCTGCTAGAGCTTTAACTGGGACTAAGAGATCTGAACACATCACACCAGTTTTAACATATGTACTCAGGTTTCCAGTCAGTTACAGGATAGATTTTCAAACCTGCTGATTGTTTATAAATCCCAGAACGGTTTAGGACCAGAATACATCTGTGGTATGTTCAGAGAATATAAACCAATCAGAGCTCTTAAATCCAAAGACTCTGGTCAACTAGTCTAGACCAGAGTCCAGACTAAACATGGAGAAGCAGCATTTAGCTGTTATGTTGGAAACAAGTGGAACAAACTGCCAGTAGAGATAAAACTTTCACCAAATGTCGAAACGTTTAAATCCAGGTTAAAAACTTTTCTTTTCTCTTCCAGCTACAAAGAAAGTCTGCATGGTAACTTTTTAAATGATTTTAATTTAATTTATTATTTTATTATTATTCTTGCTATGTTTTTATGCACTGTAGTAACAGTGGTTATGGTTGTAACGGCTATACGCTTCTGTATCTTACTGTACATTAACACGTCCATTCTTTGAATTTTATCTACTATTTGTCATTTTAGATTAATTTTTATTACATCAAAACACAACATATCCTTTGTTGGTGCAAACCTGCTTGGTGTTCTGATCATCGATGAACTGTGTCTTCTCGTTACCTGCTGCAGCAACTGGATCTGACTAATTCATAATAAAATGAATCTATTGTTCTGATAAATTCCTTATTTTGGACAATCATCATGAGTTATCTGCAAAACCAGCATTAGCTTGATGAAGCTAATAGTGAAATATGTGCAAGTTGTGTTGGTTTGTTCAAATTCACTAGAAAACATACAAGCAATGAAAACTGATCATTGTGTCATTAAGTAAAATAAACATGAATTAATCTTACTATGGCACTCATTCTCTCAGCATCAACATTCCACTTGTCAAAACAGAGACCTGAAAGATGAATGTTCATTAACGTCCAGATTTAAATTAACTGGAGACTGTGGGTCAGATACAAAAGATTGTTCATGAATGCGAGTGTCAGTAGCTTCATTCACAGTTGTTGACAGAATCTGTCTACTGAGCTCCCCGGGGTGGCTGATGAAAAAATGCTGTCAGAAGGGTTCTCTTCACTATAGATGGCAGTTTATACACCCATTTATCCCGCGATGATGGTGATCTTGTCAACACTAGTGTTGTAAGTGATGCACTTAATTAAGTTGCATTCATGTTATGTGCATATTTGCATAATTGTGCTTTTGTGTTTGTTGCTCAGGATAAAGATAAAGCTTTGAAATACAAAGTTGTTTCTGTGCTTAGATTAGTTTCATGGATTTGCAGTGAAAACAGAGAAAACAATCTAATAAAGAACAACCAAAAAACAAACTAAAATAAACTAAATAAACTAAAAAATATATATAATTAATTACAGGCTTTGTAATTATTCGACAGCTCATTTAACAGCAGAATACAACAATATTCTTTGAAAAAGTATTTTTTAAAATATAAATTAATATTAGTGGATAGAAAAATAAAAGATCAAACACAGAAATTAATATTGTAAATTCAGGTTCTAATAATGTTTGTAAATTGTCTAAGTGGAACCTGCCTCTTGCCTGCTAATATCTGGGATTAGTCCAGATTCCCAACTACCCAGGTTGGATGAAGTTGTACAGAAAATGAATAAATGAATGAATTAAATACACCAGACCCTTTAATATTATTGAAAAGAAGTACCTAAATACTTCAACATGAAATTTTGACCAAGAAACTTTACTTGTATTTGAGCACTTTGTCTAATATGTGTTAAAAATGTTGAATTTGAACCATGGCGGGTTAAAAGGTGGATGACGATCAGCAGTAACCAATTCATCACTGTCCAGGCAAAAGCCGACACACAGGAGAGACAGCATACGCGTTACACAGTCTGCTCTCAGATTGTATACTCGGGTCGTACTGTCGAGTTACACACTTGGAATAGATTCCAGGGTTTATAAGTGATTGGATCACTAGTGGTGGACAGATCGATCATATTCTTGGTACCGATGTTTGCACTGATATCAATCAATACTTTATTGTAAAGCTTGAAAACTGTCTGAATCTCCATGAATAAGGAGGTTAAAATGTTTTTGATGGATTCAGTGACAAGGCACCTTGATGCCAAAAATCAGTAAATGTTTTCCTATTAAAAAGTGTTAGATCCATTTGGCCGACCTTTACCATTTTCATGTTATGGTAGCATCACCCATAACACATTCACACACTTCCAATGTATAACAGCAGAGCTTTGTCTTTTATATATATTAGGTTTTGTTGGGAATCTGTAATCTTTAAATAAAGACATTCATTTGTTTTCATCCTACATCTTTTTTCTCCACGTGTCCACATGAGTACATATACATTAGTCACCACAGGAAATGATGATTTATTCATATCCTGATGGATGATTTATTAAAACACACACCATTTGTTAATCCTTCAGATGAAGTGAGAGATGTTGCCATAAATTGATTCAGTCTCATCTGTTCCTGTGAGAAATCCTACTCTGGCACCCAATTAGCCAGTTTTATCAGAACTGAAGCAAAGATTTCAACTCATTCTGCATCTACAGCTGTGAAACTCTACAGGCAGCTAATTATGGGCTTATCCTAATTATTATGGATTGTTGTCTATTCACAGGCACATTTTATAAAGTATTGGGAATATGAGCCATTCGGCATAAAATGGTTAAGTTGGACAAAGAAGTGCACAGTAAACTTCTGACAAGCACTGGAGGAGCTTTTTTGTAGTGTGTGAGTGTATTACCACTCCCTGACAGTGGTGGCAGTTTGAAGCCCACTGTAGTGCAGCCCAGTGTTTCTCTTGTGCGCACGACACAGAATGCTGCATAGAGATGCCAGGTGTCTGGTGCAGGAAATAAAGATAAAATGACATCAGTTTAATAAGCGTCACCATTCTAAAAAGCCCTACCGGGAGGCAAAAACCATAAAAACCCACGGGGTGGTTGAGACACTTGTGTTGGGCTTGCAAGTTTTATTTGACACAAGATAATTAGACATGTTCATCTCTTTCATCAAGGCCACCTTTCTCTGCTAAGGTTCCATAACTCCACACGGCATAATGGCAACACACCGGCACTTTGGCACCGGTGTCAATCACTGACACCGCTCTGCGTTCATTTACGTCTTTTGTTGTACATTTTTATTCAGTGGCCATCATTCTTGTAAAAAGCACAGAAAGGTTTCCCAAATTAATTGGATCAACGATTAAGTAGGAGGCATCCAGCCCTGCTGAGTGGAGACAGAGGCAGAAGAAAGGGTCACCGCAGGCGCAGGCCTAAAATTGACACTTGAATTAGGTAATGAAGAATAGAGGGCATAAGAAAAGGAAAGAGGCCTATCAGTGTGAGGTCTACATGGAGGTCTGGACTTTTTCTTGCTCATTGTGAACACATGGACTGTTTTGATTGATTTGTGTTGTTTTTACTGGTGCCTATTTATGGTGTCAAATGTAGAAGCAGTCCCTAAAGATTCTCCTGAGCTTTATTCTCATTCGCTTCTTTCATTTGATTATTGTGACTTGTTTTTCAGAAAGAAAACGGTTTAAAAAAATCAACCAAGTCAATAAGCAAAGAAAGTAATATATTAAAAAAATGAGTTTTTATTGGTAATCCCTTCACATCTCTAATTTTCATATTGTTATTCTCTCAGTGACCATTCAGCCTGGACTGCGGCAGCCAACATTTTTACTAAGGTGTCTCTGAATGAATAAAGAAGCTTTACATCCAAAGTAACAGCTACACATAGTTTACATGTAGTGCAGGCATGGCTGTATCTTTATGTCTGGAGAACTTTCAGCCACTGTATGTTCACACTGGACCTTTAATGGTTCATTATCAACATCAGCTGATTTTTCTTCAGCTTCTCTTTTGCTGAGTTTGTCCCCTTTTCTTTTGAAAAGAAATACAAACGTGGATTAGAATGGCTTTTTCACAATAAATTATGGAATGTTAACATAAAATTTTAAAACATTGTATAAATAAATTGTATATGCAAATTTGCTTTGTCCTGTTTTACTGGTGCTTTCTTTTATTTATCTATTATTATTATTATCTACTTTTCTTTTACTGGTAATGTTAAAGCATGTGAACCTGGGTTTGACTGTGAAAATGCTGTTGTTCTCATTAGAAATACATCTTTCCGTTCCCTTACTGCATACCCAACTCACCAGCTCCCAGGCTCATCACTTCAGCCTGCTGAAACAGATGAGATGCAAGAAACGCTGCAGGAAATTCAGTCTCTGGTTCAACTGTTTTTAATTGATCAATGTGAACAAGTTTATTATTTTATGGCAGTACAGCACCATTATGTTCACCATTGTGACCTAGGGTCACATGGTTGCCATGGAAACTGGGCCCTATCTTGAGTGTGAAGTAGTTCCTGCAGATTTCAGAAAATAATTTTATCTTATACAATCTGCTTAACTGTTAGCAAAAAGAAAATTAGACTTTCCCCACATAAAGTTTAGCTTAGTTTGACAATATTTATAATTATATTTGATAAACTGTGTGTGTGTGTGTGTGTGTGTGTGTGAGAGAGAGAGAGAGCGAGACATTAGATGTAGCCTCTCCCAGTCAAAGCAAAGAGCTTGCTGAGCTCATGCATATGCTACAGGGTTTGCATATGTATGCCTGTAGAATTATAACTTATGGACTCCATACTTTGTATTTGTGATAGTTTGATGATTTGTTTGTCTTTTGTAAACACACCTACGAGGGCTGTGAACTTGATAGCAGCCACCATTCACAAACTGTCTGCTCTCTGCTTTCTATTCCCAGAAGTTCACTTAATGCTTTTACTCTTCTAGGTGGTCTCTGTGAAGCATAGACAGCTCTTGCAGCGAGGTGATATATCTGGGCCATGAGGTAAACTGGTAAGCAAAGCCTCCACTGTCTCTTTCACACAAACCCCGACTGAGTCAAAACATAAAAGCACACAAAGACGCGACAGTGCCGGCTTCCAGCCTCGCACCACTGCGGAGGTGGAAAGCCTTTTTTTTCCCCAAAGCTTGAAAAGCCTCGGCTCTGCTCCCCAGTGGCAGACAGAAGAGGTGGGAGGTAAAAGGTGGGAAGGGATGATAAAAACTAGAAGCAGGTGCATGGAAAAGGAGGGGGGAGTAGCAGGAGATGAAGCTTGGATGAGCAGAGGTTTTATGGGAGAAGTTTCAGTTTCCTAATCCTCAAAGGTCTGGCTGGGATACCTCTGTGCTGATGTAATGAGTGTGCATGCTTCAGCCAGGGGAAGGCTCACAGGCAAACATATGGAGGGGATTGCATGGCTTTGCAAAGGGATTCAGACTATTCAGACAACAAAAAGAGTTCTTGTGTAGGCCAGTGGAGTGTGTGCAAAGGTCCTTGAGCATTACATGAGCATGTAAGAGTGTCCTTGAAGTGGAGAATGTGTTACTCCATGCTATCAAACACACACGCAGCAACCATTGGCTCATACCATGAGGGATTTCCTGCACTTCGTACATGATAGAAACATACTAAAGTTGGAAAAGAGGTTTGCTTTTTTCTAATATGCATACAAAACAAAAACAGAGACCTTGACAAAGAAAACATCATTATTGTCTGTTTGCATGTGTGGTTTGATTCCAGGATACATTATTCTAAGACGCTTCTGTATGAGTTAGATTCAATCCATCGGCTGAAACCAGCATCAATTGCAAATAATTTAAAAACAGCCTGTTTAAAATAGTTTATGTGACCACACAGTTATTTATTTTAAGGAGAAAAGTCAACTTAGTGTTTTAAATCATGTGTTTTGGGGCCAGTAGAGCAGATTCAGTGCCAGAAGTCTGCAAAGCGTTACTGAAGGGAGGGAACTGTGTTTTTACAAAAGCTATGATAAATCCAGGTTTTTGCTTCCATTGTTTCTGGTGGAAAATCAGATATGACATCCTAAAATCCTGGAGCACAACTATTATGCTCACACAGAAATACTCTGAAATTTCATTTTTAATGACGGATGCATCTGCAGCAGATACATGTTAGTTTTTCATCTCATTCAACCTTTAAACACATTTTTCAGATACAGATATTTGACTGTCTGTAAGTTCCTTTGTAGCTTTTTGGTTAAAAATGGATGGATGATAAAATTACAATGTTAAAAAAAATACTTATTGCAATCTTTGTAAATGATTCAATATCTTAAAAGTGAAATACTTCAAACTAATTCCAGATGGATTATTCATATTCCTTCATTCCTTGTTTTGAGGGAGGAAACATGCTCATGATGTCTGAGCTGTGCAGGGATTATAAACCTGCTTAGATTACAGAGATTGCATGCATGAAAAGTATTACATATAACTGTACTCCTGTTACAGTAATACTATTATATAAGTACAGCAGTGCAGACCGGTGCTGTAATGAAAGTTATGCTAAGTAATTTTATTTTGAGTTGGTGTTATGCGAGTCTGGTAAGAACCAAGCATTTTTCTTTAACACATCATCTCTGGATGCAGCATTTTTTCCAGTGCAGTTTATATAGCAGTGTTTTTGTTGCCATGGAAATGAATAAAAACTATATTAATTCTTTTGGCTGTATAATGCATTTAACAGCTTTTCATTTAGTTTTCCGAACCACATTTAAGTACTTGGGGAGTATAACAGAAAATGCAGCATCAGAGGAAAGGAAGGTGAAATATATGCAGAGCAAAAGACGTAGAAAGACATTTCTTCAGCATGGATTCTGCTATGCTCGGTCGGGAGTCCTTTGTGTATTCCGTCCTTCCCTCTACATTCTTCCATGGTTTTTACTGTCTATTAATAAATGAACACTTCAGAATGATGTTTTCCTGTTGCTATGTCTAAACTTGCAGTATGGAGTTGTAAAGCAGCTCCCTGCACATCAGATAGGGAAGGCAGTGAGGCAGTGGGTGAAGAGGTCCTAACCCAACATCAGTGTGTAATAGAATGCATGTATCCTATTTCTGCCCAATGATCCTGCTTCATCTTTTATTACTTCCACAATGTTCTCTAAAGAGGAGCCTTCATCCAGTTTGCCTCTCTGCTCTCTTACTTTATCTTCATCTTGTTTGGTTGGAGCTTTGCTTAGTTTCTGTTGGAGGAGCTGCCTCCCAGTCCCCTCCAGGCCTGCATGCCCAGCAGAACCACAGAAAGCTCCTTCATGGCCCCAACAGAAGCTGCTCCTGTTGTCTCATGTTCTCAGTGAAAAGAGCAGGGCTGGTGAGGGTGCTGACTACATCTCATGGGGCTCCTCCTTTATAAAAACACTTTGCTTTTATTTCCACGATCCTTGGAATGTCCTCGGAGGCTGCAGAAACTTTATGTGGCTGGCTGGGGGCGCTCCTAATACCTCTCTTCACTATTTTTCTCCATTCTTCTCAGCTTCTTTTATCATTTTCCCCTTTTCTCCCCAGAATGGATCTCAGGGCTAAGGTTCTTCAGAGAGCAGGCTGTGCTGTATTTATTCACGCTCAGGCTTTGTGCTTTTGGCTGAATCTACCGCCCACCCCAACACTGCTCTGGTTTCTTTAAAAGGCTCTCCAGCAGTGCCACAGCTCTTTGAAAAGCTGTGTCTGACAGAGGGAGAGACATGGCTGTGCAGCAAAGCTCAGTGTTTGCCGTAAAGGCAGCAGATCTAGAGAACACGGAGAGAGAAGCGCATTAATGGCTTCAGACAGCCTTGTGACAGCAAAGACCATTATGTGACAGTTAGGCAGAGCCTTTCAGACTGGTTTTCACAGGTATTAGAAAAAATGAGGTTACATACCAAGACCCCCCCCCCCCCCCTACCTTAGACAATCCTTAATTCCTCTCCTCCAAAAGCAGGCTGCTCTTGTGCAAAAAAACCCACATAATCTACTGCTGCGAAGCCACTTACATATTTTTTTATGCATTTATTAAACCTCAGAATTAGAAATCAGAACAGTTATGTGACTAACAGGGCCTGGCTTGCTGACTCTGGTCACGTTTGCATGCACACAGGTGACTTTCATCCACAAGCAGCTTTAGAACTTGTGTTTAAGTATCACCGTTGGTTATAAAAGATAACATAATAAAAAAAAAGGCCTATGCCATCAGAAGCGATGGCTAGTGGCATATCCCCGAATGACCCCAATCCTCCAATTCCCCAATCCTGGAATCAATGATATAAAGTCACACATGTTCAGTCACAAAACTTCACCTGGTGTTGAAACTTTGAAGCAGCCTGCTATAACGTCAGGACAGGATGCATCCTGAGGTCATGACCTTTTGTTGGCACTGAGGTCAATGTGATTAATATTTCCAGAGATAGAGCCAAAAGTGTGATTTTTTTTTGTGTATAAAGCGCCACCTGGTGGGCAAACCATAAGTTCAGAAATTGTGAAATTCGATACAGATCGGCCTCTTGGGCACCTAAACAGGTACAAAGAGTTTCAAAATCCAATTTTAAATAGTTCCAGAGATATAGGCAAAAATCAGATATTTCGTGCATAAAGCACCACCTAGTGAGAAAACCTTACATCCAAAACTGGTAAAATTCAAGCCAGGTCATCCCCTTGGGGACCTAAAAATATCTAAAGAGTATCAAAATCCAATTTTGAGTTATCGTACTCACACGAAGGATATATGGCAAAGTGGTGGTGGCGGATACGGTGGTCGTGATGAAACCATAATATCCCCGATACTCTGTGTTCAGGGATAAAATGACAAAAATATGAAGTGGTGGTGAGTCTTTTATCAAATATGTATCCCATTTTTTCTCTGTATGATAAATAAAAGGGTATCAAGGTCAAACTGTCAGCAGTTTACCTACATTTTCTATATAGTTTGGTTTCTCTCAGACAGCACACATCCAGTGTGGAGCCTTGTTTTTAGATAAAGCATAGAGACATGGAGTGCATGCATCAATCTAGCTTATCAGCATGAAAAGATAAGTGTAATGTCTATCTTAAACTGTAATACATCTCAAAAATGACAACGACATTTTTCAGTTGCATCCATCCCACCTCATTAACATGAACTTCTTATTAAATGAGAGAGAAGTAGAACCTTCCAGTCCAGCAAATGTTTCCACCAAGTGAGATTCTGCATCCGTGCTTTTTCTAGTCAAAATTAAAAATTTAGTTTCAGTACATATAGATATGGCTTGTGTGTTTATTGACATTCGTTCATGAGTTAGTTTCTTGCAAACTGACAGGAAGGTGAAATCTTTCCTGACATGATTAGACTGAGACATGTCACCAGTTTTGACTTCTTAATCCAAGATGATAGCATGTATCTTACCGCACGCTACCTTAAGGTTGGAAACAGAAACAAAAGAGCAGAAAATCTTTAAGTGTCTCAACGTTCAATCTCTGGAGATTAAAGTGAAACATGAGCTTGCATCATTGTTGGCAAAGAGAGTCTCTGTACATTCTTATATTCATCCCATCCAGAGCTAAACAGATCCAGATCCTGGCTGCAAGTCTCTTTCCACAATATCATTATATTATCCTTAAAAACCTTCGATTTCAGGTGGTCTGCTACAAAACCCAGCCAAGATGACAGCTATTTAAACATCTAGAAAGACATGGCAGTGCTAGTCTTTTTATATATTACAGCTTTTTTAACAGGTTTGGTTTCACAAATGATGTGCAAAAGAAAAAGAAGCAGAGAGGTTTCTGAGTATTATATGCATTAAGGTCAGAGATGAGCAGCCGTTCTAAAAAGTCCAGGTGCAAGTAGATACCTATCCGTTTTCTACAAATCCTACTCCAACTCAGGGTCATGAGGAAGCTGGATCGCTGTAGGCAAGAGGCAGATACATTTAGGCAGGTTGTCAATCCATTGGGGGGCTGGGTTCATGTGGATGAATCAGTGGGTACGGTTACATCATGCTTTTAATTTGGTATTATTCATTTCAAATGAACTAATTCTGATTAAAATTCTTCTTCTTAAAGATCATATTGAAATTTTTATTCAAAATTAAGGTTTACATGGCATCACGTCTATTTGCCTTGCCCTAATTCCGTAACAGGCACAACCGGAAACACACAAATCTCTTCCAGTCACTGAGCTTCTTTTAGGTTTTGTTTACTAACAGACATTTTCCCTTTTCAATATTTTGTGTTTCTAAGTTGAGTTGAAAAAAATGGTTATTTTTCTATGTGTTTATTTATTTTACTTGTTTATCTCTGGTGATCCTGACAGCTTATTTTGTCTTCCTGAGGGGGCATGAGATATCCATTATACTTCTGTACAGGTGTAGCAGGTTGTCTAGAATCAGTTGGACTGCAGGGCCTACATGAACACCAACATGTAAAAATCAAAAAATATCTCCACAGAGACATGGTTTTTAGAGGTAGTTAGGAGTTTTTTAGAACTCATTTAGGACTGTCTTTTGATGCCTTCTGGCTGCATTTGTGTTGACACTTTAGCATATTAAGGGGGTATACATCTGAAAGAAGGAAAAGTGGTGTAAAATGGACATGGTTTTTGTTTTCTCTTTGTAGGATTAGAAGACACTTTAATGATAAGATTGCCCAAGATATTGTAATCCTGTCTTATGCTTCACTCAAGAGCTTTGATCCTTCTTTGCATTCATAAGCATACACATGTAAAAAGTGTATAGATAACAAGACTGCATTTCCATGACAGCTGATTTCAGATGGTATATTAGTTGTAATCACGTTCCCATTGATAAGTCCCAAACATGAAACATGCACAGGATCTAATTAACTTTGAAAGACTAAAAGGATGAGCATGTAGTTGGCTTGAAGAGAAACTTTATTTGATAGGATAAACTAAGCTGGTCTTTAAACCACACCAGTTCACTTTTTTATAGTTTAATAAAAATATTTTTAAAAATTCTCATAATACAAATAAATGCACTCATTAGCACATTATTTAGCCAGTCATCATGGGCCAGGAAATCTTTGGGATCCATGAAAATGCATACCCTCCTCCCTCCAAAGTTTTCCTGGAGTGCAAATATATTTTTTTTCATCACTTTTGCCTTATCAGCCCCGCATTTGATGGTCAACCCCGTTTCACAAGCGATTATAATACTCCAGGTCTGTCCACATGAGTGGGTGACAATGTACATATGTACACTCTTTCATACTTGTTCAAACTTTTTTTAGCTGTGTTATTTTATTTTTATTTTCTTACTCCTACATCTCCGGTTTCCTGAAAAGTGTTTTAAATAAAATGTTTTATTATTAATGCAGGCAGGTAAAACTTGAAATTAAGATGTATGCCCTAGTGTTTAACATGTCATAAAAATAGATCATTAAGAACACAGTAGCTTAATTGAAGAAAATTCTAATTCAACATTACACACAAATGTCACCACGGTATGTAAATGCAGATTGCCTCTGACTTTGTCTTAATTAATCTGTGGTAAACGTCACCCTGATGATCATCGGGGAGAGGAATGTGATGGTGAAATGAAAGTCAGCAAAGTGATTTGATTACTTTATGACATGCACATCATTAATGAGCAGCCAATATCAAACATTCCCATTCTAAGATTATAGTAACAGCTTTGTCAACATTTTGACACTAACTGTTTTGATGTCCACCATTCAGGTTGTAGACCACAGCACAGAGACCGCTCTTGTTACAGTCTAAGTAAACTAAAATAACCTATGGAGTTCCCGAAAGCTCAATTTTGAGGTCACTGCTGTTCAACATTTACATGCTCGCCATTCACTCAAATTTTGAAAACTAAGGGCCGAATTTTGCGTGTACTAATTAGTACTAATTGTGGCATATAGAATGGTGTGGCACCGTCCTTTTGATACGTGCTAAATATAGAAACAGTTTCTATCAGCAAAATTACTTTCAGGTTTGATAAATCACTTTGCGTGGGTAAAATTATATATTTACATGTTCTCCTACCACTCCATGCAAAATTGCGTGTGAACGCCCCAATTTACATATTCATTGAGGCAAACGTACTAACTCAAGGAGGACGTGCAAATTTGCACCTTTGGAAGACGCTAACCCTTTTACTCACTGTTAGATCAGTTTGTACTTTTTTTAGCGTGTGCAGTGGGTTTGCACGCGTTTTAGTAGAAGCAAATCTGGCCCTAAATATGTTACCATGGTTATGCTGATGATACACAAATCTACATAACCATCTCAGCAGGAGACTATAGTCCAATCCAAACTGTGATTAAATTTAAAAAATGGATGGCACATTCCCAGACCATGTTTCTTGCTGGCTAATTACTGGGACAGACTCCAGCTTCCGAGTGAACCTGAATTGGAGGCATTAAGCAGTATAGAAAATGAATGACTGAATGAGAACTTCCTTTAGTTAAATACAGAAAAAACTTAAATAGTTTGTGGAGCTGAGGATGAAAACTGAAAAACCAGCTTCCAGTAGTGAAGTTAAGACCAACCACAAAGTCAGAATCCTGGCGTAGTCCTGGATTAAACCTGAATATTAGAAGTTATATTAAGAAAGTGTAATGATAGTACAAGAAGATCCGGAAGTTCAGCCCACACAGGGAAAAGGTTCAACAGTTTATTGAATTCTGGTG
>JBAMHX010000015.1:27464648-27477815 GCA_037177515.1 Pseudomugil tenellus
AGAACTCTAAAACTATAAAACCTGATGATAGAATTTAGGTGCCTAAAGCAATACAAAATGCAACAATGAAAGGAAAGAATGGAAATGGATGGTGTTGTGGATATGTTTTGCATTTGCACATAACCGTGGCAGGATGGTAACGTAACCAATTCTCTTCAAGTAAAGATGTTGACTGGATACAATTCTTTTTTCTTCTGATAAGGACACTGGCAACTCTAGTTGTGGCAACCAATCTATTGAACAAAATGAAAAGATTTGTTTCTCCATCCACTTCAGGGTGAAGTCTTGCAAGGTTTTACCAGAATTATGGCTTATGCATTAAACACCATTAATTGGAAACACCTAAAAACCACAGTTGTTCTTTGTTGAAATTTTATACTGCTGTTATTTTGTGAAGAATTAATGGAAATGCGGCTGTCTATGCACTTAATTTTTTCATCAATAAATTGCAACCTCTTGTGATATCTTTTTATAAACAGCTTGCTTTGTTGTATACCAGTGGAACTCCACAGGTCTGTTGATTTTGTAGGATTTTTGGCACCAGGGATGGCGTTTAGAGGTATTGTTAATAAATTACATTTAAAGAAAAGACAGTAACAGGAGGAGCATTTTCATACAACCTTTTGTCCCAGGACCCTCCACAACCTGTCTGGCGCCATAGCTCTGATTCACAGATGTTATGAGCTTGAAAACTAATTCACGAGAGTCTTATGGTGGAAAAAAGAAAAGAAGACAAAAACATGTTGTGTGTTGGTGGCTGGGCGTTCTCTCCATGTGAAACTAAGCTCTGAAGTGTGTGATGTGCCATTGGACTCTACATGCTACCAAGCAACAGACAAGGCTGCTAAGTGAATCACGGCGAGGACCATCTGGGGAGCTGAATGTGTCATGCTGCGCCACGATAAAGAAAAATAACTCATCACACAGTCCTCAGAAAGACAGAAGGCAGAGAAAAGCAGCGGTAACCGTGCCAACATCGTTCACAATCTCTCATTATGATGTCGAGAACCTGGGATGGTGAATCACCACCTGCCTTTTCACTGTCAACATAGTGAGGGGTGGTGGGCATGACTGTCTGACACACTGGCTTTGTATTTACGTCAAAGTTGAGTTCAATTTATGTGGTTTTATAGTTGCATCATTAATCTCTCAGCGGTTAAACTGGCTACTCCAAAAGGCCGAACAGGGAAATTCTTCTGTGATTGGCCTGCAGGCATCGTTCACACCTGCATATTAGGACATTTTATACATATTGTCCTAAAAAGGTTTATTCAGGTAATATTTGGCATCATGAAAATTACACTGCAGCAACAATTCAACAACATTGAACATGGTAATGAATTTGAAAGACTCACTGGAGAGTTTGGATGGTTGCTGATGAAAACGAGCAAAGATTTAGTTTTGCAAATTCTTAATGAGGAATCATGGATAGTTGAATTAACACTAATTATCATGGGTTTATGAATATGTAAGTTTACTGTGAACAAAACGTTGAGAACAGCAGCTACATTTGCCGATCAGACAGCTGATCTATGTCAGCAGCCACCATCCAGCGATCCATCCATTTTCTACCGCTTATTCCCAAACAGGGCCGTGGGGGGGCTGGAGCCAATCCCAGCAGTCAACGGGCGAGAGGCGGGGTACACCCTGGACAGGTTGCCAGTTTATCACAGGGCCACCCTGTGATAACAACCACGCACACACACACACACACACACAGTCACACCTAAGGTCAATTTAGAGTCTCCAATCAGCTTATCCCCAAGGGGCATGTTTTTTGACTGTGGGAGGAAGCCGGAGAACCCGGTGAGAACCCACGGTAACACGGGGAGAACATGCAAACTCCACACAGATAGGCCACCACCCGAGCCGAGGATTGAACCGGCAATCTGCTTGCTGTGAGGCTACAGTGCTAACCACCTCTCCACCGTGCAGCCCCGTATTCATACTATTGTGTAGTAAAATGAGTGCAATATGCTTTTGTTTCAGATGGCTTTTTTCACACAATATTATCATCACACACCGTCTGTCTTGGCATTTCCCCGAGGTGCTCAGTGGTTGAACTCGGTTGTACCCAGTTTCACAAACACACTGTGGTTGGAGAACTTCAGAATGGCCAAAGAGTCCTTCCCGATCCAGTGCAACAAATGTGGTGCAGTCATGTAGAGGATAAATACAAAGTTCCGTGAAAATGTATCCACCTTAAGAGAGTGGCTATTGCTGTGTGGAAGCTTGCTACCGGCACACAGTACAGGATCATCGGGACATCTTTTTGAAGTTACTTTTATGAATTAAGACATTGCATGGGATGCATCCACTCCAGCATTTGAGCCAGAGCAGGCAGTGATGCAGTATGTGGATGGAGAGGGCAGGGATATCAGAAATGCTCATTACACATGTCAGATTTTTTGTAAAATAAAGTTTGGTATACTCTGATGGTTATTTGTTAAAATTAGTTTCATGTACATTTCCCAAAACTTAGCATGCAACTGAACACTGTTGTCAGCAAAACTGAGACAACTAATAGAATAGAATTATTCTTCAGGTTTTTACATCAAAACACTTCAACCGGGTTCTTTGCCCTTTATAGTTAAATGTTATATTAATTTAGACTTTTCTGAAGTGCAGCTTAAAGAGTGTGTTTTTGTTGTCTCATTTTAAATAATAAAAAAACAATAGATCGTAATTCACTTTCATTTCAACAACTACTTAATTTTTTTTTTTAACTTTGGTTGCATCAAGTTATGGTCTGAGACAGTCTTTACAAGGTTGCAAAATAATTATAGGAACGAACAGTTATAAAAAAAATTTCTTGTAGCCCCTCGCTTCTTGTCGTGCTTCCTGTTCCCCTCTCTCACGTACATCCTCCATTATTTTCTGCAATATCTGAAGCTGTTGTCGCTGCAGGTCAAGATGGAATCTGCAGCATTCATTGCAATAAAATTGATGGAAGGTCCGGCCTGTTGCTTCTTCTTCTTTCCTGAATTTCCCTGAAAAGGGATATATAAAGTATTTTTTATTTAATTCATTTCATAAAGACATAAATGAGATGTGATTAACCACAATAAGTTGATTAGATGTATAAATTATGGACTACAGCTACACACTTTTCTTGCGTGTGATGGCTGATGACTGAGCATCATGTTCTGTTTTCCAGCATGGACGCAGTTGCTGGTGGTTGCTCCATAAGCAGTGTGGATCCAAGGGAGCTTGGAGGTTCCTCGGATGTTGTAGGGGGAGTCTTAAAATAAGAAAACACAAAATCAAAATTCAGTTACAAGAAGTCACCGCAACAAATTTAAGTACTGGAAAAATAAGACACTTAACATTTTAAGCATATTGGTTTTTCTGTTTAAAGAGCATTCAGACACCAACCTTAATACAAACATATGGAACATTGCGTTAGCAGTTAGCTTGGATAACTAGCTACCTATTGTTTGTTTGGAAAAACAAAAGATCTGTGCTGCCTTCAAAATATTTTTGCTTGTATCTTATGGATTGTAATTTTGTAGTGTTTAACACCTTAAAGTAAACCATCACTTACCATCAATCATTGTTTAGAATAACAGTGAAGAGGCTGTATCCAGGCCACTCTCCCACTCTCCCTTGCTGGCTGGCCTCAAACCAAACAAAGAAAAGTTTTCACTTCGTCATTGGTCCAGGGTGTGACTTTCTGTTATGCCCTTTTCTTCTTCCACTCGCTTGAGTGTTGAGAAAATCCAAGAGTTCCCAAGAGGTTTTACAAGATATTAAAGATAGATGTGGATCCTACAATTTTCGGGATTCGACCATCCACACCAGGAACAACTTTTGATCACTATAAGAGAGCAAATGAAGATAGAAACATGCAACAAACACTTCAACACCGTGGATGCTGTATCAGTGTATACATATAGAATTAATGCAGGACTAGAACAGGACTGGAAATCTTTATGAGCTGCTTAGAGGACATCTGACCTCTCCGTGCTAGTTTACATTTATATAGTGACCTCCAAAGTTAACCATGTTGCTTGCAACCCCAGTTTTTAAAAGGTTGACTACCAGCATCTTAAAAGGATGCTGGATATGTTGACCAAAGATCACAGTAGGAGGGTAGATTATGTGAAAAGAAATAAACATTTAATTAGTGTCCTGCTTTCTCCTTAAACCACAAGACAGCAAAGATATTTTCCTGATGAGCTCATGAAACCAGACTGCTGGCTCTCTGAGTAATTAACTGACTGCTTGTACATAAAGTTAATTTTATATGATTTTAATCCAATTGCATAATCATTTATTTTAACATATTCCCTTGAAGTAAAAGCAGTTTTAATTGCACATCTTTATGGTTATTTCTGTTTAATCTGTATCTGTGAGCCCTTCTGTGTCTGCACACTGTCATTAAGTCTCATGGCCTTTTATGGCCATTTATTGGATTTTACCTGCAAACTTTACCTTATTAGCTGGTGCATCCTTTGACCTTACATACAGACTGGTGTTCCTTTGCATAAGAAGGAAGGTAAAAACAATTTTCACAGTTTACCAACACATTCCTGAGTCTGACAGAATGAATTTAATACAATTCATGAGGCAATATTGGTGATTAAGGCCAAGTTTCCAATATTTCCAGTGAAGACATCTCACCAAACATCACTGGATTGAGTACCACTGACTCCGCCTGTCAGATGGGGGAACTATCTGATTATTCTGTAAAACTTCCTCAGCCTGAAAATAGAGCAGAGTTGATGTCGGCCTTTGTCCAGTGATTCTGCTGGAGGGTCAGCATGAATGCGTCTGCAGTGACGGAGTGTGATTCAGCCAGACATGCCTGGCATACCGGCTGTGTTTCTCTCTGTGTGACGGGATATTCTGTCATGTTGCAGTCTGGATCGTCATTCTGTTCTGCCTTGGAGAGAGTGAGTCTCGCTGCAGTCCAGATTGACGTGACTCACAGCCCTACGGGCAGCATCATCCTGACCATTTTGACAGCTGCAGTGCTATCTCCTAGTGAACAACACTACCTAAGGAGATTCATTGCAGGGCTTTGTCCAATGCTGCACCCTCTTTGCACTCAATTCAACTGCAGTAATGTCTAAATTCAGTAACATCGGATGAATCAAGGTCTCCTGTCTCCCGAAATCAATCTGATTTGCATATTTTTGCAATTTCTTCATGATCTAAAAGCTGAGACCACAGTGATAATCTACATTGGTGTTTGTAACCCACCAGTTCACCACTATAACCGAGGCTATAGCTAGTTTTAGAAATACTGCGTCCCACCACCCATTCTGACCTATGCACACCTGAAGAGACTCACATGAACACTTAAAGTCTATTTAAAATGGACAACAAAAACAGTGGCCAGTGAACAGAATGAGGTAAGTCAAATTTGTACACGGGGACAAACAGTTCCCCTAATTATCTCAATATCTATTTATGCATATATTTATACTTAGTCCTGCCCCACGTAAAAGCAAACAGAATGTTGGTCTGGCTATTGAATTTTTCCAAATAAATTGGCTTTGTCAACAAGGCTGGCTTTAGGCAGGGGCATAAGGAGGTCATGCCCCCTCAAACTAACACCATGTCCCCTTAAATTTAATTAGCAAAACAAGGCCCAAACTTCCTAAACTCTCTCTTTCCTCTGCCATGAGATGTGTGCTGGCTGTACAGAATGTAATGCAGTGGTCAGAAATAATATCTGTCATGCCAGATTTAAAATCTTTTTGCAAACGTTATTAGTAGAATGTTCAGACACATTACTGTTTACAGTGTGGCCCCTTTAAAAATGGTCGAGCTAGAGAGAGAAGAGAGACTTGCACAGCAAGTCAGCTGATTAAGCAGCAGAGAAAGTTAGGATTGGGAAATTCTCTGTTTAGCAGTGAACGCTTTGCTAAAGGCTTTAGTAATAAACACCACACATCTCTTCAGGTTCCAGACATGCGCCGCTCTCCACTTTGCATTTCTGCAGCTACTGCATTCTCTTAAACGGACATCTGGGACATTTTGACGTAATTACATAGCAACTTGGCTCGCCATCTTAGCATGGTGGAAACATACCCTACCGACACTACAGAAGAGACATGGTAAAATCATGTTGCACATCCATTTTTTTAAATAAACAAGGGATTCAAGACCAAGTACCATTGTATACCATTAAGTGGAGTCAGGAGAGTGATGTCGCTGAGCGGCGTCAACAGATTCCAAATAAGATCGGACATAATGGCGATGGTTACAAAGTTGTGGCAACCAAAGTCCAACTTAGCTGTGTCTGTGGCCTTTATTTTACATTTTACATGTAAGTGCACATTCAGTGATATTCTATACATAATAATATATGAACCTAATAATAACATTAGGAATGCAGAGAACCCAGGACGTCTTAATTATAACGAATCAGACCGGCCGTTTAGGCTGTTAGCTAACAGTTAGCGGTTGCTAACAGCTAGCACAATAAACAATGGACGAGATGGTCTTTTAGCCTCGCTTCCTTTTTGCTGCTTGAGGTGTTTTTAATAAAATCTGGCTGTTTATCTTAGATCAACTCTGATCATGTTATTCCACTTTTGGCCCTGCTAATGGATCGCACAACCATATACTCTCTGGAAGACATTATAGACATTTTTTCAGCCCTACTTCCTACGGAAGTGTTCCGCTGTAACAACCATGAAACAATATTTGACCAGTTTCTCTTTTTAACTAAATAAAAACATATCTCGTTATAATGAGAATGTTTTTCGATATAACGAGATATTGATCTTATATTGAGAAAGTTTAACGAGAAGGTTTCTCGTTATACGGGACATGTTTATCATTAAAAACAAGGTTAATATATTTCTAATTCCTCCTCTAAGTGACACAGTTATCTCAATATTGCATGATAGGTTTAACCATAACATCACTTATCTGGAAACTTTTGAAAAAATTTAGTAAAAATTATAAATGCTGACAGAAAAACAAACAAGAAAACATAAAACAATGAACATTTGCTGCATCTGTCAGACATATCTTACAGTCATTAATCATTTATTCATATTCTCTTGGATTGTTTCTTTTTTTTAACTTGCATTGCCCAGCATTAAAACAGGCAGATAATGTGGATTGTTTCTTTTTGCATTATTTTGACTCTTCTTTCAGTATTTTCAACACAAATAGGCTAGCAACCACAGTGGTGATTAAACCTTTGAGTGCCTTAAAAACACATTTAACTAATCTATTTCTGATTTAATCAGGAAATTAGAGCTAAGTGATGATTTCCACATGTTTTACAAACTTTTTAACAATCATCTTGTTGTGATGGTTTATTGCCACATGACGTAAATTTCCTGGTTCTGTTAGCCAAGAGCTAGAGAAAAACAAAAACTTTACATTACTTAAGTCAGATCTTAAAGGAATAAATCAAAAGCAGATTGTAAAGAAAGTTAGACTACTTATCGTTCACAACATTAGGTCCTGATTACCTTTAGTTTGTTTTTGTTTTTTTATAAATATACCTCACTTGTGAAATGTGGTCAAATCTGATGACTCAATATGACAATTACTGATTTTGTTGATGAATAAAAACAAGAAAAAAATGCTAAATTTCCACCTTGTTCTTTAAATGAATATGTTTTATCCGCTGGTTGTAACCATCACAGTATCAGTAGGTCTACATTACAGCAGTAACCATTTCTCCACCTTGCTGGTGGCTGGGAGGGAGAAAGCAGGCTGGGGTGAACAATCATTGATTAACAATCAGCAGCTGTAAAGGAATCTATTTGAATGCCAGCATGTTGAATACCTGATCAATATGACTTGATTGTCATTTGTGTGTCTGAGGTTTTGGTATGTTGGATCCATGTTGAACCTCTCAGCTGGTGGAGCAGCTTCAGTACTACACAGTAATCATTATCCCTCCTCTGAGAGTCTGCATCTTAACACTTTCACTTATCAATAGTCGTCAAGGATCAAGTGTTGATATGACTGTGGATCCATTAAGATCTTTTTGTTGGAAAATCTTGCAGCAGTGAATGGAAAAGAGGAACAATTAAACTTTCATATAGACACATCGACAAGTGACTTCATTACCTGCTCATTGACATAGTTTAGGGCCGGCGGCAGTAGGACACATCCAGCGCTGCCATTGTATATATTAACTAGAGCGTAGCTCATCTAGTTTATAGTTTCTTACTGTTTTTAAAGAAAGATGTCAAATTCATGTAGTGCAGTAGGTTTCATGAACAGAACATTATTACATGAACATTATGTCATCTTTACGGTAAACATCTGTTTATAAGCGTGAGAAGGCTAGAGCAGTGGACACAATCTAATTTTTGTCAGACGTAATCCTTCAGGGAAACGAGTTAATCTACTATTAACTTGAGATTTTACTGAACCTCTTTGAACATTTTGAAGAACTAAGTATATTTCGTCATGTGTCCTATGCGAATCTTTAAGTCTTATATTCCAGCCTTAAAAATCTTTCGTGTGTTGTTGTCAGCTGTCACTACTTTTGGCGTGCCGCGCACACCGCTGAATTTAGTTGGTCTGCAGATTGTCGTGGCTTTGATAAACAATACCTCCTTGCTCGTAAAACTCTGGTAGACCTCGTTAAAAGCTGAAAAATTTGGTGACAATTACTGTGAAATGGATGCACTAAAACAATCCTCTCAATAGGATATGTAACTCCAGTGTACACAGTAAATTTTTTGTGGCTACGCACACATTCTTCAAACTCACTCAATGAGTCAAGTCCTTATTTTGATTGTGGTCCTTTAGCATGAACTTTTGCACTGTAGTACAAAACTTTCTGAATATGCCCATAAATGAAAAGATTTTATCCATCCAGCTTTCAAGGTTTTGGCTGTGTAAAACCCAGGCGTGTTTAATAAATAGTTCCAAATTTTACAATACTGTACAGGCGGCCACTTTGACATATTGTCCCACTGCTTTTTGTCAATTTCAAATGGATCAGGCAAAGAAACACCACACAGAAAACAACTTCTGTTTGTATCTTTCACATCTTTCTTATCCCTGTCCGATAAATGTTCAAGATGATTCTCTTCTGCTTTTAAGTGACTTGATTTTAACTTGACTTGACTTGATTTTATTTCTTAGCAATTTCCATAGTGTAAACACTATGGGTTGTGTGATATATTTTGCCACCAGCTAGTACACATGTGCTGGATTAATCAAATGTAAACAACAGCGATTAATGTATCGATAGCCCTGTGTGTCATGCCCTTCTCCAGCCACACTCCTGCTTGAGATCCAATCAGCCCAATCACCTGTACCTTCTCTCAATTCCCACACCAGCCATATAACCTGCACTCCTCCAGTCATTCCTCGTCTGACACTTTTATTCTCCTGCTTGCTTTTGTCCCTGGCTCCGACTCACTCGACTTCCCCTATCTTATAAAAAGTTGTCAAAAAGTGGCTTGCAAACTTTGTAAGTTGACTCAAAGCATGTCAACTTGAATTAGATAAATGAGGAAATTCCGCAATCTGGTTTATGCTTGTTGGAGAAAGGAAACACCTAAAGGTTGCAAGATAAGAAATATTCAGTACTGGATCTGGGCAGCCCTGACACTGGCCTTTATTTATCTGTTGTTTAAGAAACTCCAAGTTGCAGACAGATGTATGTGGTATACATAGTAAACAAGGAATCCAGATGACCCACTCATTTACACAAAAATAAAAAAAGCTGTGAACTGGCAAAGTTATGGAATGATTGAAGAAATACATTGATATTAATGTGTACATGGATAGATGTAAGGTGCATATAGGAAAATTGAAAGACTATGAGATGATATTGCTCAACGATGAGCTTTCATCATCATAATTGCTCATTTCGCAGCTAACTCCAACACTAATCATCTGCAGCTCCTGCAAACACACGTCTCCCTTATGAAACCAAAGAACATCATGGAGGCAAGAAAGACAGGACATTAAAACAATCCACCCACAAGCAGCTGAGTGTAGGAGCCATTGGCAGCACCTGGATGGTTGTGTGTACAGTCAGAGCTGTGTAGGAGTCTACAGACTGTTAATTTGTTTTCACTCCCCTGTTAGTCGTGCTACACCTGTCAGCCTAGAACTTCATAGGAACTGCTGGACATGTCTTACAGATCAGAGATGAGCTGAACTGGGTGGAACTAAGTCTGGCTGGCTCTGTCATTCACAATCTCACAATCACAATCTCCCATATATTTTTAGTCCAGTTCTTGAAGCTAAACATTTTCAAAAAAATGTGTTAATTTTTTAATTTTCCTTGGTAAGATGAATCAGATTGACTGAATGTATATAATTTCAGGTATAAAATGCTCCAAACTGAAGGGATGGACCAGAGTTATGTTGACACAAAGATACTATATATACACATCATTTGTTTATTTGTTTATTTTTTTAGTTTATCACCAAAACTTTCAACATCAGACAGTGACAAAAAAGAAACAGGATTTTAGCAGCAACCTGTTCTCACGGTGTTCTCTGGAAACGACGACTCAGCCAAATTCATGAACACCCAGCATGATATATCATACACATGTATATCATAAATATATATATATATATATATATATATATATATATTTACAGGCAGAAAATGGTCTTTGCAAATTGAAGGACTTATAAAGCAAGTAAGTATGCTAGTAAAAATATATTGGAAAATATTATAGTTATATATTAGTTTGGTCATTTATCTTTGTTATTTTTAATTAGAAAATGCACAACTATTAAGTCAAACTTGTTTTATTTGCAAAATATCCACACCATTGTGATGTATAAACAATTCTAAAAGTAAATATAAAAATAAAACTGTGATGTCTATAAAACAGCTGCTCCACAACGGTGTTGGTTTGACACATCAGCTGTATGTCTGGCAGAAATAACACAACAAAACATTTAGATCAAGAAAGGGAAATAGCTAATAAGAATAGTTTCTTACATTTAATTATGAAACTGTTCAAATCTAAAATATTTCATATTCTGAATGTTAATACCTTTAAAAATTATTTAATAAAATATCACTTACTAAACTTACTAAGGGACAAATGGCAATTCCATTCATTTCAAACGAGCCGGTTAAAACAATTCAATTGTGTCTTTTCAGTACTGCTTGTTCCACAGGTGATTCGATATTTTTACTTTTATGTTCCAGTATTTAAGTAACTGGCTGCAATCGAGGTGTGAAGGGGAATATAGTAAAAATGCTCCTGGAAAACCTCTACCAACCTTTAATTTCTCATTTACAATATGATTAGTTCACACATAAACTACTAGTTTTTGTATCAGTTTCATAAAATTTAATTTGTGTCAAAACCTTTGACTGGTAGTGTTACGTGTAACCTCTCAATACAGTCCAATCATAGTGTCTGTATGTGTACGCAGGTTTTAATAGTACATATGTGTAAATTTGTATAAGTTTATATGGAAGATGTTGTCTGTGTGTGTACATCAGAGTTGACTTTTATATGTACGTCCAAATTACTTTAGTAGTTGATACATCGTGTATGAAGAAATAAATTATAGACCTTGATCTATCTCAAAAGGCGTAATGGGAAATCATGTTGCCCTTTTTCAGGTACAAAAATGAGGATAGCTGTTTCCAGATCTCAGTGCAGTCTTTTAGAAACTATATAGACAAAAAAATATGTGGTCTGACTGACTTTCCACTATGTGACCTTTGGTGCATGCACAATCCAAGCGGATACCGCCAGCAGAGGGTGGGTGGTCATAGAGCATGAGTGTTATGCAAGACAGCGTATGCCAAGCAATCTGTTGTCGTGCAAGCTCCTTGGTGTGTGTGCAATGTGTTTCATGCCTGTTGCAGACATAAATGTTGGCATCCAAGGTTTCTTGTCATCCCTGGTGTGTCTCCCATCCTCACAGCTGCTGGTTGATGGCAGCTGTTCCCACCCACTGCAACAACCATGTGCTTTCATTGACATATTCATCAACAAACACACTGCTGGCATATTTAACAGCTCTCCGACTATATGGATGTCTCAGACTTCACACTTCGAAGCTGTAACCCAGCCTTTGCATAAGAAATCTCTTATTTTCATTACAAAGTGGAGACGTACCGTCTCTGCTTTGATACGACTTGGCCTAATATGATAAACTCTGAGTGTGTGTGAGTATGTGTGTGTGTTTGTGTTTGTTTTTTTTTTTTTTACAAATCATGACTGTCGAGCTGTGTTATTCCTTTCTTGGCAATTTTAATATTACAGTTTGAACCATTAAGAGAGATATGTTGGCACAAATGAAATGAAAATGTTATAATTATGCTTTCATTGGCAGATGATCAGAAGCGACGAACTAAACACTGGGTAAAGCTGCTCTATTGGATGTAGATCTGGTGACTGTGGAGACCATTTGAGTACAATGAACTCATCATCATGTTGAAAAAAGCAGCTGGAGATGATGTGATCTTTGTGACATACTGCATCATCCTGCTGGAAGTATCCATCAGGAGATGCGACACTGTGCTCATGAAGGAATGGACATGGTCAGCAACAATGCTGGTTGTGCTGGTTAAACCATGTCATGTTAGGCCTAACCCACTGAAACACAAGTATCATGAAAGTGCTGTGGAGTCAGAGTGGCTGTATCAGGCTTATTGCCTGGCATCGTATCAACCAAAAGTGGAAAGAGGAAGGTCTCTGTCGCAGTTGGATTGTCAGTACACTCCATCACGTGAGGATTGCATGATAGTATGTGTAACCCCTGGGTAATATGGGTAGTTTTAGGCTGTGTCTCAATTCAGGGTCTGCATACTTCAAAGTGCAGATTCAAAGTGTGCATACATCATACTGGCGCACCAAGTGCTGTCCCAATTCGAAGGGTGCTTTAGATCCACACTTCAAATGCACACTTCATTTGGGGCCAAATTAGCTTAAAACGAAGTGTTCATGTCATGTATCCTTTGCGGTCTCCAATCACCCAGAAGTCATTATGCCAGATAAAAAAGCCAGATAAAAAAGAATTAGCAGCAGTCCAGTGCTGGAGAGGATTTTTTATGCATATAACTATAACTAATTACTTTTTAGCACACACATTTGTTCCAGCAGACAAGTTGGGACAGCAGCACTGAGTACCTTGACCCCAATTCATTTTATTCATGCAACTGACCAGGATTATGTTTCACTGACATATTTGTTTTAATTTAAGACTGTGTTTTATATATATACATATACATACATATATATA
>JBAMHX010000015.1:27488513-27500917 GCA_037177515.1 Pseudomugil tenellus
TGAGGAACAATGCATAAAGCCAGGTGAAAGGTAGCATATAGGACGATTAAGGTAACCTGATGCACCCAGCTAGCACATTTGATAATAACTGAGAGTTCTCTTCCTTTTAAGTAATGGACATGTCGGGACTGTTTTTTTATGTTAATTTTAAGTGTTGGACAAATGAACAGGTAGGCCAAAGGGGCCCCCGGCCTGCATGGACCAGGGTCTATCCCTTAGAGCTATGAGTTGGCTCAGAAAAGGTCAAGTTTTAGAAGTCTTGTCTGGAAGTCTTTATAAATATGGTTCGATTTTATTCCTCATTGTTCTTGTTCTTAACGTTTAAGTGTTGTAGCAAATGGGATGAAAGGATAAGTAGGAGAAAAAAAAAGTAGGAGAAAAAAATCTGTAAAATTATGTCTGAACTTGGAATTTTAGATATATGGAAAGAACTTAACCCTACTAAAAAAGACTATATATATTTTTCTGCTCCCCATGTTCTGTACTCAAGAATTGATTATTTCTTAATTTATAATAAAGATCGATATAGGGTGGTAAGCTGCAAACTTGGAGTAAGGGACTTGTCTGATCATAGTCCAGTGTATTTAAGAATGCACCTGGAGAATGAAAAAAAACTACATTATGGAGACTTAACTCAAATTTACTTAATGGTTGCATGAGGGAAGAATTGAGATAGAAATTCAGGAGTGGATGACAGTGAAAATGGGGAGGTGTGTCCATCCGTTCTGTGGGTTGCTTGCAAGGCAGTAATGAGAGGGAAACTAATAGCTAGATCTTAATACTTAAAAAAGATAAAACAGGAAAAGCTGAAATCTTTGCAGGCTGATTTGAAAAAGATTGAATGAGAACACAAAAATACATTAGATAAGGAAAAATGTAGCAAGATTAAAAAGAAAAGGGCAGAGATAAATTATATTTTAGCACAAGAAATTTAGAACAAATTGATCTTCACCAAACAAAGAAACTATGAGGCTGGGAGTAAATCTGCAAAATTGTTAGCATATAGGCTTAAAAAACAACAAGCAACAAGAAATGTTTACAAAATGAGAGACCTACAAACGAAGAAATTGGTGTATAAAACAGAAGAAATTCATAAATGTTTTGAATTTTATCATAAACAGTTGTATGCTAAAATGAACCATGATAATAAATTACAGATAGATAGTTCTTTAGAAAGGCTAAACTTACAACAAATAACAGAAGAACGGAATGCTGCTCTTTCTGAGATGACTGTAGAAGAAATAAATACTGCAATTTCTAAACTCAAGAATAATAAGAGCCCTGGAGCTGATGGATACATCTCTGAATGGTACAAGATCTACAGACACAAACTATTACCATTAATACATAGGACTTTCAATTGTTTACTAAAAGGAGGAGGGATTCCTAATTCATGGAAAGAGGGAATTATTTCTGTATTTGCAAAGGAAGGAAAGGATGAAACCAATTGTTCCAACTATAGACCTATAAGTGTACTTAACATAGACTATAGACTTTTTACAGCAATCTTAGCAAGGCGAGTAGAGAAAATTTTGCCAGACACATGATAACATATAATGCAGTATATATTAAATAATAAGTTAGAAAGATTGATAATGGGGATGGGTGCACAAAAAGCTTTTGACTCAGTTAGATGGGAATTTTTATATAGGGTTATGAAGAAGTTTAATTTTCATGATACTTGTGTAAAGTTAATACAGGCCTTATACACAAATCCTACGGCTAGGATTAAAGTCATGGAAGTTTGTCCAATGTAATCACACTAGAACGAGGCTGCCGACAAGGGTGTTCGGTTAGCCCACTACTCTTTGCCATCTTCCTGGAACCCTTGAGTCAGTGGATAAAACAGCATGAGGTTATTAAAGGTATAGTTATTGCGGGACAAGAGCAAAAAAAAAGCCTTGTTTGCGGACAACATCCTTATTTATCTTAAAAAACCCAATGCATCGTTACCTACACTTATGACCATCTTTGTTGAATTTAGGAAGCTATCTGGGTACAAAATTAACATACAAAAAACTCAAGTCATCACTGTTAATTACAAACCAAATCAGGTTATTGAACAGAATTGTACAATTATGTGGGGACAGAAATCAATTAAGTATTTAGGTATAAACCTAACACAAGATTTGGGACAATTGAAATAATCTAATTATATTCAGTCAGTATCTAAAATACAAGCCGATTTGGGAAAATGGATGCTTAATGCTTAATCCCAATTTTAAGTTTAAAATCAAGAGTAGAGATAGTTAAAATGAATGTTCTTCCCAGGCTGCTATATATATATGTATATTTCAGAATCTTCCAGTTGAAGTGACAGAGACAGAATTCAAAGAATGGGATAAAATGATTTCTAGATATGTCTGGCTAGGTCTGAGGCCAAGAATTAAATATAGAACATTGCAGTTATCAAAGGGAAAGGGAGGACTAGCATTACCTTTTCTAAAGAGCTATTACTATGCTGCACAGCTCAAAGTATTGTTGAACCTATGTGACCCGGATTATTCTGCTAAATGGAAGGACATAGATGAGAATTTAATAGAAAAAGTTCCAGTACAGGCGATTATAAGTGACAGTAAATTAAGATCTTATCTAAAAGAAGGAACTAACCCATGGCTTGAAGTACCTCTTAAGATATTAACTGACATTGTGACTAAATACAATTTGATGGGTAAGTGTAGATTATTGAGATGGATTGTGTAAGATACGTATTTCATACCCAATAAGTTAGATAATACATTTAAAAAATGGGAAAGTGGGCCAAAGATGTATTGAGAAGTTATTAAAGATAAGGTAATGATGAGTTTCCAGGAATTAAAGGATCGATATGTTTTGAACAATCAAGATTTCCACACTATGCGACACTATGTAGGGCAGGAAATAAAAAAAGAAAATCTCCCAACCAACAATAATTAAAATAATGGTTGAAGCATGTAAATCAATATTGGTTCAAAAAATTATCTCCAAATTGTACATGGCTCTAGAGGAATTGAAAACTGACACCACAGATTATATAAAAGAAAAGTGGGTGAGGGAAGCAAATATTGAGATATCAAGGGAAGACTGGGAAGAAATAAATGAAATACAGTGGAAAACCACCAGCTCCACATTTTTGAGGGAGCATGGATGGAAGAACATAGCAAGATTTTTTGTGACACCCGCACAAAGTAAATATGTAGATACAACGTGTTGGAGACTATGTGGAGAAGCCAGAGCTGATCACTATCACATCTTTTTGGGATGTCCAGTAATATGTCAATATTGGGACATGATTAAAAAGAGTGTTGATAAGGTGTTGAAGACAAATATCCCCCTCACCTTTGAAACTATGTATTTAGGAAGGACAGACATGCTTAACCTAAAGAGATCTGAGGATTACAAATTGTTGAGGATCATGCTGGCCAGTAAAAAGACAATCACCAGGAGGTGGCGAAGTGGGGTAGCACCTAAGGGAGAGGACTGGGTTGAAATAACAATAAACATTTATAAAATGGAGAAACTAACTTTTTCTTTTAGATTGAAACTGGACAGACTCAATTTCATTTGGGAAGGATGGTTATAATATGTGAAACAACTAAGAGGGGATTTAAGATAGGAATTGTACAGACCAGCATTCTCCTTCTATCTACACATTCAACCATTTTTCTTTCCATCTATCTACACATTCAACCATTTTTCTCTGCATCTATCTACCCATCCAACCATCTTTCTTTCCATTTATCTTCCCATCCAACCATCATACGTTCTATCTATCTACCCCTCCAACCATCTGTCTTTCCATTTGTCTCCACATCCAACCATCTTACATTCTATCTATCTACCCATCTAACCATCTTTCTCTCCATCTATATACCTATCCAGACATCTTTCTCTCCATCTATCTACCCATCCAACTATCTTTCCATCCATTTACCCATCAAGCCATCTTTCTTTCCATCTATCTACCATCCAACCATCCTTTTCTCCATCTATCTACCCCTCCAACCATCTCTCTCTCCATCCTTTTACCCATCCAACCATCTGTTTTTCCATCCATCTTACCACCTTTTAGTTCATCTTACACAAATGTCCATTTTGTTTTGACCTGATATTGAGCTTCTAAAACTTCTGCTACAACTATTGGAGTAATTTCAGTTTAAATTAAAACTATTTTACTCAAAAACATTTTATTCAAACACTTTTTATTTAAATATTAGCGACTTCAAATGATACTTTATAATGCTTTATATACACTTTATAATGATTCAAATTCATAGATTAATGAGCAGGTTTCAACCCCCTTCACCTCTCTTATGCTCATATCAGTCAACTTTCCACTAATTTCAACACTTTCCAACATGAATTTGTGCTTTTCATCTCTGATTTTTTAAGCTGTCTTTAGCATTACAGTTCAACAGATTCAGTATGAAAGCATTCACACTGCTGTTCTGAACAGCAAATTTCTAGTGTAAATTAATGTACAGTAGTAAATTAGATTGTGGTATTTGCCTCTGAGATACAGTGGAGGAGACAAAATGAAGCTGCATGAGATCTCCAAATTTCTAAGTTAACAGCTAAGTAAAAATACATACAATTCACCACTGGGTGAGAGCCTTAACTAGGGATTTGTATGTGTTTGCTTTTAGAATGAGACAGGGATGTGCTCTCAAAGTGAGAGTTCTGAAATTAGACTTTGAGGATGATGTTCCACCAGACTGTAGGAGTCCAGAATCATCCACTCTCCTAATAAGTGGTCAGCACAGGGTGCCTCTTGAAGATGACCCAGCATCCTGGCCAAAACGGCTGTCTGATACTGTGCGCTTGTCAAAAGTTTTGAGAGGACCACTTCAAGTAGAGGAAAGGGTCTTCCCAAGAAATGAAGATGGGCACAGGTTTACCAGCAGCAATTACTATATTCAAATGAAAAATGGAGAACAGATAAGCAGATAATGGTTTGTGTACAGTGAAAAGAAAGACTGTGTTATTTGCAGCTGATTGAGGATGGATTTAATGATTGGAAAAATCGTTCAACCTACCTGAGACAACATGAAAAATCAGCCGAAACATATGGCAAATATGGATGCTTTCCGCAACCTATCACAAAAACTCCTGAGACACACGTCTATAGATCAGGTGAACCAAAATCTTCTTTCTCTTGAATTAAATCACTGGAAAGATGTTCTGACAAGATTAATTGCGATTGTTAACCATTTGGCAGAGCGCAATCTAGCATTTCGTGGCCACTCTGACAGGCTGTTTGAGACTGAAAATGGAAACTTTCTTGGGCAAGTTCAACTGATGGCTCAAATTAACCCAATTATGGGAGAGCATCTGAGTAGAAGTCAGACCAAAGAGTTTAGTGAAAATTACCTACGCAAACACATTCAAAATGAACTGATCTCCCTTGTAGCAAAGTGCACAATTGACGCAATTGTGGAGAAAGTAAAGAAGGCTAGACCTCAGTCACAATGAGCGACTTTCCATGGTTCGATGGTACGGATTGTGAAATGTGAAACCTCAAAAGGTATCTCCATCCATGAGCACTTTGTTGGTTTTCTTGAAGCACTTGACACAACTTACGTGAGTCATTTTTAGGGCACCTAGAAACACTTGGCTTGGACCTATCCGACTGTCATGGTCAGTCTTATGACAATGGCAGTAACATGCAGGGTAAAAAACAAGGAGTCCAAAAGAGGGTGTTGGAACTAAACAGTAAGGCTTTGTGTGTTCTATGTGGAAGTCGAACTTTATTGTTTGGGATGCTGCAAAGTCTTTTTTGATATCCATCAGCTTCTTTGGTCTGCTACAGTGACTCTACACTCTGTTCAGCTCTTCAGTTCACCGCAGGTGCATTTTTACAGACCACATCAAGAACTTCACACTGAAGGAATTGTCAACAACTAGGTGGGTGTTCAGGGTTGAAGCTGTCAATACTGTTCGCTACCAACTTTCTGAAATTGTGGAGGCAATTACTGCTCTATAGAAGTATGCCATGGAGAAAAAGGATGCAGACGTTGTTTCAACAGCTGGAAGCATTTGTCTGGAGATGGAAAGGTGACTTTTTGTGGTAAGTACCATTGTGTGGTACAATATGTTGTACCAGATAAATAAAGCCAGCAAGATCCTACAGAGCCAGAAAGTTTCAATTGAAGCAACTAGGAAAAAATTAGGGCAGTGACAGAATTCCTTGAAGAATTTTGGGAGGATGGATTTAACACAGTCAAAACAGAGGCCAGGGAAATAGCAGAGGCTTGAGGTGGAGATAAGCTGGCCCAAGGTGCGTCAGAGAAGAACAACCTGACAGTTTAAGTATGAAGGAAGAGGGCAAACTCAGTCAACAGCATAAGAGACATACAAAAAAGAGATTTTCTTGTCTCTTATTGATACAGCTCTTATTACATTAAAGGAGAGATTTTCACACATGGAAACCTTCTATGAGCTTTATGGATTTCTATACTACTCCGACATTATGCAAAGCACTCAGAAGGACGGAAAGCTGAATGAATGCTGCCACAGACTGGAGCAGAGAATGGATTATGTTGATGCAGGGGACCTGAAACAGTTAGAACTATTTGAGATGCTTGATTACAAGGAGAATATCCTAGACCTATCTCAAAATATGAGTATAGCACTCAGACTTCCGCTCACTTTTCCTGTGACAGTAGCTTCAAGTAAGAGAAATTTCTCAAAGCTAAAGGTAATAAAATGTATCTGAGGTCAACAATGTCACAGGAGAGGCTGTCTGCACTTTCTGTTCTCTCCATCGAGCAAGAAGTCACAAAGACAGTTGACATGGATCTCCTCATTACATGATTTGCTGAGGCAAAAGCTCGAAAAATAAGATGTTAAGGACAAAAGGGGCTTAAATATAAAAAATGAGAAAACAGGACAGACAGTAAGAGAACAGTAAGGAGTAATATGAGTAAGAGGGAAAGAAGAAGAAAACAGACATGGACAAACGGGAGAGAAATGGTAAAGACAGGAAAAGACAGGAAGAAAACAAAGTAAAAAAGAGTAAGAAACCGGGACAAGTAAAAAGGGAGAGACAACATGAAAAGGGACAGGAAGAGAGTGACAAAAGGTAAAAAATAAAAAAGCATGTGAATTTTGTTAAAATGTCTACTTAATTGACCTGCTTTATGTGTCATCTTCTCATTTCAGCAACAAAAAAGGAAATAACAGCCCCTACTGGTTTGCTGCTACATAAAGGTAAATTATCTTTGTCATATATACAGTCATGAAATTGCAACTTATAGAGTGAAATCAGTTCAATGTGGGAGATCCACCTAAAGTATTCTATCAGAGAACATACTGTTAAAAACAGTGAATGTGTACTCTATTAAATTTCTGTATTTGTAATTGAATATTGTTTTGTGTGTTGTCTTCTCCTTTCAGAGGGCGCCGTGTCTGCCTTTGCCATGGGTCCCAAATTTTCTAAATCCACTACTGATCGGGTCGTTGGTTCAAATTCTGCATCTCAGACATCTCAGACGAGATCGCAGGCAGGTTTGCTGGGAAAAAGCGCCAGCTGGTGGAACCTCATCTGGCCCTGCTTCCTTTTTTTTTTACTTGTCTTGTCCAGCATTAAAACAGACAGATAATGTGGATCTGTCTGTTGTGTTTTGCTGAACAACTTTGGTTTTTCAAGAGGAACTATATGTATATATGAATATACAAAGTTCTTCTTGATGATCTTAATTCTTTATTTACGCGACACGACCGGAGGGGAAAGAAAAAGAACAAGACAGGAGAAATTGATAGGGAAAACAAACAACACAGAAAAAAAGAGACAGATATACACACCACAAAAGAATAATACATACATACATACACACATATACACGATGTGACATATAAGGACAATAACATATAACGAACAAGACAGACTAGACAAACATAATATAAACCAGTGTTGCTGTGAGAGTTGATGATAAACCTGAGTTCTATGGAGAAGAAGATATGTGTGTGAAATTAACATGTATTAAGTAAAACTGTGATGTTCCTTAATCATGTCTAAGAGTGAACCATTTCTAATTTTTGGAGGCCAATGGTGGAAAGTTCAATAGTGTCCAAAAGTGAGATGGTTTTAAGCTGTCGTGGAAAAGCGAACTTCCGTTAGGAGGCACAAGCTTGGTTGCAGTGGAAGTTTTAATTCCTCATTCTAGGGCTGGACTGAGTGGCCATGTGTAGACCATGTAGCCCTCCTTTGTTCTCCATGAGCAGGACAAAGCTTTTCACACACGCATAATCAGCTGAAGCAGGTAGCAAAGAGGTAGCTTCAGAGCATGATCCAGGGAGGCCAAGAGGAAAGAAGGCAGGAAAGAAAAAGGAAGAGTCAAAAGGCAAGAAGAAAAGGCAAGAGGGCAAGAGGGAAGAGAGAGCAGACTCTCTGTTGGTCTTTTTAACATAAGAGGGCTTTGGCTGAGTGGGAAGGTCTGGATGCTGCCAGCCAATCAGGGATCTGTGGGGTGATTTCAGCTCATGGCTCTTACCACAGAATTACCTGTGCATTAGCTTAACACCAGGGGATATCACATTTAAACATGAAACACAAATTAAAGTCCTTAAATCAAGAAATAAAAAAATAAATGCACATACATGGAACAATGAAACGGTTAGAACAAACAGGCGAAAATGAGTCCCCCTCTCAGGCCTCCCCCTCTCTCTTTCCTTTGATGAGTTTATCTGGTTTCCTGGCCCACCCCTCAAGAGCTTTATGTTTGCTATCTGTAGTAATAGTATTTATGTATAAGTGCGATTAAAACTGAGAGGTGATTCGATACTGAGTGCAGCAACAAGGGCCACCCTAATGATCTCCATTACCACACCCAGCAAGCAGCTCTCAAGCTGCGCACCCTACCATGCGATACCACCTTCTCCCAGCAATCACTCCTCATACCCACAACCCATACATGCAACCCAACATACCCCCATATACAGTCAACTGCCCACCCTCCTGCGCAGACACACACTCACAGCCCACACAAACATACACACCCACCAACACATGCAACCCCAGACACACACAGCAACACAAAACCACACACACCAGACACATGGCCAACTAAGCTACAACACACACAGACCAACTGCCCACCCCCATCCCCCATGGCCCTGCTTCCTAGATATCAAGGTCTACCAAGAAGGGTTTTACCGAACCGGTTAAGCTGAGGGCTCCAGAAACAACCTACACTCCAATGTAAGTTGGGCCGGCATGCCAGACGGTGGCCCTGCCTTCCTTAACAGAGAGACCAGCTGACCGGTCAACTCGCTGATCAGGGACACCATTGGAACTTCCAGTCCTCAGCCACAGCTAACAATATCACACTGCTACCTTACGCTATCTACAAGATAGCCAAGGATACCATCATCCATCATGGATCAAGCAGTGGATAACACTGCCAGCAAAATTTTAAATCTCTGTGCTGCCTTGGCATTCATTGCGGCCCGTATATCGCCCAGACGACACCTGATTTACTGGAACCTCGTGCTTCACGTTTCCTCCAACGTCCATGTCTCCAATGTCCAAGAGATCAAGCAGGATCTGTTGGATGGTCCCATCAGCCCGGACGGGCTGTTTGAATCCCAGTTCCAATCCCTCCTGGGCAAACTCCAAAAAACCTCAGAGTAGGAAGAAAGGTTGAAGAGGTACGTGACTCATCCCTCCCAGCGGGAGTCACTGTTTGTCACTGTTTTACTATGTTGCCTCCTAGATCTGTACAATCTGTACTCTGTATGTACTATGATTAGCTCAATAATAATCCTCTTCTTGATTTAAATGTATTGGCTTTAAATGAAAACAAAATCAGCAAAGTTATTTTGTCCTTTTAAACCTGGTCTAACATGCCTGCTCAGTGTTTCTTAATAGTGGAGATGTATGGTGTCCAAACAGTACAAAACTGTGCAGCCTTCCACCTACAAAATAAATGTTTTGTTATCGACAGTGTGATGTATGACATGAAATCCTCTCACTCCTGATGGCTTGGTGCCAGTAATGAGGAAATGTTGTCGTTTCAGAGTAACAAGAGGTCTAAAGTCTGGAGATGTGGACCGACTGGATCCACTTTGCTTTTCAACTGACTTCCTTCCTGAATGATCAGTTCTTCTCTGGATTAATGAGGTTTTAAAGCTGCTCAAGTTGAACGGCAGCATATTTTAGTGAAGCGCTTCAGAAACACAATACTGCACACCTGGTGGAACCACTCTGATTGACTAGAGTTGCCATCATAAGCTGCAAAGCTTCAGTACTTTCATGTTCGGTGGAACCAAGAGGTAACAAAAGTGAACCAAGGAAGGTCACTAGAAGAAACAGACACAAAAACAAGTAATAAGTAACAACTAGTTACTGTCATAGACAATCAGAGATCCAGATGTTTATTGGGTTCAGTCATTGTACTGCTGGTTAGAGGTTCTTAAAGTTTATTCAACTTTGTGCCACTTTGGCCCAGAAACCAAGGAGTCAATTTACATTTTAATTCAGGCGCCATGCAGCTGAATGTGGTCGGAGCATGAATTTAAAAGCATAATAACCCAGGAATTATAAACTTCATATTTGTGCTGCACAGTGGAATAGTAAGTAGCACTGCAGCCTCACAACACAAAGGTTGCTGGTTCAAACTTTGGCTGGGGGGGATTGTTGAACACTCGCATTTCAGTGTGGAGTTCACATGTTCTCCCCGTGTATGGGTTCTCTCTGCGTATCCCAGGTTCCTCATAGTTTCGGTTCTTGGTGTGGGGTTTTTCTCTGATGAGTGACCATGTGGCTGGGTGTAGGTCTGCAGGAGTGCTTCTAATAGAAAATACACAAGATTAGAGTGTCTCCACACACCTGGTTATTTACTTCCATCTGCAACGTTGTCAACATGATCTTGTAACTAATGGTTTTCCACAACTCCATGAAGCAATGAGGGAAATACTGCATATCCCCAAATGAAAACCAGATTGAAATCACCTCACTTTAGGTGTGTCATTGTAACCACAAAGCCATCGGCCAAGTGATCATGAATATTTTATACAAGTCTCGACAGTGTTTCAAACCAGTCTGCTTCAATAGAGTGAAACAAGCTTCATAGCCTCAGTTTCACGTCTCAGCTTTAATCTCACCTCCTAAGATGATTCATCTCGATTCGTGGTTATCTATGTGCAACTTAAAATTGCTTATACATTTTAAAGTATACCCAATAAAAAATTATAAACCAGAAATGAGTTGAGTTTATACTAAAAATCAAACAGTGATCAGCCGATTTTGGTCTGGGTGCAGTTCACCAGGAGAAACAAAGAATCTAACAAGGACAGAAAGTGATGTGATGTACCAAGGCCAAACCTCCTTTCATGCAACATAGCTGTGACTAATATGGAGACATTAATAAAAGAGGGGCCTGTGAACACTATTCAAACTCTGATGCTCACTATTATTTCCATCCATATCCATCCATCGATCTCCCCTGGCTTTTACAGGGTGGTCTAGCTCCAAAGCCTTTCTCCCAATTGTCCTCGTTTAGGTCACCACCATGCTGGATGCCAATCTGTCACTGCCACCACAAACAACCATATCTATTTTTCCCCTCTCAAAATAAATGGATTTGGCATGGATTCCTTCTGTGTTTGCTGTACAGAAATCTGTTGCTGGCACTTAATTAAGTAGCAGGAGCCCTGAGCCGCGGTGGCACAGATAGAAACGAATAACAGAGGAGGTGGTGGGGAAAAGAGAGAAAACCCTCCACGATTTATAAGTCCCATTTGCATAATGGGATTAATAGGACCTCTGTGTGTATTCAGTGGTGGCGGATGAGTAGGGATGTGAGGGGGGAGGTCATGGCACAGGGAATATAGATCAATGCAGAGCAAGACAGGAATACACCTGCTTGGCAGTCCAGGGACATAAGTAGCTGGATATAGCATTTCATCACCAATGTTGAAAGGTTTTGATAACAGCACCTTAGTTGGTTGGGGATAGAGATGATTTAGAGAAGTTGGGGGACTGAAAGCATGCACTGACAGTTGGTACAAGTGATCAATCTTGTTCATTTACCAGGAAGGCTTTGTAGGCATACATGTAGTGCTTATCTCCTTGGAAGCCTGTCCGATGCTTGCAATCTAGAAGACAATAAACACTGCTGCATTATGTTTGTTATCTTTTACAAACAATGTTTAATGTCCACATTGATTTTAAAACAAAGCTCATATCCATTGTATCAGAGTAGCTTTTTATTGTTGGATATTGTATTCAATAAGTAATGTGTTCAGTACAGTGGGATACATTTCATACAATGTTCAAACTAAATATTTACACAATTCCTTTAGTTGTAGTCTTTATCAACCTACCTAATTTGGATATCCGAACTGAGCTGCTGCTTGGGGGCACCAAGGGCTGCCCCAGCTGTGCTAGTAAAGACAAGATATGTTGATTTTTTTAAAAAATAAAA
>JBAMHX010000015.1:27520224-27539129 GCA_037177515.1 Pseudomugil tenellus
TCTCTGCCTTTAAAATCAAACTTAAAACCTTCCTTTTCAACAAATCTTACAGTTAGGGATAGTCTAGCCAGACATTCCATGATGCACTGAGGACTTCCAATTATTATCTCTGCCTGCTTATTTTCCATTTATTGGACAGTACTGGCATCATAAACCTATTTCTCTTTTTTCTGCAGGTCTTATTTCTTCCTTTTTTTGCAGGTCTTCTTATTTTGCAGGTCTTCTTGTTTTCCTCTATCTGCAGGTCTTCCTGGATAGCAGCTGTAATGTATATTTATCTGTCTTTCCTGTCCTCTCTGACCCCAGCGAGTCGAGGCAGAAGGCTGCCTTACCCGAGCCGGGTTCTGCCAGAGGTTTTGCCTTCCTGTTAAAAGTGAGTTTTCCTTCCTACTGTCGCCCCATACTTGCTCAGGATGGGAGATTGCATCGAATCTTGATCAACGTCAAGATTTGATACAATCTAGCTGGTTCCCTATGCAAGGCTATTTTTTTTATTGGTCGATCTCTGTGAAGCGCCTTGAGACGACATTGTCGTGAAGTGGCGCTATACAAATAAAGTTGAATTGAAGTAAATTGTTGTCACTTTTGCACAATGATACATCATATCCTGTTTCCAGGATGACAGTCTTACACGGACATTTACCGCCTATGTCTGAACGCTATTTAGCGTGTAATCTCTGTAATGTTGTTGCATGTCTGGGTAAAGTGCAGGTGGTAAATGTTCGAATATTACCCGGTTACTATTTCTGAAAAGGATTAGAGATAATGTAATCTGCAGCTGTTTCTCTCAGTTTGATCATTAATAAACACTCAGATATGTTGTTTATATTGTCTATAAATGTACTTACATTCAAACTTACAGTAAATTTTTAATCTCGGATAAAAGCCCAAGATTTGATTTGTTGTGCAGACTAACAAGATAAAGTTATTGATCCCAGTGAACAGTTGCTACGTAGCTTTTTATAATGTGCAGTGATTTAATGTTTAGCCGAGATTTGCCAGGTACATTCCTTCTGCCCAGGTTCAGGCTCTGTGGTTTTTTTTCTCTGTGGTTCGGGCCTATGTGTTGTTGAGAGTAAGACTTAATTTTGTGGTCTTGGAACAGCTCTAGACCAAAACGTTTGTGAACTCATTTGAGGACTAAGCACTGCACAGCTTAGGATGCAGTCAAAAATCATTATTTTTTTTTCTGTTGTATGTCAGAAAAACAGAATAAAGAAAGTTGTGAGTTTTTTTTTTTTTTAATCTGGTTTTGTTCCAGTGAATTAAACATGAAACCAATAGTTGCTTTTTTACAATACTTTGAATATTTTATGTATATTATTGGGTTTATTTAGGTTTTGTACGAGTTGATATATTTCTTGTGTCCTCCATCTTTTTTTTTTAGCATTTTCAGTCTGCCTTAACAAAGGGAAATCCTTTGGGCAATGCTTCCAGTTTTGGTGTCACAGCTATTGATGCTGCTTTTTTGCCACAGGGACCACTTGGGACGTTGCTTTACACATCTGCTTCAATTACTTCTTACGTCACAGTTTTCTCATGCTCCTTCATCCTGGTGTATTGTCAGCTGGGATTGTTGCATATACCATCATCTGTCTTCTATTCCTTGTTCAACAACACTATCTCTAATTGGTTTTCTGTCTGGAACTTTGAAGGCTCAAAAGATCCATGCCTTCTCCTTCTCAGTAAATGTGAGTGATTGTAAAAGGTCATGACCCCAGGATGCATCCTGTCCTGATGTCATACCGGGCTGGTTAAAAGTTTTGACACCAGGTGGATCTTTGTGACTCAACATGTGTGGCTTTATATTACTGAATTGTGTATTTAAGGATTGGGGAATTTTGGGGCGTTTGGGGATAAACCCTTGGCAAATGCTTCTGATGGCATAGGCCTTGTTTAAGAACACAGTTGATTGAAAGAGGCAAAGACTTTATTGCAAACTCTCATGCTGTGAATAAAAGTACTGACATGACCAACCCTGCACAACTGACCATCTTCATCCGTGGAGTGGATCCAATTTGCACGTTAGAGAAAATATTGCATATTAAAGAGACAACGACTGGAAAAGACAGTTTTGAAAACATATTTCAAAGTGTAAACAACATGAAACTGTTTCTGGACAAACTTATTGGACTTCCAGCTGATGGAGCATGTGAAGTAAAAAGTGGACTAGTGAGAAGGATGCAAGCAAAAATGCAGAAAGAAAAAAAGTTGTTAACAGATCACTGCATCATACACCAGGAAGCACTATGTGGCAAAATCCCACAGATGGAGCATTTAATGAACTCTGTGATGCAAACCATAAACTTTATCCCAACTAAAGGTTTAAATCACCACCAAATTCAGTCCTTTGTGCAGGAGATAGATTCAGTTTGCCAACATTCCTTATCATACAGTGCATTGTGGGATAAAGTTAGCAAAGTTTAGTAGCTCAGCGAGGACATTTGTCAGGTCATGGACGGTAAATGGATGTAACTGTACCGTTACATCTGGCCCTTTGAGGATAACCGATATACTGATGTAACCCTGTCTTAAAATACTGAGGTACATAGCCAGTTAAAAGAGATATATTATTCAGTATGTATTAATTACAAAAAATACTGGTTGAGATTGGGTCTCAAAGACAAGTTGAAAGTTTAGATCAGGGGTAGGGAACTCCGGTCCTATAGAACCGCACTCCTGCAAGCGTTGTGAGTTTACTGTTTGCATCATACTTCAAATCAATAGGTAATTAGCAGACTTTTGCAGAGTTTGATATTGAACTAAGTCTGCTAATTACCCGCTGATATGGAGTTCACTACACCTGATCTAAACCTTCAACTTGTATTTTCTGTAGTTAATACACTGTATCAGACTCCAGAACCAGAATAATGACTGTCTTAAAGCCCCTCAGAACTAAGTGTTCTGCTGCAGGTAAAACAATCTATTGAGTACTTGGATTTTCATGCTTCTTTTTCATTTCTGATTTAAGGGTCTGCATGTCTTCCACCTCACTCACCATCTATCCCGGTGAGCTGGGTGTAGCAGGTAAGGTCTCCTCCAATATCTTGTTGCCATCTCCAGAACCACAACAATGACTGTCTGAAAGCTCCACAGATCTTCAAACTAAGTGTTCTGTTGCAAGTATAATAGTCTATTGAGTACTTTACACAATCCCACTTTAATCAGATGAGCGATCTCTGCATGGAGCCAACTAGCTTGGTTTCATGCAGCTAAGTTGGCTTCTGCTTCCAGTATTTAGGCTGAGCAAATCTTTATTTTTTAATTCTGCTACGTTCAAGGATCATAGTGAAATTATTTTTGTGTTTCAAAAACATCACAGGATGAGAGCATTTTTAGAAGATACAGATGCTGAAAGTCATTCCTTTGATTAATTTTTTATCATTTTTTTTGCTCTCATGTTCCCAGTATACATGTAAATTTATAAATAGGCTCTTCATATGCATGCATAAAATAAAGTTGTGGAGACATGTAGGTACCCCAAAGTAGGACATGGAATGGACACTGGTGTGACAGGCCTCTTTTCTGTGATTTGCATGTTCTCAGGACCTCTGTATGATGTTGGGGGGGAATCATTATAGTTGAAGATGAAGCTTGGGGAATAGGGGGTGTCTGATGGATTCAACCATGAAGCTGTAAGTTCAGAAAATTTTCCAGAAGCAGGATACGGCCCCACCATATCCTACTTCCCGTGTGAATGGAAACCCAAGTTCAGGCTCTATCCTGGGGATCCCCCTTCACATACGCTCACACCAACACTCCCACACAACTAAACACACACAACCACATCCCTAAGCTCCACCAGACCCTGGCACCACACACCCAGCTCCCACAGCCCTCCACTGTACTCTCCCTCTTCTCTGCTTTCCTCTCTGGCCCCTAATTGCTTTTATGCCTTTATTCTCACAGTGAGAGAAGTTTGACAATGTACATAAACGAAATTCCAGAGCAACAGCGGGATATGGAAAAAGCACATGTGGAAACAGTTTGCCACCTCTCTGGAGAAGACTGGGAATCTGCAGCTTTATACATTTATTTTCAGCAAAGAAGGATGTCACCCTCACAGGCCCGAGGCCCATTTCCACTTGTTTGTGCCTTTACAGGAACAGAATCTCTGCCATTTAGGCCTCGTTGTGCTTCTCATGGTTATATTTAGTAGACCCACCCACTTGCTTTATCCCTGATTTATGCAGGTATTGGCATGGTTTTTTCACTTCATGCCAGGTCTTTGGCACAACAAGCACTAAGGGTTTTCCATAGCCATGCAAAGCTAGTGTCTCTTCACGAGCAAATTTGTATATACCACAACCAGTTTGCCACCTGAGAGTGATTTATTGTTTGGAAAGCAGGAAACTACTTTGCAGGACACTGTAGCAACAGGAGCTGGACGATTATGAATGAAAGCATAATCAAAATCTTTCTGCCTCAGCTAATTTGAAATCAGATTTGTTTTTACTTGTTAAAGTAGCCTCACTGAATCCTGCTTGTGTGGTGTGAAGCTACAACAATATGGCATTTTTATCATTACATGGAGTGTAACATATATATATAACCCCAAAACAAAAGGCCAGTATGCTGCAAACTGCTGCAAAATGTATGTAAAACTTCTAACCATTATTATATTCACAGCTAACTTTTCCAATTTGTATCAGTCCATCTGAGACAATCTTGGGTCTTGTTTCTGGAAACACTTTATAATTTGGTATGCAAAATTTGCGTTGTTACTTGAGTAGTTACTGAGGATGTACTGAAGAGTTACTAAAGGGACTAGTTGGGGACTTATAGTGCACCGAATTTTCATTGTAAGAAATTAATCGGGAACTAATGGTGCACAAAAATTGCTTAGTTATGAAGGAACTAATCAGGAACTAATGGACCAGTAGGTGAACACACACACACTGTACCGTACAGTCTTCTGCTTATTCGGGGTTGGATCACAGGGGCAGCAGCTTAAGGAGGGAAGACCCGACTTCCCTCTTCCCAGCCACATCTGCCAGCTCATCGGGAGGGATCCCAATGCCGCTGTTATACAGTTACGCTGTTATGCAATTGCTCAATTACGCTGATTCATGGGGGGTCTACACCTTGTGTCTCTCAAGTGTGGTATTTCCACATGCTCCACAAATCTGTGGTATTGTTTTGCACAGTTTTTGTAAATTTTTGCATGTTTGTTAGTAGTGTCTGTGCGCCTCAACAGCAAACCTTGCGGTAAAATGATTTCACTTTTGATCCTTTAAACATTGATGGTGCTTTCAGACGTAAAACAGTTTCATACTATCAGAGATGCAGATGCAACCGAGTACAGAAAGCAAATTGGACAGTCCCACTTTTCTTTCATCAGGAAGACATTTTTTCTTTGATTTCAAAATAAAACTTTGCATCTTGATTCATCTGACAATAAAACAGTTTATCCCAGAGAAGACAACAGCATTTATGCATGTCACTGCTTCTCTGCATGATCGTGCTTTAACCTGGACGTTAAAGGGGCTATATTTGCCGTCTCACAGTCTATCCTATGCACATCTATGATATCTATCTATGATATGATATTTTTGCAACATGCACCAAACTATAATTTTGCCATTTGTTGCTGAGAGATTTCTAGCCGGAACTGTGAACACCTGGGTCTGTATCTCTTCTTCTCTCCTATGTGTGTCTGCGGCTCCCTTGCTCCGCCTGCACTGAGCAGCCAGAGAGGTGCCGTGTGTAGTCGGCGTGCAGGGGCCATGTCTGTTGACGAGAGTGCATCAGCAGCCACATACACACTTCCTGGAGCAGATGGCGTGCTCAGGTTTTTTAGGTAGGGGCAGGGGGAGTATCCACCATAGTGGTGGTGTCAGCCGTCTACTTAAGCTGCACTCTTCTTTTTAAAGTGCTAAAACTACAAAAACGCATGGACGAAAAATAAAACTACTTCCGGGATAATTTTGTGGTACAATTAACACTTATAGAAAGTTAAAAGCTCATAAAAGTCCATGTTGCATAATATGACCCCTTTAACTGTGATTGTTTTAAGGGCTTCCATGGTTCATGATGAAGTACCACTAGAGGAGGTGATGTGAGCAACTTAAATCATCATGGCTAAAAAGACTAAGTTCTCTTCAAAATGTCCATCTTAAAATTCAAAAGCAGCTTACAGTGACACAATAAGTCGGAATAAACCCATGTGGGAGTCGCACAGTGACTTTCTTAACAATAGCGTATTATTATTATTATTTTATTATCTTTGATGTTATTTGCTAAAATAAACAGGTTCCTGATCCACCCCTTGCTTTCTCACAAATTCAAAGAGAGCTGAAGGATTTCATCATTCTTTCATCAACACTACTTAAAAATCACAGTAGCTGTGTTCAGCAGCAAGTGATAAAACCAGCAGAAGTATGGGTGTATGTGTGGGCCTTTGCTGACAGATTAATATCCTGTAAAATCCCACTAGCAGCAGATTAACCTTGTTTAAAAAGCAGCATGAATGCAGTGTAAAGACATTCAGCAAGGATTAACATAATGCAGAATTTTGAGCAGCCGTGTTGGTGCTGCTTGGAAACAGACACGTCTTTCTGAAATAGACCTACTGACCTGTTAAGTGCTTCAGCATTTAGACACAAAACAGGTTCTTCTACACATTGGTGTTCAGAAACATCCCCCACCACCCCTAACACCCGACCCGCACTCACACATTTTCAGGTTAAAGATAATGTTCTGTTTTTCTGCAGTTAAACAACAGAAGAATTTGACTGTCATGGCTCCAAATAGTACAGATGGGAGGCGAGTGAAGAGATGGTGGGTGGTAAAGGTACAACCAGCTTCCAGATGTTGGTCTGTGAGCAAATCCCCTCCTGTCTACTAAGTATAAATCTGATGACTGAGGTCATAGAAGCTGTTTCTGCTCGTGTCCTCAGTGGCATCCCACTGCCCCTTGGGTCACTAAGATTATTCCTCAATGTTTTGCTGTAAATAGTTGGCACTGCTGCCTGACAGCTGGGCCGGTGGATACATTCCTCTGGAGCTCTGCTTTAACAACAGGTTTTTCAAACCTGATTGTTTTTTTTTTCTTCTACTGCTTGATTCTTAAACATCTTTAAGGAATTTACAGAGTAAAATCTGTTTTTAAAGAAGCTGAAAGGCAGAATTACCTTACATACACACCTCTGGAACTAAAAACCATGCACACATGCAAATAAAAGAAGTTTTTTCAAATCATACATACAATAAAGCTATTAGAGCTTTTGCTTTTTTCACTGCACTTCTGTTTATGTTAAAAAATTACCCATCTTTCAGTGTGTGAGTGCAGAGACAGATACTGCAAATGAAGCTAAAAATGAGCTCTAACAAGTGTAGTACGCAGACATGTACAATTACTACCATGTTGGAAGTGACTGCCTACATGAACGCGTGGGTAAAAATCAGGCATATTCTGGCCTAAGGACTTTGACTTGTTAACAGTCACTGTTGGAAAGTAATGTAGATTTCAGTTCTTATAGCAGGAAGCTGAAAAAATGTGGCTTTACTAGTTCAATGACAGATATCGATGAATTTAACACTAGAATCGCCAAGGGGGTCATTTTTACCTCATTGGCTTTGGTATCTCTGTTAAATTAAAATCCAGACTCTCAAATCATGACTTTTTTCCTGAAATGGGTCCAGTAAACACATAGTGAATTTTGGCGAGTGTGTGATCACAAAAAAAAAAAAAGAAATCTGAGAATTAAAACTTAGAACTGTCACAGACATCATTTCTACCATCTAGTTAAATGCACTGTGTCCAGCTGTCAGATATTTCTGCACAACGGCCATTCTCGCCAAGAAACGTACGCAAGTTCAATAGCTGTCAGTAAGTAAAAGGATTTTATAATTGTTTAGGCTAATCTACTGCTACACATGACAAATGGATGAATGGACGAATGAATGCCAAAGAAACTTAGTCATTATCTCAAGATCTGAGTGAGATCTGGTGGTAACTGTTACCCGCTTCGGCGGTTCTAGGAAGTTTGGAATGTTGGCGGTTCTAGTGTTAAGGAGAAATTTGAATGTTTGCTGACAGGGACAGAATGTTAAAAGAGAAGAGGCGACTGAGAGTTGGAGTTCTGCCTCTCAATGCCAGTGACCTAACCAGGTCCAAACATGCTCATTTTACATACACTGCCAGTCAAAAGTTAAAACATAATTTTCCCTTAAATTTACAACATTTGCATTTCTTGCAAATGTTGTGATGGGTAGCTTGCTAGCTACCAAAACTGACGAGCACCAGGTGCTAACGGAACATATCCCAGACTGTAATGTGTCGGTACACATCTTCAAGAAGGTCCATGTAGACTGCTACAAACAACTTAGTGGAAAACTAAAATTAGGTGGAGTTGCAGTTCTGGTTAACTAGCATTGCTGTCATCCTGGACATGTTACTGATAAAGAGAAGATCTGAACAAGAGACATCGAACTGCTAGCTGAAATGAGCCTACAAGTTTCCTGTCACACCTCCACTATCACCCTGCAGATCAGTCAAGGACCTGAGCGCCACATCTCCCTCTACATCTCCTGGTGTCAAGTCGAGATGGTGTCAGTCCCAGAGTTCTCAAGACCTTCTCAAGACAACTATATCCGATTCTCCCGCACCAGTTGGAGTCTTACTCCAGTCTGAGTCAGAAAAGAATTCCAGTGATGTGGAAAACATCTTGCTTGTTCCAGTGCCTAAAAAAACGTCCAACCACCTGTGCCAAATGACTACAGAATTTGAATTTCCTTATGGGATTAATGAAGTATTTTTCATTTAATTTCATTTAATTCATTCTCCAACACAGCAGAATGACATGAATGTCTAGATACCAGGTCTCTGCAGAGTTGGATGACATGTGGATGAGGGAATTCAGAGATTTGATTAGGGTGTGTGGGAAGGGATGCATGTAAAAGTTGCATATCCGAAACCAGAATTTGTCATCCCTGGTCTAAATTTTTGACTGTTTGAATGTTTAACATAAATATGTACATCTTTTTGATGTGTCATTACACTCATACCGTCATTTGTTACCCATAAGTTGGCATGATTGATAGCTCATACACCCACCAGAGGGCAGCACAGGTGTCACCTCCCGGTTCCAATGCAAGTTTCAGACATTGGCAAACATGGTGATGATGTAGGTCGGAGATCATGATTATGTTCAGTCTCAGACAGACATGTCAAAGGAGATTGGTGTTTTTGACAATCACCACAAGGGTTGCTTTTGAGTTGTCTGTAGACCAAAACAAAGTGCATCATAGGCCACATTTGCTTCTACCTTTATCACTATCTACCTCATCTGCAAACAAATATGCAAAGTGCAAAAACACTGAGCAAAACTCAAGAAATCTCACTATTTTGTGGAAATGTTGATGTAACCTATAACTTTAATGTTGTTACCTAGCTCCAAGTCACACTGCAGCTCCGTTAGCTTTGAAGTGCTTTGGACTTCGGAAGATGACTGATCTCAGTGCAGTTTTGTCTCCTTTCAGTATCTCATTACTCCATCAATGACCAATGTTGTTTTAAGAGATAATGTCAGATCCTAGTTGTCTTCAAATGAACTCTTCATTCCATTCTCTGCCATTTCACAAAATCTGCACTGCAATTGCAGACTGCCTGAAGCCTTCTGGAGGGACTGCTAAGGGCTGCAACAGTGATCAGACTGACTGGAAAACGAGGAATAGATATTTTTTAAAATCTTTTAATTGTTATTTTCTGCCTTTTACATCGTTAAAATTATTTTACCCAAAGTTTTGCATGAACAGGTTTTATAAGATTTTAAAGATGTTATAGTTCAAGATTTTCCCAACAGTTCATTTCACTCTCAACATCCATTTCTGCTCCATGAATAAACATTGTTTTCATATGTCGCTGTCCTCATATCAAAATCAGCGTTTTGCTTGCAATCGACCAAAAACACCAGAAGTAGAAGAATAAAAATCTCAACTAACTTCTGTGTCTTCTTCAGGGTTCTTCAGTTTTTAATGTGGCACTTTCTGCATTGTTTGCTTTCTGCACCTCTTTTTCTTTTATGGCTTTCTCCATGCACTAGTTACGTGTCAGCTATACAACCCAACACTGCAACTGTGATTTCTGGGGGTATTGCTCTGTTTTCAGCATCAAGTGATAAATAGCTTAGCCCTTGAAAACAAACCAATGCACATAAACTACACCGGACAAAAACGACCATAATTCTACTTATCCGTCTTCTGCGTCCAACATAAAACAGCCTTTAGACTGGAAGTTTACAGTTGTTTGTTAGAAGTTCTAAAGGAAGAATGAAATCAGATCCTCCAGTTATCGGACTCTTCCTTCAGATCATCTTCAAACTACTTCCTGATAAATCTTAAAGTCAGGTCTAGCTTGGTGACCCTTATCCATCCCTCTAGTTCTGATGCTATAGGATGAGGCTGATGGGGCTACTACCAATTATACATCTGGGCCTTCTCTTCTCTCTTTTCCCTCGACCTTGTTGTCTTATATTTGTGTTTCTTTTATTCTTTCTCAGCAAGAGGCCTGATTAGATGCTTCTGTTGACCTGCCTTCCTTTGCTCTCCACCTCTAATCAGTCCAGGCAGACAATCATCCTTCCTGGCTCTGGTTCTGCTGGACTTTTTATTTATTAATTTTTTGGTTAAAGAAGAGTTTAACCTCTCTACTGGTATCCTTGCATGTTCAGGATTGAAAATAAGAATAATCTGTAGCTTAGTAATTCCTGGTTAGATAAATCATCAGTTTGTAAAAGATTTTTTTAAAAAAGCGGTAATATTTTATCATGCAATCTGCCACTGGGGTTTGGGTTTTTCAGCAGTAAAAGCATCAAGTGTACAGACATTCAATGAATTAAGTCTGATTGGTCGAACCACAGTTTGAAACATCTGCAAAGACATTAGTCAGTATTCAAACTTGCTAAATGTGCCAAACTCCTTGCTCCAGCAAAATGACTGGCTTTGCCATGCATGTCGAAGTTGCACTGGAACTGGACCTTGTTTAAAGTCTGAGCCTTTTTAAATCCAGTCTGCAATGCACCAACCACAAAAAAGCGCTTGTGTTCTTGTATAGTCAGTCTGGGTACTGTTACTGCAGCCAATGAATATGGAGGGATTTTCAGGGGGATTTTCCTCTTGACACACAGATGGAGTGTAGGACCACAAAACTTTACCACACAGTTAAACTAAGTTTGACTTAGCAAAACATCTATTGAGCATGAGTCACCAGCAGCAGAGCAGAGTTGTGTCAGGCAGGGTGTTCAGTGTCATTACATGCAGTGAAGGAGCTGGTCATTCAGTCTGAGTCTCAGACAAGACAGGAGGGCTGTGGAAGAAGAAGTTTCTCATCAAACAAAACAAACAAAAATTAAATATTGCCTCCATAAATACGTATTTTGCCAATGTCAAAAGACAATGGCATGCAAGTTCAAGCATTATCACAGCTTAGCTTCTGCCATGTTGTATTGCAATCTTTGATTGTGGTAGTTGGTAGATGATAAACTTGTTAGCCGTTCGCATTTCAGCTGTGAATCCACAGTCAGTCAGAGCCACTGTTACAGTCAGAGCGGGATAAGGGGGGGAGAGAGGAGGGGGAAGACAAGCAAAGAAGACCATGGCTAATTTAACTTTGAAATCGAGGAGCATGCATATCCTTTGCACAAGGAGAAGGATGAAAAAAATGCAAAGAAAGCAAACCATAACCGGAAAAAAACAAGTTACATCAGTGTAACATTTGTCAGATGGAGACTATTCATGAAAAAGGATTCTAAACAGACACAGAGGTTGTAGCTTTCTACTGAACAGGTAGGCTAATTCAGTCTAACATTGAAGTTTGATTTGGTGTTATGTTAAAAACACTGCAGGGTACTCCAGCAACTTCTTTATACTCCTGTTGAGTCAGATAATTTAATGTTACCTGCTACAAAAAACAGCAGCAACGTTAATCTGCTAGTTAGCCTACAGTGCAAAGCTACGTTGCTACTGTTTACAGTTGTTGCTACTCTTCAAAGAAGTGGTACTTGGAGGCAACTGTGCGTGGCTTTCCTAGTGTTATCCTCAGTTTATCAATAGGGGAGGTGGGTCGGACAGAATAGACCCAACTGAGACCAGTTTCCCATTATGATTTAATTACTAAAACTTTTAATCCTAAAAAAATGATTGAATGAAAATGATTTCGGATTGTGTCATCCACTTCACTTGATAAAACAGCATAACATGTAAAGAAATCTAAGCAAAATAAAAAAAGCTTTTAAAAAAGATTTTAAAAAAAACAAAAGAAGAAAAATATTGATATTTACAGTTTTACATTACACAGTTGTCTTCATCGCAACTCTTTTTCAGGCAGACTTGTGTTTTTATTGGATGCTTTTGTTGGACAGATTTGCATGTCTTTTTGCTTCACTGTAAATATCACAGCCTGAAATAAATAAACAAGCATTAAAAGGAGGTGGTTAGCACTGTAGCCTCACACCAAGGACGTTGCCGGTTCGAACCTCGGCTCGGACGGTGGTCTTTCTGTGTGGAGTTTGCATGTTCTCCCTGTGTTAGCGCGGGTTCTCTCCGGAAACTCCGGCTTCCTCCCTCAGTCCCTCCCTCAACCCTAACCCTAAAGACATGCACCTTGAGGATAGGCTCAATTTAATTAAGATAAGAAAATTATTTTAAAGAGTCTAATAAAAAAAAAAAAGACTAATAAAGCAGTTTTCTGATTAGCAGTAGGGAAAACCTGTCAGCAAGTGCAGACGTCTGAGAGTTACAGAAATCACTGGATTGCAGTGATTGTCTCAAATGATTGTTCAACAAAATATTTGAGAAAAGTAACATATATTAGTTGACATTTGTTTGCTTGTTTTATTTACATTTTTCTCTTGAACCAGAATTAGAAATGTCATTATTTTCACAAAATTTGTATTTACTTATGTTAATTTCATCTTACTGACAGCTTTTTCCACTTCTTTTTTTAGATTATTAATAAATTTGAGGACGACAGTGTATGTATATATATATATATATATATATATATTATTCGTTAAGCTAGTTATTAGCAGAAGCTCATCTCTAACCTCTATATTAAATGAAGGACGCAAATACATGGAACTCTAGTTGGTGCATTCACAGCTAAATGATAAATTGGTTAAAAATAGAGTTTCTATTCAGACATTCTAAGGCATAAAGGGATTATTTTTAATGAAAAAACATCTAAATATATCAAATTAGTTTAACAAAGATTAGTTGTGAATTTGTGAATTTAATCATGTCTTTAGAAAATGTTTAAGCTCTCCAACAGCCACAAGCGCTGACTGAAGGATTAGATGTTTTTGTGCATATACTTCAAATGTAAACACAAAAATTGAGTCAGACTGACAAACATCAAGTGGACAAGAACATCCATTCCAAGTTCCATTCAAACATGATTTCTTTAAAAGCAGATTTTAAAGTAGCTAATTAGGATTATCCCTTTTAAGATTTACTAGAAAGTATTTGCTTCTTGGTATTTTTTTTCTTTTGTTTGAGAGAGTCAGAAAACGCTTTATGGTTTTAAAATGCAGAAAACGACACGGGCAACAGCTTGTTACTGGGATATTATTATTCATGTTTGCAAGTAAATAAACTTAAGCATTCACAGTTTAATGCAACTTCGACAAGTTATTCATTTGTTTGTTTATTTTGAGAAAAAATAATGTCTTTTTTCAAATCATTGGTTCAACATTTATTTGCTTTTAAAATAACAAGCCGTCTGACAGGAGTTCTCAGTTCAGCTCCATCTAATTAATATGCCTTGTGTAGTTACTTCCTTTACAGTATCTTCTGAAGAGAAACCTGACAGGATTGTAGCTTCCACCTCAAGAAATCATCGGCTGCAAGAACACTAGCAATTTAACCTGCCTGTCGTTGTGCACACCTGTCTAATGGCAGCTGCAGCTCTTCACTCTCAGAGCCGTTCTGTTGGTGTAGTCGTGCTCTGGGACCTCAACATGCTGTCCTTTCTGCTCTGAGCTCTGACTCACTCGGCAGCAGCTGACACTCTGACATAAATGGCAGAACAGTGAATGGAAATCGTGCGTCTTAGTCAAATTCCACTGAGTCACTGTTAAGCGGTGCGCATCTCCCTTTCACATCCCCACATCTGGACTCTGTTAACATTCCTCACCGCTCACACACACTTCTACTTGTGCAGTTGTGCAGATACTGTATATGTAACAGTTTTGTTGGCTGTCGGAACGTTCATAGACCCTAGAATTCTTAAGAAAACACTTGCTTGCATCTGTTACAGGCCTATCTGTCAAAACCTGCATTTGGACTGCTACAGAGCGTTGTAATTTAAAATGTTGTGCCATTTCCCTTCACATCCTCAAAAAAACACAGGTGTTTCTGAAAATCTGTTCTAAGAAACTCATATCATTAAAAGTATTCCAGCATGAATTAACACATTAATTTGGGTCTGAATGTATGCAGCTTTTGCTGAGGGAGGCTTTATCTTATAGCTTCCACTGCAGAAAATGAAACTTTGATCTTTGCCTTAAATATTTTATATGTTACTAAATATTTCATAGACAGCATGAGGAGTTACTTTAGAAGAATGGCTTTGAAGTTCAAGGTGCTAACTAGTTTTATATTTAAACCTGTAGTGACAGTGAGGGAACCACACCTGAAACTACCTTAGTTTGAGGGATTTATTCAGCTGGCAGAGCAAAACCTTTCTCATTCCTTTTAGATTAAATGCTCAGGCTAAATCCTGATTAAAACATTTCCTGCAGCGTAACCTAGAACCCTTAAAGCAATTTTTCATGCAAAAGATGGGACCTATATAAAAAAAGTAATGCAAATGTACACCTGTAGAGGTTGAGTTGGATTGTGGTGTTGAAAAACAAGATGAATCCCAGCCATAAAACTTATACATAATTCAGTTTGGTTGTAATTTAGATTTTGATTAGGAAAGACGATGCTAAAATCCAATATAGGACATTTTAGTTTAAATTATATAGTAAGGTTGTGTTTGGGGTCATTTTTATTCATTTGTATTTGAAGACATTAAGAGTTCTGTATGAGTGGCACTAACTCTGTAGAGACCAGCATGTAGTTGACGCGTGTTTCCCAAAAATCACAGTGAGATTATAGCTTTTTTCTCTCTTCTTTACTTGTCAATAAACTCTTCAAATTACAGAAAAGGTCAAACAAAAAGGATAAACAAAGACTAGTGTGCTCTCAGTGCTCCACAGCTACAACTAAAAACAGAGGCTTGTTGATGGCTTGTTAAGCCAGAACCAATCAGAAGCTGGAGCCTGGAACACCCTTAAATGTCTTCAATTCAGCTTGTTAAGGCTCAAAACCATGTTATAGAAACTAAACTGTATCTCACCAATATTTTAAATAAATGGCTCTAATAAGTTCATATAACTCCAGATACATCAGCACTGGTTTTGTAAAAAGAAACAGGATGCTCAGCAATCAGAGTAAAAAAAAAGGTTAACATGCTTGATGTCAACTGCAGAATAAATAAAAACATTTTCTTCTTATGTACAGAATAAATAATGATAGTGAAATCTGCCTGGCTGGTAAAGATCTGTTAAAAATACTTACAGTGCTTTTTAATGTCTATAAAATATTGTCACAAAATACTGTGATATATTTTGTCAATATTTGCTTACACTCCTACTTCATACTGCTAATACAGTGGTTGAAACACCAAAGATATTCTCCCTGCTGGAGTCTGGATGCGAAAAAAAAGTGTCTGTGTCAACTTCTTGTTTTCTGTCTGCCATCTCCAACCACTTTGCCCATTCTCCTCTGTCTTCAACAGGACTAGGGATGCATGCTACTCTGTATTAGTCTGTTTTTAACACATCAGTATAGGTAAAACTGGTGACAGATGAGTGGACATTACAGTACCATGGTACGCCATCTAGCACTAGCAAGGTCTGGGCCATAGCAGAACATATGTCAACATATCTCGATTGAGCAAGTTGGTTTTTTTTTAATTATTATTATTTATGTCTTATTCACTGCTGTTTAGTTCTTTATTGTCTTCTCTTCTATCTGCACTTGTTTTCATGTATATTTGTTTTACCTTCACGTTTTAATTGAGCATTTTTTTGCACAAAAACTGTAAATAAACTATGAGCATCAATCTGAAAAGCAGTGTGCAATACTTGCAGAGCTGCAGTAATGTAAAGATGGTTACACATCATACCAATAAGAAGGCTTGGACTGCATTCTGGGACATGGCAACCATGTTGATGGCATCATAAATGTAACAAAGTTTTCGTGGAGCTTAGCTTTCCCTTGCTTGATGTGGAAAACAGAGCATTATCATGGAAAATTACCCCAACCAGAGAAGTATTCCTTGTTCTCTTGTTTCTGGACAGTTTAAAACGAATAAGAATGCATTAGTACTACAAACAGTGTCCAAACATGGAAGTGAATTCTGAACTCAGCACTACCCAGCCAGCATGTACATGCGGGGCCCATACGGGTTAAATTGGGGCTACTTGGGTATTAGATGTGCATGGGCTTGATCTAGGAAAATTCTGTGGGTCCCATGTGGTTTCACTACATGGGGCTCAAACATGAAGCCCAAGCGGGCTATCTGTGTGAGACTCATATTGGATGTGTTTGGGCTAACTGGGCATGGGCATGAACATCCACTAGTGGGTATACCCACTAGGGGATGTCCAATGAACCATGGCAACATAAAAGATAGAGAAGTATGAAGATTCTGACGTATGACGACGCTTGAAATGGACACCTCCATTTTCATATGTAAGGAAATGTTCATCATCTCACGAACAATCATGATTTTCACATATCAAGTTAAATTTAATCTTCTCCAAACAGTACAGTTTAAATGACGTAGTTTCCAAATACAACTTATAGTATGCCATGAATGAATAGTGTCATTAAAAGATGAGAAGATGTTCTCTGCGTGTCCCTGAGAGAGCACATGCAATATTCATCACTTTGCGCCTGTCCTGTAGGAGCTGTCATGAAGAGGGTGTGGGGAGCCCATCCCCGCTTCCGTGAAGTCCGTTAATTTCTGATAAGTAACACCTTAAAGGACATTATCCTGCTTATATTATGGTCACTTGTTAAATAAGTAAATATGAAATCAGTCATTACTAGGTTGATGTTGTTTTGGTCAGCCGCAACTGTTATATACGACCTAATCAGTGGAGAGAAATGAGATGATTCCTTAACAAAGTATCATTTGTTGATGTCCCTGTTTTTTTTGCGCCAGGAAGTCTCAATGTTTTAACAGCCAATTTAGTGGTTTTATTTGTTTACCTCGTCCTTATCCTCTAAATTGTTCACTTCCTTTGGTGTCACCTGCTTGTATCACATCTCCTCTCTCTCTGTTCTGCAGCTTCCCAGTCTTAAAATGATTGAATTCACCTAATGAATCAAGCTATAAAATCACTTTTTCTGTGTGCATTCTTGCTGTTGTGATGCATAAACTGTGAAATATCGTATGGCAACGTTTGTTCAGCGTTTCGGTTGCAATAGTTACCAACTAGCATTTGAGCCAGTGCAATAATTAAAAAAAAAACAGGTTATGTGACCTAAATTTCTTTATAGGTGTCCTGCAACATTTTATAACAGACACCTTGCAGCCAATCAGAATAAAGTATTCACCCAGACAAAGGTTTGAATGTGGATTAAGTTAGACAGACTAAGACATTACCGTTTTCTGATCTTACATTTGTCCCTTTTATTACGTTTTTAATACGCAAAAGCCACAGCGCTGCTGCAGCTACAGACATGTTCACATTACTATGATTGATATCACATGTTGACATGTGTTTGTGTGACATGATGTCAATTGTTGCGTCTGAAAAATGGCAGCAGACAGGAAGATCAAAAGAAGAGAAATTCATAAAAAAATCAAATAAATAAAAATATTTTTCATGAGTCTAATCCAATATATCAAGTCAGGTGAGAAAAAAGTTGGAGAGGCTCAACCAGAGAAAGGCATGTATGAGGCAGCTGTACTGCAACACCTGTTCAACAGCCTCTGTCAGAGGATTCCACTACTATGGGAGACTTCCTGTCTGGTCCCAGTGCCGAAGAAGATCCATCTTGTGGCAACGAGTGATTATAGGCCAACTGACATAACCCCAGACCCCTCGTAGCCACTGGGTTGATGAGCCAGTGAGACATCTGCTGCAGAGAACTAACTTTGTCCTGGATACACTGAACACCACCATGCAGGTCATGTTTTTTGACCATTCAGTACAAAGAACTGTGCTGCCCCCCCCTCCTCCTTTCTATTCATCACCTATACAGCTGATCCAATATTACTCTGAGTGATGTCACGTGAACATGACCAAGATATAGGAGATGGTGATGGATTTGAGAAGAAGTAAGTTTCTGTTCTTTAAATCTACTTTAGTTGTAAAAATATATAAATAATTGCAGAAATAACTGGTGAACTGTCCAGGATGTACTCCGTCTCTCGCCCGATGACTGCTGGGATAGGCTGCAGCTATCTGCAACCCAGAATTGGATGAAGCGGTTAAGAAATTGGATGAACTAATGAATCGACTCTTCTTAGTGAGACTCAGGTCTTTCAGTGTTTTGAGCAGATGCTTTACATGTTCTATCAGTCTGTCATGGTGAGCACACCATTCTTTCTTGTTGCGTGGTGGGGAGCCGGTATTAAAGCAAAGAGCACCAACAGTCTGAACAAGCCTATCTAAAAGATGGGATCAGTTTTTGGCTTCAAACATGCAAACCTGGAGGAGGTGGTGAGAGATAGGATGCTGTCAAAACTGCTGCCATATCCCACCACCTTCCACAACACTGTAGACAAAGAAGCAACTTCAGCAACAGAGTCCCGCTGTTGTGGTCGCGAAGGAAAGGATTCAATTGCAGCACTGAACAGAGTTAAATGAGTTTAATCTCTCAGGTGTGCAGGTGGATGAAAA
>JBAMHX010000015.1:27599922-27623440 GCA_037177515.1 Pseudomugil tenellus
GGATCTAAGAGCTCTGATTGGTTTATATTCTCTGAACATATCACAGATGTATTCTGGTTCTAAACCGTTCTGGGATTCATAAACAATCAGCAGGGTTTTAAAATCTATCCTATAACTGACTGGAAACCAGTTTAAATATGTTAAAACTTGAGTGATGTATTCAGATTTCTTAGTCCCAGTTAAAGCTCTGGCAACAGCATCTGGATGAGCTGAAGATGTTTTATGCACTTTTTAGGAAGTCCTGTTAAATTTTCTTTTTGTATTTGCATGAAGGGTGTTTAGGAGATAACTCTGGGGTGATAATTCGTATGGGGTGTTTGCAGAAGACAAGATGGTGTGTCGGTCAGAACACAGACTAATGACAGCGATGACGTTTCTTTGCAACAGGCTTGAATGGCCAGGCACTTTATTGTGAAGACTCAGTGTTATGACAGTTGTTTTACATCCACTGAACACTCGTAGAGTCACAATAAAGGCACCTTTCACTTAATAAGAGAATTTGACCCACCACTAAGCATTGTCCCCACCGATGGTTGAAGATGAACAAAACTTTGCTTAGTTGAAACTATAACAAACGTCACTTTCCCTGAGAAGCCGGAAACTGAGTCTAGTATATCCTTCAGAATAATAGTCCTCAGCCTAGCCTTTTGTACAAAGGGGGTGTTCAAGGGAAATAGGTTTGAATTATTTTATTGCATTTGCAGTCTAGAAGTAACATTCATTCTGCACTTAATCCCACAGGAAGGCAATTAATGAATAATTGGATAGGTTGGGGGTGGGGGGTTGACACACTGGAAACAGATATACATCAGACAAAGTAAATATATTTTATAGTATGTGTATGTGTATGTGTGTGTGTATGCGTGGGTGTGTGTGTGTGTATGTGTGTGTGTGTAGTCAACATAAGTATAAGTCATTGGGAAGGGAAAAGAGGGATGGAGGTGGTGGAGAAGTAGGATGAGTGGGATGAGCTGACTACTTCCTTCCTCCTCCCACTCAATCTCCAACATCCCAGGGGAGTCGGAAGAGTGCAAAAGGAGGCCGCCGCCTTCGTCTCACCCACAAACAAAGCCGTTGCGAAAATTCCTGCCAATACTGCCTGGTCATTTACATACCGCATATCCTTCAGGCTGCAAACAGCAGCCAGACTTCAGAGGAAATCACCACATCACACATGGTCACTGGGTTTGAACGGAGAGGAGGAGGAAAGAAGCCGTCGATGTATTGACTTAAAGAAACCTTCAACAGTATGAGGCAGAAAATCAGAAAGACAACATCAGGCTGCCTGGTGCCCGAGCTGCAGGGGCTTGTTAAAAAACGGATCAAAGGTGAAGCTGGATTTCCCCATGAAAGACAGAACCTTATTTTCAGCTCTCCAAGCGAGGTGGAGAAAAATTTCTAAAGCTTTAGTCGGAGTCTGTCAGCTGCTGAATGTTTGTGAGAAATACTGATCCCCACATTAGAGTTGGATGATACTGCAAACGTTGGTATTGATCCATTACCAACTAAATCCAGGGCAGGTATCATCTATTTTGATACATGTTTAATATTTGCGGCTGGAAATTGTGATAACATAAAAATATTATAAACATCACAAAATAAGAAAATAATGCTGTTATTTCCTTTTCATTACACAATCATAATAGTTGATTCTCATTAACATTCTTTGGATTTTTGCCCCTACAATATTGGTCTCATCAAGATGGCACCAATAAAACCTGTGTTGATCCATCCAGTCCTAGCTCAAATTCAACTGCCACAAACCTGAACTCTACAACTAACAGATCCAAGAAGTTTAAAATGCCAGAAATAATCTAAATACCCAATGGTTGCTTTGTGTTGTTTTGACTTAATGCCAGCTTCTCAGGGGGTCTAAAATATCTCAAATTCAGAACTTCAAATTTAAGGCCTTTAAAAGTAGTTTTTTTCCTCAAAATTACTAGAATTTTATCAAGTATTAATTTTGTAAACTTCCAGATGTACCTTTGCTGTGTTCCAGATTGGAAACAGAAGGAGGAAACAGGGTTTAATATAAGTGCAATATTTGGGGTTTTTTTTTTGTTGGTGTTTGTTTTTTTTACCTTTTCCAGATGTGTTGGTCTCACAAAATACATAATTAATTCTGTGTTGTTTGCTAATCTGAGGGGCTTATAGTGCGTTTTAGTTGTCTCGAAATTCTAAGCACAGCCATATTGATGCAATTTTTTACAAACAACCCATAACTAATGATTATAACAACAAGACACTGCTGTCTAAACCAGAACATAAAAGTTTTAATAAAGACAACAATTGTACTTCAGCCATCTTTAAATCTGACAAATTAAAGTTTCCAGCTCAGAATTCTAAGATTGCTTTATCATTTCCAGCAAAGAATTCTCTGAATTTGGAGTTCAGAGGGCAAGTGGACACAGGATCAGATGGCTACCAGTGTACATATGGGGTGATTAAACTAGAATTCCATTTATACCTCCAGGCAAGTAAACGACCCATTTTCCAGCCACATTTGTGAAACCTTACTGAAACCTGCAAAAGCCCAGTAAGTGTAATGTCTATGAATATACTAAAATCATCAGAAACATGTCACGTCATCATCCATCAGGAATGAGAACTTGCGTTTACTGGCTTATATGGATTAAAAGAAAGTCTGTCAGCTTGTAGTGATGGCATTTCATCTTGTTTAGCAGAAAATGTAGATTTATGCTGGTTTTCTAAATTTTATACAAACATCTTCTTTGATCAAGTAGATTTAAAGAGAATGCCAACCCTAAAATGTGTTCTTTTTACATATTAGCAACACAGTTTAAATTAATTGTGATAAAACATTGATACTTTCAATAAACTACTTTTTCAGCCTTATTACAAATCAAAATTTGTGAAACAGAAATTATTTAAAACCAGGTGTTTCATCACAAATGAAAGACCCCGATGACCCACACAAGGATAATGTCCTTGTGTGGGTCCTAATGTGGATAACCGCTATGTAGAAACCACAGATGTAGAAAAAGTAAATGAAAAGTAGGAAAAATGTGGCCAAACTTTTTACTGGTTCTTAATATTTAGTTGATGCTCCTTCTATTTATTTCCTCTGCAGCAACTCTTCTTCGTGCATTATGTTTTAAACCTCTGGGAAACTGTTCTCATTCATCCAGGTCATAAAAGTCTGATCCATTGTTGCCATTGCAATCTGAGACCAAGGCATCCATCATATTTATTAATTTATGGTCTGGTTTCATGCATTGAAGCTTTAAATCAAGGTGTTATCCAAGTGACCTTTTCACTGATGCCCACCTTCATCCATGTATGATTGCACACCTGCATTGAAAGGAAACAGGAGTGAACTGAATTCTTATTTTAAAGGGATTTTTGGGTGTAATTCTCATCTGGAATTGTTGGTGTATTATCTATCATGTATTTAAGATCTTATTTCAGAACAAACTGAGTTTTTATAATGCCCATGTTGGGTCAAAAAATCTATGGACTCATAAAGAGAAAAAAACAAATAGAAAAAAGAAATTTCACATTTTATTAGTTTAGTATTGAGAAAAGAACAAATTATCCACCGCTTTCTTGCAGGCTAACCATTGCCATGATCCACTGCGTAAATTAAGCAGAAGTCTACGTTAGCAATAATGATTAACTAGTACAGTTTGGAAACATAATACTACTCTTAAAGATAAATCTTAAAAATCTTAAAGATAACATTTCCATTACTCAAACAATGGCCAAATCTCAAAGATGGATACATTGGTCACATTATTTATCAAAAGAAGACAGAACAGAGAGAGTGTCCCATCTGTCTACTCTAACAGAATAAGTAGATGACATGAAGCTGTGGCCCAACGTTAGCTACATTGTCATCGTAAATGACTTTTTAAATATTTTTAGTGAGGGTGTTGATGGCGATGAACTCCGTAACTATAAAAGCACAGAGGCTAAAGGGAAAAATAGGGACATTATTGTGTAGAAAGGAAGGAAGATTTACTGTTTTGAAAGCTGAAATGTCATTGCACTAACAAAACCAAACATCTGGCTTTGGTAATGACGAGAGAGAATGTGATAGAAAACGTGGACTGTTCCTGCATGATTTTTTAAAAAGTACAAAATAAAAGATCCCTCATGAACTAACCTGCACTAATAATCAGAGTACTTACAGGCTCTTTGTGTTGCACTGCTGCAGGTGGAATCAGGTATCTCATCAGTTGCATTGTGGTATCTAGTTAGCCTTTGCCTCTAATTTGCTGGTGATTGTCCGTAGCCCAGGGCTCAATTTCAAAAAGGGAGTTCACCAAACCCTGAGTTTGAGAGTTAACTCCGAGTTACCTGAGAGGAGAAACTCAAAGATTCCCGTTTCAACAGCTGTTTAGCGTTAGTTTTGTAACACTGAGATTGTCAACCCCGAGTTAACTATGTGACTTTAAAAAGCCATCATCAATGGAACCCCGAACCGAGTCACCATGGCAAATGCTTGAAAACACAAAAATAGGTCTCTGTTCTTTTTCCTCGCTGGAATTACAAGTTCTAATGAAGATGTATGGTGATTATACGATGGAGTAATAGGGCAACACTGAGAAAAACTTTTAATATTTTATTTATACAAAACAGCAGCATGTCCAATGCACGCTCATCAAGATGATCAATATGCAGGTAAAAAGCTGTTGAAACTAAAAATGCAAGTTCTTCTAAATGTAATCCGACAGGAAAAAAAGGACTTGGCAAAAACTTAAGATGAAGTTTAAATATATAACTCAAATGTTAAAGTGCGTGCACATTTTGTTTTATTTGTAATGTACAGCTTTTAAGAGAATAAATATATTTGAGATGAAAACCAGTAACGCTCCAACAGATACGTCTTAGGGAATGAAAAAAAACGTCTAACAGTGCCTAATCATGATTTTGTGGTAAATATCAAACTCCCTGCGAAGAAGCATATCCTCTTGGTCAATAAACGGACATGCCATGTTCCAAAAGACTAGACTTAAAAAGCGAGTGGGATTTTAATTCAAGGAAATTGAGCACATGTACTTCTGAAAGGGGAGGAGACTGAGATCAATTCAGGGTTTCTGTTAGGATGCGCTGCAAGAAAGATGGACTCAAATGCAGGTACACCGGCTTACATGTCCAAAAGTAACCAAAGAGCCAAAAGTGCGGAGGAACAAAACTAAAGGTGACCGCCAAAAGAGCGGGTGCTGGAAGGGTCCACAGCGAACGAACACAGGAGGCTAACCCAGGAGACACGCCAGGGAGTCAGGAGGTTGCAGTGGAGCGCAGGAGACAAACTCACAGGAGACGAGGAGTGCTGCTGACACGCCGGGGAGCCAGGAGGTGAGGCTGGAGCCAGGAAGTCCAGGTAAGTGCGGCAAGGAACTGGCACTGAGTGGAGACTGGTAAAGAAGGCGTGGAGATGAGCTGAGTGGATGCAGGTGTGATAATCACACAGGTGAGAGTGATTATTGGAACTGCAGGCTTTAACTCTCAGCTCTACCCTCTTACAGCAAGCCCCACGTACCTAAAAAGGGTGGAAAGAAACCAAAACAAAAACACACAAGCACCATAACACTGCCCAACCAGCCACCACACAACAGTACCCCCCCCCCTCAAAAACTGCCTCACGGCAGTAAAAGAAACATGTCAGGTGGGCAACTCCTGGGGCGCAGGTTTGTCAGGGTGAGCGGCATGGAAATCCCTCACCAGGCAAGGTTCAATATGGTGGACGTGGGAACCCAGCTGCGCTCTTCCGGCCCGTATCCCTCCCAATCAACAAGGTATTGGAAATCCCTACCCTGCCGACGGACGTCGAGGTGGCGGTTGATGGTGTAGGCCGGTGCACGATCGATGATCCGCGGTGGGGGTGGAGCCGGGGCCGGGGGTTGTAGAGGATCCCCAGAGTAGGGTTTCAGCTGGGAGACGTGAAACACTGGGTGGATCTTCATGGACGAAGGTAATTCCAGTCTCAGAGCCACCGGATTGACCACTTCTAAGATGGGGTATGGACTAATGTACCAGGGGGCCAATTTCTTAGAAGTGGGCTGGAGGGGAATGTTCCTGGTGGAGAGCCACACCGATTGACCAACCTGGTATCTGATGCCGGTTTGCAGCACTGCAAAAGGCCCTCCAGACCCTGGATGTGAACTGAGGTCCACGGTCTGACACTATGTCCAAAGGAATGCCATGTAAACGGAAGACGTGGGTCACAAGGAGCTGGGCGGTTTCTGTGGCAGACGGAAGCTTGGGGAGAGCAATGAAGTGAACAGCTTTCGAAAAACGGTCAACAATGGTCAAGATGAGGGTGTTACCGTGGGAACGAGGTAGGCCAGAAATTAAGTCCAGTGCAATATGGGACAAGGGTCTGGAGGGCACAGGCAGAGGTCGTTGGAGCCTAGCTGGAGGGCGATGGGAGGCTTTACCCCGGACGCAGACAGAGCAGGCCCTGACGAAGCGCCGGGCATCCTCCTCAATGGATGGCCACCAGAAGAATTGGCGAAGAAGATGAAAAGTTCGGTTGAGGCTCGGGTGACAGGACCAGCGGGAGTAGTGTGCCCACTGGAGCATGACTGAACGGGCCTTTTGGTGGACAAGAGCTTGGTTAGGAGGTCCGTTACCTGGGTCAGGATCAGTACGGAGTCCCTCCTGGATCTTGCTCTCTAACTCCCAGGCAATGGCCCCAATCAGCCAGCTTTGCAATAAACTCTGGTTTCATTAACCCTTCTTCCTGAAACAGGAAACACGGAGTTGGCCTCATTTCAGGGTTGACAAAATCAGAGTTTTCAGAAAACCTGCTTTGTGAAATGGACCCCAGATATAATTCTGGAACTGGATGCGGTTGATATGATCAGCAAAAGCAGACAGAGCAGACAAAGACCCTCTCAGGTGGGTATTTTAATTTCAGCGCTACGAGCCATTGTTGTGAAATTGCCTCATCTGTCGGCTTCATCTTACGAGTGACCCGGTGTCATGGTGACGGGCCGTTTCTTAGCATGTGACTGAGTTCTGAGAGATGTATCATCCCAAAATAAGCCCAAACATCTTTTTAGTCCTTTCCTATACACATATTAGTTTGGAGTGGAATATCCAGTTCCATTTAGATCATTGATACACTACATGATGATATAAATCAATCCAATTGGATGTGTAACGTCTGACAGAGCAAAACTATCTGATAAGATATTTACTTTGCCAATCAGATGACGCTTTTCCATGTTTAAGGAAATCTGCAAGCTAGCTTCGGAAGGTCGAAATATTGTCTTTTCAACAAAAAAAGTAAGTAATCATTTTAAACCGTTCCAGAGATATTGCTGTTTAAAGAGCTCAATGTCGAGGATTTCGACAGTGAAATGGCCATCTCTAAACTTTAGATAGAAACCCTGTTTACCCTTTTTACTTCTGGTTTCCCTGCAGTGACTGACATTGTGACTTGCTGTTACTGTGACTTGCTGTCCCTGTAGTCCTCCCCCAACTTGGGGGGAGGGCTGTCCTTTCTTCTTTTTGGGTGCTTTCTAGTGATTCTGCTCACGAATTTCCAGAATGATTTCATGTTTGTTATTTAAATTTTCCAGACCTGGATCATTGCAACAAGTTTAATTAAATCTGACATACGAAAACTTATTAATGCTCCCTTTCTTGTACATTTATTTCAAATGCTGTCAAATGTCACTGCTTCACTGCTCCCTATGTGCTCATTACTTTATGGTAGTTGTTATAACAAATCCACTTAAAGGAAGACAACAGGTAGTATTAAGTTTTCTGTTTAGTACAGATCGCAAGCTCTATGAAATCATACCGACTCAAAAGACAGCCATACAGGATGTGCAACTAAATAAAAACAAATATATACTTATTTCACTTATTTATTTTCACTAGGGAAACCATTATAATAACTCAAAATGTACAAATATACATTTCTGGCATTGAAAACAAAGCAAAAACAAATCAGTGACCAATACAACCTTTCTTTGCGAGGACACTCAAAAGTCTGCCATCCATAGATTCCGTCTTGATCGGTTCACGATCGACATTGCGTCCAGCAGCAACCACAGCCTCCCAGACACTGTTCCCAGACACTGAAACCAGTACACTGAGGTGTGCTGCTTTCTCTCCATGTAGATCTCACATTTGATGAGGGACCACAGATTCTCTATGGGGTTAAGATCAGGTGAACAAGGAGGTATGTCATTATTTTTTCTTCTTTTAGGCCTTATATGTCCAATCATGCAGTGGAGTACTTGGATACGTGTGGTAGAACATTGTCCTGCATGAAAATCATGTTTTTCTTGAACGATGCAGACTCCTTTCTGTAACACTGCTTGAAGAAAGTGTCTTGCAGAAACTGACAGAAGGACTGAGAGTTGAGCTTGACTCCATCATCAGCTTGAAAAGGTCCCACAAGCTCATCTTTGATGATACTAGTACCCCACCTCCACTTTGCTGGAATCTGAGTTGGCGTGGAGCTCTCTGTCCTTTACTGATCCAGCCACAGGCCCATCCATCTGGCCCATCAAGACTCACTCTCATCTCATCAGTGCATAAAACCAGTGCATAGAGAAATCAGTCTTATATGTTTTTTCAACACGCTACTTGCGACCCTGTTGACTATTCTGAACGAAATACTTTGGGTGATCATCAAACCTCTAAAGCTTGTAAATTTTAAGAGTGCTGCATCCATGCTTGAGTTTTTAGTCAAATATCTTGTTTAACCCATTTTCCAAAGGAATGGAAGTTGCCTATTAATTATGCACACCTGATATAGGGTGTTGATGTTGTTATGGGAGATTTCAGATCTTAGTTTATTCACTTCATTAATGTGTTAATCATTTCACTTGTGAGGGACAACTGGGCCACAAAGTCACTTTACATTTCAGAATGGCTCGTTTAATCTTTAATCATTTATGTCCTAGAACAACCAGTCCTAAATGATTATTCAGTACATGATATGTTTCTTATATCTGGACAAGATTCCTATCTGTTGGTGACAACAGTGTCTGCGTACTGTGACACACTCAGAACCTCTAAATGAAGATCCTCCCAAGTGACTGGCCAGAATTTGCTCCTGACCTCTGCTCTGTCAGATCTTTGGGACAAATCTTCCTGAATTTCAATTCTGTATTTGTTTGTTTTGTCTTTATGTTTGTCGTATTGTCAGATTGTTTTACTTATTGTTGATAAACTTCAGAACCAGACTCCTCCTCTTTGGTAATGAAAAGGTAAGGAAAACATGCAGAGAGAGGGACGTGGTCAAAATAATCATTTGCCTAATAATCTGAACACCTTGTAAGGTTCCACCTGTAAACATATCAATCATATGTAATGTAAGAAAAAAAGTAGTTGATCTTATGGATTCCAGGATTACTGAGCTGCTCACCACCTGAACAATGTGTACAAGCAGCAGGTATGTGGCCTGATGAGTCACATTCTCTAAGACTCTAACAGCTGTGTCTCAATTCAGAATCTGCATACTTCGAAGTTCACAGACTATGAAGTATTTTACGTAGTCTGCGCAGTCCAAAGTGCATCTGCTGTTTGAAATGAGACAGCCAGTGTACGAGCATCACAGATGTGCTCCAGACCTCCGTTGCTTAGCAACTTCATATGTTGTTTCTCTAATTAATGACGCCAATATTTCACAAAAAACAATTACAAATATTGCTCCTGTACTTCGAATTTTCTTCATTTGTATTAACATGGGTGTCTGAGTTAAAACATCATAGAGCATCAACATTAGTGAAAAATAATCCTGGTCAGATAGATGTAATATAATTTATTTGTGGTCACATTACATAGTGCTGCTGCCTTCCAAACTTGTCTGCTGGAACAAATATGTGTGCTTAAATGCATAAAAGAATGTCCTCTCCAGAACTGAAATGTTGCTAATTCTTTTCTATCTGGCACGAAATGACTTCTGGGTGATTGTAGACTGCGAAGAATTCATAGCATGAGCACTTCGTTTTAAGCTAATTTGGTCCTGAATGAAGTGAGCCTCTGTCATCTGGTTGCAGGTTTCACTGTCCGGCCCACAAGACCCAGAGAAGGTAAATAACCTTTGTCCCCAAGAATGTTCTGTGTAATGATGACCCCTTGGAGACAGACAGATTGATTACCAGACTTTATTGGGCAGGGTAATACAAGGTTCTCACACCAATCCTGCAAAGAAGATTCAATGGGAGTTTGGGAGGGTTAGTAGAGGAATCCATGAAACGTCCCAAGATCGGAATCAGGAAATCAAGTCAAGAGGAGTCCAGGAGAAAGGCAGTGATTAAAACCAGGGAACCAAGTAAAGGGGAATCCAGGAGACAGGCAGATGAGATGGCACCAGGAAAGGAAACCAAAGGGAGAGTGAGTGAGTTGAGGCAATGTCCAAACAGGAGTAACTGGAGAACTGCTGTGTCTTAGCCCACACCTCTATCCTAATGGACGAAACGGGAAGGGAGCAGGAAGTCTGTAAGGAAGTCTGTAAGTGAAGGAGACAAAAACTGCAGATGAAAGGTAGCAGAGAGGTTATTAAAGTTCAACAGATAGCAGAAATGTCTCTACTGAATAATGTGGAAACATCAGGTGATTGTCATGAGGTTGGAAGTATGTTGTAGACTGTAATAAAATGTATAACATTTAAACTATGTGTGTATCTGGATCCAGACTGATCAATCCTTGGCTGGTGGAAACTCAATTCATTGGCCATTTCTCTGTGACATGTTGGCAGCTCATCACACAGCGACACCCTACAGGGATGACTGCAATGGCAGCTGATGTGATGCTGAGCTGTTGGATTGACAGGCAGAGAGCCTAAGATGCTTATCATTTTTGTCAAGCTGAGATGCTGCAGCTACCCATAAATATTGAACCTGCCTAGAAGCCAGTGACCTGTGCCTGGTGATTGTTGGTTTTTTTTGGAAAGGAAGGTTGATGCATATGTGTTGGTAAGTCCACTGAGCTGCAGAGGAGTGTCTGTACAGAGGGAAGAAGGAGGGTAAAGGTCAGGTCTGTTACATTTGATGAGATGCTGCCCACATAGGAGGAATAATGTTACAGGATAAACAGCATCAACTGTCTGTTTACTTTTCTCTTTTATGTATTTATACGATGCCAAAACACAACACACAGCATATCAATATCCATCACAGGTTGGCATCAGAAACAGGCTGCTTTTCCGTTATAGATTTTGCCAAATAAAATGACTTTTTCTAAAATTTCAATGAACTACAGTTGCAATTTGGATAATGTTCTATTGAATGATTGTTACAGACCCTAAACAAAATAAGCCTTGAAAAAAGGGACCATAACCATATCTGAAAGACCCCCACCAAAGCAGCAAGGACTAAAAGAAGTTTATTTAAACAAAAGTATGAAAGATAATGGCAAGTTGGCTTAGATAAACGAAAGAGGGAAACAATCAAACCAGCCACATACTGGACCAAAGAATTATTACAAAAATTTAAACTCCTGGTGTCTCCCAACTCAAACAGAAAAAAAATTCTATTGTGGGCAGTGGCCTCCCACTGAACAATGTTTCGCTCCTGGCTTTAAGATCCTACTCAAGTCATTTCAGCCAATGGCACCGTACAAGAACGTACAACAGGTAAGTGACACAACTGATGCAGGCTCCCATTCTCATAAAATCTCCTCCTGCACCTTATGCCAGGTATCCAGGTTGTTTCAGGGATTTCCACAGCCACTTGCTGTGGGAGTCCTTCAATTCTCCTTTTACTCCCTTGTAAAATTGCATTTCATTGTTGTGTTGTGTTTTCCAAAACAGAGACCAAAACACAGTCTAGGAGGGCGTCCAGGAGGCTACAAAAACAGGAGTTGTGTCTCTGGAGACTCCAGCAGGATCTCCACAAAGAAGCACCCTTGCATCAGAGATAGATACTTTCCCCACAGGTGCAGAAACCACAGGCGAATATGGAGGAGTGTCCCTTCCAAAGGCTTAGTGTTATTCCATTTTTTTACATGGTATTTAGAAACTGAGTGGATATTTTTCTGACAGGACAACAGAAATGAGCCTCTATAACTTTATGTGGTCTGAATGCTTAGGATTGCAAACTTTCATCATCTTAGAAGTGATAAACCTCAGGACAGATGGATCAGAGTTCAAAAGTTATTGGGGGGTTAAATCACATTGCTGCATTTAATGAGTGACCCAAGAAGCAACCTTAGCCAACAAAATTGTCTGCGGATGCATAAAATCGGAGGACTTTAAGACAAGAATGTAACATGACTGTAGCGACTGAGTGAACATTATTAAACAGCAGGAGACATGGGGCATAGCTAGTCTGAGAGAGCTGCAGAGAGACTCCAGAGACTAATGAGCTAACTGCAGGGCACCCTTCCTCATGTGACTGCTGTAATTGGGTCAGTCAGTACCCTGCATGGTGGTGCGGCTGCTGTCTGACAGCTCAGCCCACACCGTGCTGCTGATGGAGGCAACAGCAGACAAACAGCTGCCTCCAAATAGCTCAGAATCTGCTCTCATGGTGTACAGGTGAAGGCAGGTTCACACAGAGGAGGAGGAGTTGAGGGCTAAATACAGGATTTTTCTCTAAGAAGATGCAGCAATCACACAACATCTGCATTTGTTCATCAGAATTTGTGTATGATAGAGAAGTTGACATGATGAAGGGAAGCCATTTCCTAAACGATTTATAACTGCAGTGTTATGAACAAAATAAAAATGCAAGGAACAGCCCTAAACTCAACCTAAAAAACAAACAAACTGTACATTATTAGCCAGAACACAGAGAAAAAACAACCATCCAAATTGGATCCAGTTGACTGTCAAAATATTCCCTGATCAACTGACAAAACACTGTACCCTACTATCTTCTGTGGTTCATCCAGGGTTGGGTCACGGTGGCAACAGCCTAAGGAGGAAAGCCCAGAGTCCCTCTCCCCAACCACATTCACCAGCTCATCGGAAGGGATCCCGAGGCATTCCCAGGCCAACTGAGAGATATAATGTCTCTACCGTGTCCTGGGTCTCCCCGGGTTATCCTCCCGCAGTGACGGGCCTGGATCACCTCTTCAGGGAGGTATCCAGGAGACATCCTAACCAGATGCACGAGCCCCCACGTCTTCTCAATGTGGCAGGGCAGTGGCTCTACTCTGAGTTCCTCCCGGATGACTGAGCTTCTCACCCTATCTCTAAGAAAGAGCCTGGCCACCCTACAAAGGAAATTCATTTCAGCCGCCTGTATTTGTGGTCTCATTCTTTTAGTCACTACCCACAGCTTGTGACAATGGATGATGATAGAAGCAACTGGTAAATCAATAGCTATGTCTTTTGGCTCAGTTCATTCTTCACCATGACAGAGTCCACAATTCTGCAGACTCCACACTGATCTGACAGTTGATTCCATGCTCCATCTTTCCCTCACTCATGAACGCGACCCCGAGACACTTGAACTCCTCCACTTGGGGCAGGACCACATTCCTGACCCAGAGAGGGCTCTCCACCTTTTTCCGGCATGAGGGCCATGGTCTCAGATTTGGATTTGGGTCTGATTCTCATCGCATTTGCTTCACACACAGCTGCAAAATGCTCGATCAGATGAAGCCAACAGAATCACAAAAAAAGCAAGACCCGATCCTGAGGTCACCAAATCAAATCCCTTCAACCCAAGCTGTGCCTAGAAACCCTGACTATATAAGTTATGCACAGAATCGATGATAAAGGGCAGCCATGGCGGAGTTCAACCACTTCACTGGAAATGAATCCGACTTACAGCCTGCATGTGAACTCCCATGCCCCTTCAAGGACTCTGAAGAAAGTATAGACCTCTTCCAGTGTTCCACAAAATGGATGAAAATTACACTGCTCCTCCTAAATCCAAGTTTTGACTATCCACTAGACCCTCCTCTCCAGGACACTTGATTAGACTTTTCTGGGGAGGCTGGGAGTGTTAGGGTTAGCTTGCGTTGGTTTCCTGTTTTATTTTGTAGTTTTTCCTGTTTTGCCCTTTGCTTTCTGTTTCAGCTTCCTGTATTTGTTCAATTAGTTTCACCTGGGGTTGATTTTGGTAATTGTTTGTTTCCTGTGTATTTAAGTCACTTTGTGTGTCTGTTTGGTTGCGGGATCATTACGTAAATTTGTGTCTGTCAGTTCAGTGTTCCAGTATTTAATAAAACCTGTTAATCGGCATCCTGGCTGCCTCCTGCTTATCCTCCTCACCTGCATTTGGGTCCACCACCTACCCACTTCCTAACAGGGAGTGTGATCCCCCTGTAGTTGGAACACAACCTCTGATCTCCATTTTTCAAAATGGGGACCACCACCCCAGTCTGCCAGTTCTGGGGCACACGCTTCGATGTCAATGCGATGCTGCAGAGGCATGTCAGCCAGGACAGTCCCATAGCATCCAGTGCCTAAAGAAACTTTCATCTTTTTTAGCCCCAGGTCTCTGCCAATGAGGAGCTTTTTAACCACCTCAGCAAACTTAGCCCCAAATATGGCAGAGCCCACTGTAAAGTCCCCCAGCTCTGATATTGGTAGGATAGAAGAGATCTTTGAAGTATTCCTCCACTGACCCACGATGTCCCAAGTTGAGGTCAGCACACCCCTATCCCCACTGTAAACAGTGTTGACTGAGCACTGCCTCCCCCTCCTTAATCACTGGATAGTGGACCAAAATCTTCTCAAAGGCCCGAGTAGTGGGCCCGAAGGTAACCGAGGCAAAAGTCCAGATTTCGGGGGTCGGCCCGGAGGATGCAAAGCCAATAGTCTTTGAGACAGATGAGCTCTGCCCTCTAGCACCCTGCCAGATGCAGGAACAGGAAGATGAGTGGCGTCCTCTGAAGCGGGAGCCAGAAGTAGAGGAGCATCCCTTCCTGGGACCCCCTAATGAGCTTGGAGAGGAGCAGCCCTTCTTGGGACCCCATCGGAGATGTGGACATGGGGATGAGCATCCCTTCCTGGGACCCCATAATGAGGTTGGAGAGGAGCGGCCCTTCTTGGGACCTCATTGGAGATGTGGACATGGGGAGGAGCATCTCGGCCTGGGACTCCCTCAGAGACGTGGACATGGGGAGGAGAGTCCCGGCCAGGGACCCCCTCGGAGACAGGGTCATGGGGAGGAGCGCCCCAGCCTCGGACCACCTCGGAGAATTAACTTTATTGTGTGTATTGTGTAAAATTGTAAAATATCTACAAGGTAATTACATAAGGTATATAGTTATGTATAGTATTAAATGTAGATAGCTTGGAACATAATAAGGTAATGTACAGAGCAATACGTTCTGCATGACCTGTTCCCCTCCTCAAAGGCAAAGGGAGGATACCCTCACGTACCAGGGGGAACCCCAATCTACAGGCACCAGCCGTGGGGCAATCAGTATGCCCAGACCTGCTTGGCACCTCTCACCGGGAGCAACTCCAGAGTGGAAGTGAAGGTCCATCCCTTCTTGATGATACTGGTTCCAGAGCCCAAGCTATGTGTCAAGATGAGTCCAACTACATCTAGCTGGAACCATTCAACCTCATGCACAAATTCAGGCTCCTTGCTCACCAGAGAGGTCAGATTCCACGTCCCTAAAGCCAGTTTCTGCAACCGGTTCTCAGACCACATGGGGTCACCACCACCGACCCAGTTCACTCTACACCCGACCTCTATTATAGACTCCTGCTAAAACCACACTAAAATTTGATCAATAAAAGCAATTTATTAAAACTTGGATTGGACGTGGATTGAAAACATCTTAAAGTGAGCCTGCTACTGTCAGGTAGTGCAGGTCGGTCTGTCCCTTCTTGGTCGTCATGTCAGGGCTTCAAGCCACCTACAGGGAAGAGACCACATGTTCATTGGCTGTTCCAAGGAGGAAATCCCCAATCTCTACTGCCTGCCCCCACAGCTGGCCTCGTACTCTGGGTCCATGAACATTACCCCTAATACTCCCTCTTTGCCCTAGGCCGGCCAGGAATATCCTGCAGACCAGGACTTGGTAACTACGCAATGGATCCCAGAATGGCCATTGGGCGTTAAGAGGTTTTTCCATTATTACTTAGGCCGCCGGACTCCAATAGAGGGAGCACTCTATTCTGCTGGAATGCTTTTCCATTGCAAATCCAGTCTAAGTCCAGATGCTTTATTGTTAGGGAACCCTCCCCTGGCACATTTTTTTCTAGACAGAGACAATATGGAAGGAGGTGAAGTAGCCTTTTACCTGCTGCTCGGGTTATGGTTTGTAATGAGTAATAAACTCAACAGCACAAATCAGGAGACGTCTTGTCAGGCAAGACAAGACGACCTGGAGAGGCAGTAATTATTACTACTGTGTACATCGCTGTAGTGACATCATTCCCTCCAAGCCAATCATTGGACACCAGCCTGCAGACCTCACGCTACCCGCAGGGCCCGTCAGGCCTGGCCCGACAACAAAGCAGGTCGAAAAAAGTGTACCAGTACGGTCCGACAAATCGTAATGGAAATTCTCTGAATCTGGGTGGACTGGTGTAAGGAGGTAGACGAGGTCCGTGTGGAAAGACGCCTTTAGGTGCTTGTCCTCGCTTCAGCTGTGTCAGGGGTGTGCACTATCCCGAAATGTCTTTTTGTCAGTCGCGTCATCTGGTCTCTCTCGTGTCTTCCTTCTTCATTTCTCTCTGTCCTTTGTCTACTGTCACTCTGTTCTCTTATTTATCCCCCTTCATTTTCTTGGCGCCACACCTGTTGCCCATTTGCCAATTGTGGGTGGGGCTGATCAGTGTCATGTTGTGTTCAGGGGTAATTAGAAAACACTCCATGCAAGTAAAAGCTCCACACCATAAAAATACCCCAATATAATGTTTGTTTAAAAACTAAAAACAATTAAATAAATCATGCAGCAATATTAAGACAACTCACTCCCATCACACATGGAAAGAAAATACACCACACCCAGGAAAAAGAATGTTTGGGAATTGCTTCCTTACTGTATAGAGATCTGGTGACTGTGAAGACCATAGAAGTGTCATCAGATGACAGTGAACTCATCGTCATCTTGGAGGAAGCAGGTGGTGCTGATTTAATCTTTGTCACATAATTCATTATCCATGCTACACTGTGCTCATAAAGGGATGGAAATGGTCAGCAGCAATACTCAGGTAGGCTGAGGTGATTAAACCATGTCATGTTGGTACTGAGGGGACCAAATGGAGACAGGAACTTCCACCTCCTAGCACCACCACCACCATTGCACCAGCAATAGCCTGAGGTGTTGATCCAAGGCATGATGGATCCATGTGTTTATGATTTTTCCATTTAAATTTTGTTCCTACCATCTGACGTAACTTCAATATGTTATCTTCATCTTATCAATATCACTACATGCTACCATGTTTTTGACTGATAAGTTATTTGTCCTTAGATAATTTTATTTACTTCTTTCCCATTTTTTTCACATTCTACATCTGTTCAGTTTCTTTCATTGCAAGGATATTGTTAAGTACAGATACAAAAAACCCAAAATTCAAACCTGTCTGTTAGATAAAGGTTCAAGCAAATTAGTCTCTATGCAGTGTAGAATTCAGTTGGAAATAAATTTAGAAGTTTATAGTTTGCTTAAAAGGCAATTTGACAATAAATGGGCTGCTGGTTGGCCAAGAGCTAAACTAATCTCAACATTCACTGGATATTGAAGAGCCTAGAGCTAAGTGAAGTGTGTGCACACGGCCATGAAGCTCTGTAGAACATACTAATGAATTTTAACTCTGAACGGTGTCAGGCTGAGTAGGCGTTAACTGGAGACCCAGTGTACAATACTTTTTAGTTCAGTGTTTGCTTTTCTTTTTCAAGGTTTTCACTCTGATTATGGAGCTTTCTGCAGCAGCTGCCCCCAGACCATATTTGTGTGGGCGATGGCCCGAGGTGGACGACTGTCTGGACTGGCCCTGCCCTGCCTGGTGCTGGGTCGAGCAAGGGGTGGCCCTCAAGCTTGTGAGGTTGGGTCCTGACTCATGCTTGGGGGCCTGGTGCTTGTTGGGGCCGGCGGGCCTCTGGTCTGGGTTCCTCTGGGTGTCTGTACCCTTAGTTGGAGGTTGGCCTCTGGCTGTAGCTTTTCTGTGCTTTGTAACCGTCCCGGCAGTGTGCTATGTGTTGGGTGCTGGTTGCCTGGAACTTGGGGCCCTCTTAGTCCAATCTTTGGAGGGGGCATGGTTTCATTTACATGACCACTTAACACAACTCACCCCTGATATGTAGAACCCACACACCCATTCAATTGACTTCATAAACACACTCCCCCTTCAACACAAACCCATAGAGCTGCATATACTGTATATTTATGGCTACTCTGTTCATAGTTATGTAGAGTTGTACTTTCTGTTTCCAGTTTTGCCCAAACCAAACAAAGAAATGCATTTAGAGTAAAAAGTTCCTCATAGCCATTAGTCGAAGGTGTTCTTGCTCATGTCGCTACCAGCCTCCCTTGCTGCTTTTCCTTTTTCTGTGTTGCTTTTTCTTCTTTTTTCCCCACCTTTTCTTTTTTCTTTGTCCTTTTTTTCCCATCCAGCAGTTATAAGCAGAAATGTGAAAAAACAAATATATTTGTTATATAAACAATAAAAGAAAAGAAAATTTAATAATCTAAAGGAACCACATATCCAAAAGGCTCCTCTTGGCAGAGTGAATTTTTTTCAGCGCAATTCAGCAGCCAGACCACCATTTTGCTGTCACAGTGCTGTACAGGAGAGGTTAAAAAAAATCTCGGGGTGTTTTGGTAAATATGAGTTTCTAGCTTGATATTCCGAGAGATTGTTTTGCCATTTCCAAGTTTATGGGATTTCAAGTTTCAAGGACAATAGGAATGCACGATCAGATTGTTACCGTGTTTGTAGCCTACAAACTACTAATCCCGCAATATCTGAAGGGAAGAAATGGCCCAGATTGTGTCCTTTTTGAGCACTAGAATACTATCTTTATTATCCTTACTGTGTTTACCTTTGGTCAAGTCAGCATGTAAATTTAGTAAATACATGTATGAATGTATGTCAGCATGTTATGATTATGTTTTTTCAGTAAGACTGAAGAATATTTTTCTAAAAACAAGCAAAATGAATAATGCAGGACTGGACAAATCTGGACAAACAACTTTATTTCTGGTAATGCATCTATACACTGTACATTCAGTCACTGTAGTATATAAGCATAGCTATTTTCAAACGTAATCTCATAAAGTCCTTTACTTTACAATATAGTTCGTGTCATTAGAGGAGGAAAAAGGTGTAAAAAGAAAGGAAAATGGGGAAATAGATGAATAAGCAGAGCGTTTTTTTATACATGAAGCATTAATAAATGGGAAAGCTTGCCTCTTAGAATAAAAAATATTCTATAACTGTATATAGTATTAGCAGCAACGCAGGGCTAAAATGATACATGAAAATGACAGGAAAGAATCTGCAACATGGCCCATACTGCATATTGTTACACAATACTGAACATACTGCTAAAACATATGTAGGAACTGGTGACAAACAGGAGTCATTTAAGAATGCACATTTCTTAAAAGGGAAGAAATAAGAAACATGTATGGAATATTTTCTTCTGAAGCATTTTAGTTAAAACACAAAAAACAAACAAAAAAAGCTATTGTAAGAAAACCTTTCTGAAAAAGGAGACACCATGTACATAAATTACAAGATCGTAAATGAAAAAAAAATATTTACATTTGTAAATTCTTATTCAAATCTTCACACTGGCTTGTATTTTGTGTATTTTCTGTAATTATTATTGACTGTTATTGCTGCTCCATTGATTAGCAAAATGATTTTCTTTTTAGAAAACACCTCTTTCTCTTTTTGCAAGGAAGGGAAGGGAGGGCGTGCAAAGAGCCAAATGTTGTTGCTGCCTCCATCTTCAATAAAAAAAACTGCGAGTAACATAAACTACACATAAGCTATTAACTCTTGAGCATAAAAACGACTACAAAATGTACCAACTTAGGTTTGCAGATATGCAGCGGGCAACGTTGGATACGAAGGAAACGGGCGTTTGGTGCAACACCATCTTCGTCCCGTCTGCAAAGTGGGAATAAACAGTTTATATACAACTCATAGTAACAATTAAATTCCATAAAAATAGTCTGAACATGCATATCATCGATTCCCAAATAAAGAAAGAAAAAGCCTTGAACACGGTTGTGATGTTTAATTGTTCTCTGCAAAGACGAAGAAAAATAATTTTGTAAACTGTTTTTTTTAAACACTGATTAAAACAACCGCAAAGACGGGCCTGCAAACCCTGACAGCGTCATCAATAGTTTTCCTACTCTGGAAACCTTTCGCCCACATCCAGGCACTTGAGGTTGTCCAGCATCACATTGATATTTTTTTGTTTATTTTTATGCAGGTGTGATTAAAAAACCTTTTTTAAAAAACAACATTTTATCTGTTTCTGCTAAATAGAAAGAGTTGCTTTATATTGCATAACACAATGAAAAACCCCTACACGTACAGTTTCAATCAATGCCCAATAATTGATTATGTTTATGGCAAACGTTCTCAAATTTCATGCACAAAAGAAAAATATGGGGGGTGATAAGACGCAGCAAGCAATCAAATATCTCCACTTTTAAAACATCAACCAAAGCAAAAAGAAAAAAGAGAGAAAGCATGAACATAATATACATTCTGACTGCATTGTACCCACTGTGCGGCAGCAGATTCGCAGCCTCCTCTGCTACGACTGAGTTTGTTTTCTCGTAACAGTTCAGCTTCCGGCCACTCAACGCTTCCCCCAGAAACAAGCACCCCCACACACACCCCTGCACACACACTGCATCAGCAAGCAACATCTACACAGTTTTCTTTTTTATTTACAATAATTTGCTGTAAGAAAACAACAACAGTATTTATTGGTGTTTAAACAAAATGCTTGCTGGGTTTATATGGCAGCAGTCGCATAAAAGATGATATAAAGAAAGATTTAAACACAACAGTGGGAGTACAATGCATTACAACAGTTTTTTGTTATGACAAAGTGCGATTCATTATTGTAAAATACAAAAAGAAAAGACCCATATCTATATTTACAAACCTTAATTTAATTAAAATGAACATTTTTGTGGTTATTGACGAGAGTCCATCAGCCCACTTCCTCTTCACAGATGTTGTCAATTGGAGTAAAAACACATTGTTCTTTGAAAGATTTTTTTTAAAAGAAAAGGAAACAAGAACAAACTGTCATCTGGAGTATTTACTTTGTTTAAATTTTTTTAAGGAGATTAAAAACTTTTTTAAAGTAAGAAAATATGGCAACACAGTGTGTGAATGTGAGAAACTGCTGGACACAAAGTGCTTGTGAAGAAAATGTGCCTTTAACCTCCGATCCGTAAATATTTTGTATAAAAGGAAATTGTGAGGAAAAGATGGACTGCGATGGCCCCCTGAAACCCAACAAGTCCCGGTGGCACTGCGGGAAGTCCATTTGCATGTTTTGTTCGTTTTATTTATTTTCATTTTTTTAATATTTTTAAAATTCAACAGCACAGAAAAAAAAGAAACCTTTAAAAAAAAACAACAAAAAAAAAAAACATATCGCTATGAGGCTCTTAAATAGCTTATAATGTGTCCAGATTCCTGTGTCTTTGCTGTGACGTGAGACGCTGTGGAAGTGGGAGGAGTTAGGCCTATGTGTGTAAGCCCCGCCCACCTGGCTGTAAGGCTAATGTAACGGGATCATCTAGAAGCTGAGTTTGGAAAGTCCTGTCTGGTGTCCTGCTGAGGGACCAGCTACACGTCTTATTCTGATCCATGGCAACCACTCCCTAGACTCTTCACTGGCCTGGACAAAGAGGCAGCTCCTTGTTACATCTGTCTCTGGTCGGTGTGTGTATTGGTTTTGGGAGGGGGAATGAAGGACAGTGGTGCCGTGGTGTGTTTAATGGTCTGACATTGGCATACGATGTCCTGTGGGATGAACGATGGGCGAATGGTGGGATTACGGGCAGCTGCTGCTGATCTACTTATCAGCAGAGGCTTCCTTTGCTCCATCTTTGCTGGCAGACTTAGGCCAAAGCTGTTGCTGTAGCTCCCTCACCACCTTCTCCAGGTGCTCCCTGGCCTCCCGCTCGTGCAGCAGGTCGGCTCTGAGCTGCTCGCGGTCGGCCTCTGCATGCTGCAACTTCATCTGGAGGTCTTCGATCTGGAAAAGACAGAGCAAGAATAAGTGAGTTCAGAGAATGTGTTTGTCTGTTAAACCTGTTAACGCTGATGTCTCAATCGTTCAGGCTTAGAGAGGTGTTTAACTAAAGGGATGAACCAGCGCTGCGTCTAAACATACCAGATAACAGGCTTACTTCTTTCTACATGCTCTAAAAGTAGAAGGAATCAGAAGCTTCGGTTATCGGATCCCTCTCTGTGCTACTGGCTCCAAATTCGGCCAAGGGAAGCAAAACTTTCCCCTATCGAACCCTTCTCTGTTGAACTGGTTCCCAGATTGGTTTCAGGAACCACGATCCAGGCTGGCTAATGCCGGACATCCCATTATGCACCAAACTCCTGTCTGCATGTATGATGTTTGTTTCTCAGCAGGTGAGTCAGAGCTGCGGCCTTGTTTCGGTTTGCTGTCCACTCCACCTCCAAACCTGGATGGCTCTGGTTTTTTATTCTGGCAACATTCTGCCGTTTGGCTTTATATGAACACAATGAACCAGACTAATAATATGTCATCTGATTTAACTGGACTGAGTGTTTACAGGTGACTTCAGTAATGAATTGGAACAAATAAATACGTTTTTCTGGTGATAGATGTAGAAGAGAGGGGACATTAAAGACATTTGGATGGTAATATGGAGCACTTTGTCCATCTGTCCTCATACTTTCCCATTACTCACTTTAGCACTGATGCCATGTCATGCTGTAAAACAAGTGTAATGACAAGCATTTTCAACAAGATTTATTAGTCACGATGTATAAAAAAAATTCCAACATGGCTGCCTCGTTGATGTTTCTGTCCTCACACAACCATCTGGATTATTTCAGGAGATGAGCTTGCTTCCTGTAATTAATATTGTGTATCCTGTCAGAGACCTGCTCCAGAAATGATCTTTCTAGATTTCATTTTTCTCTCTGGTTGCAGCCAACTTGTGTGTTTGAGCAGCTGGCCTTGTTAGCATAATGTGATCGGTGAGCCAACAGTTTTTCTTAGCTAATGACGGCTGCAGCCTCTGCAGGGAGGGATGCTCATGCAGCTGGAGAGCACAGCCTCCTTACCTCTAATCTGCATTTCCCATGGTGCCTCAGCGAAGTTCACATGTCTTCCTGTTTCTTCTAGAAGTGTATGTGTGTGTGTTTGGGGGTATTTGCAGCATTCAGGACTACACCCATTTTGTGTTTTCTTTTTACTTCTCTGCAAATCTGACAAGATCTGTGACAGTTAAACATTTGTTGATGTTCTTGTTGATGAAGTCGGATATTTCTGCGATTTTTCCTAAACTTTGGCCACATGATTCCACTTTGCTTCAATAATGTTGATGTCCGGGTTCTGGAGAGGGTTCGGGTTCTGGAGAGGGTCTGGGTTCTGGAGAGGGTTCGGGTTCTGGAGAGGGTCCGGGTTCTGAAGAGGGT
>JBAMHX010000015.1:27627913-27654913 GCA_037177515.1 Pseudomugil tenellus
AACATCCTGATCAGTAAAACAGTCGTCATGCCCACAAACATAAAAACTAAAATCCTGCAACTCGTCCACACTAAATAGATAAACATCTGCATGAAACTGTGGAGGTTTGTTCTGTTTGAGTTAAATGCAGCTTGAATACAAACCAAACCAAAGGAAGGTGGGAATCTTTCGGAAATTTGTCCGACTGTACAAAGTCCTTCTGACTATCGTAGTGTGAATGCCTCCACAGTCACAGGTAAAGAAACGTCCTTCAAAGTATTTGTTAAAGCTTTAAAGATCTACTTAGAATATTTAGTATGTACTTCATACAGTAAGGTTTCGTAAAGGTGTTCTAATCATGCTAATCATGCTAATCATGCTAATCATGTGTCACTGCTACTTCATTCATACTTTTTATCATCATGGCCAAAAGTCTCATCATATTTTCTCTGCTTCTTCAAGCCAGCAGCGAACTGCTGAAGTGGATCCTCAGATTGCCCCCTAAAGTCTGTTCTGAAACGCTTGGTGGTCCAGATTCAGCTCCTGGACTAAACAAGTTCGGCTCTCTTATCTGGAGCAGGTACCACTTTTTTTTCTTTTGAGGCAGCAGCACACAGTATTGTCCTCGCTTAATATGGAATATTGTTTTTGCTAATTTGTGAATTTGTTTCAGAATCTCCATCATTTATCTGCATTGCTCACTGCAGAGACAAAAATGTTGATATTTCACTTTGTTAACATTTGTAGTTTTGTGTTGTTTATTGGTACTGGTGTGTAACGGCTTTTAGACTGTATAAAGTAATTATGGACATTGTAGTTTATAGTATTAGTATAGTATTATTCGATTGAGGGTATAAAAAGTGTTTCTCCCACCTACCAGGTTCTTTTAAGTTGGTTAAAATCATCTGAAACTTTGCAAATAATATTACACGACATCATCTTTATCCTAATCTTAGTCCTAATATGAAACATTGTCAGTAACACCGACCTTATTGGAGGCGGAGAGAGATTGGAGCCAGTCGTGCTGCTTCTCTTTGTCAGCCAAAGGGGATTGTGATGGGACGTCTTCATGTTTGGATCTTTTTAGCGGAATTGGATCAGAACCCTGAAAGAAAAAGAGACAGTTTCATTTAATATTTATGATTAATTTCACTCTTTTTGCGTAACTTTTTCATGATATTGGCATCCTTTTATGTGCACTGTTGGTCAAAGAATAGAGAACAAGGAGCAAAGACAGGCTGGGCAATCAAAATCAGGACAGAAACAGCTGAGATGATCCGAGTGTCTGCAGAGGAGCTGAAGGAAATAGCTGAGAAGAGGAACCGGACCCAAACAGGCCGTGCAAAACGGAGGCTGGTCAATCATCCATTTTATTTAAAGGTGGAAACATGGTGCCTTTTTATGGACTGCAGTGTAAATAAACAACATTCTTTTGCATCAGTGACTCATTCCCCAGAGTCGGTCACAGAAGGACACAAAAGTCATTGAAAGTCACAGAGTTGTAAGCGAGGACAGTTGCTGTGCTGTCTAGTCACTTCCCTGCGGGAGCGGCTCTGGTTACACAGACAAGTTGCAGAGCGTGACGTGCTGCCAACACGCTCCACGGAGAAGCACGTAGCCCTGTTTCAAACCAGCACCTGTTGATGCCACGCACTGGGAGGTGTGTCTGAGTGAGTGTTTCAGGCCACTCCTGCACGGCTGCAGCAGTGTGAAGGCTGATTCCAGAGGGACATCCTCAAGAGAGACAATAAGACAGAAAGGCACAAGGTCGAGATGTGACCAGTTTGACAGAACCACTCAACACCACCAGAACATGTGACCCCCATCAGAGCACATGAAGCACAAGAAACATATTTATTTCCTCAACCGAACGTAAAACCAAACTGGATCTGAGAAAAACAACAGCCTTATGAGGTCGTGCTTCTCTTTTTTGTGTGTGAGGCAGTTTGTGACAGACACAGCTGGGAGAGGCTGAGGTCATCGCTACAGGGCGGGGGGAACAAACCCCCGCTTGTCTGTCTGTACGGGTGTATCAGTGTGTGACAGACTGACACTGGCCCAGTCACCTCTTGCCTCCTCTCTCGGCTGCCCATGAGCAAACACACCTAGCTGTACTGGATCCTGTGTGTGACACATAGCTGGAGCTGTGTGTAGGTGTGTGTACGTGCGTGTGTGTGTGTAAACTTGGTACCTCCCCAGAAATAGAAAGACACACACACATGCACACAAAGTCAACAGCACACCTAAATTTAAACACGCCAGCAGCACCAGCTACCAGACACCTCTTGTGACACTCCCCTATCAGGCATCCACACACACACACACACACGCGCGCGCGGTTATTGGTCTGTCTGACATCACCAAGTGCATTTTCAGTTCATTGGCATTTTGCTGTGACGTTTCCATGCCAGCTGCCAAGTGGACCGCCAGTGGTGATTACAGTTGTGGGGAAACAAATCTAGATGGATGTTTGTGGGAGTGCAGAGTTTTATTTATATATTTTTTTCAAGTACCGGTAATGGTAGACTAAAGCTGAATTCACACCAGGACAGTCAACTAGACTTGTTCCGACTGGGAACTTGGTTAAAATTCAAGCTGTGTGACTCAAACAAATCGGAGCCTTTAAGTAACATTTTCTACTCTCCACCAGAGGAGGCGCTGCAACAACAATTACTAAAGAAGAAGACAAGACAACTAATGAAAAAGAAAACTGGTTCATCTGGTTTGTTTGTTTGTTGTTTTCTTGTTTTTTTTTCTAAACATGGAGCTGGATGAGATCCTAGCAGTCCCTGGTTGATCTGATTTCAATCAGAACTTATACAAAGTTCTTCCACATCTGACTGCGAGACATTTCTTCTGTCCAGAGACGCCTATTTTTCCACACACATGTGCATTTTGGTTGTTTTTATCCACAATGCCGAACCCGGAATCCACAAAGCACTTTTCTTTGTAGTCCGCTTCTTGTATTTAGTTCACCTGAAGTGGAGCGGCATCTGCATTTGGAGGCGGACTGAGGACTGACCGCTTCTATGATCCGAATCATAGTTAGTTTGTATCTTCACAACAACACAAATGTAGCAACTTTAAAAACTGCTGTGAATTTGTCCAAAAACATTTCCTTGCTGGCATGTAGCCAGAAAACATTTCCAGGATGTCAGTTTCTGGTACATCCAGTCAAACTTTCCACAAGTCATAATTTTGGTGGGAAAAAAATTCCAGATTACTATTGTGCCTCATTTATTTAATTGTACATGTTATTTTATTGTACATGTTTCTTTGAGCTAATTATATTTTTAAGTTCCTCGTATTTGTGAAGAATGATATTCTGCTCCTCCATGGTAAAATTTGCGTCTCTGGGTTTGTCTATGTTTGTGATTGGTCAGGACCTCCGAGCACCTCCTCTTTTATGTGAACACATATTTTTTTTAAGTGGAAAGTTCTGGGTTGAGTAAGCAAGTTGATAACCAGCTTCGTAGTACAGCTTATCCCAGTTCCTCAATGTTTGGCTGAGTCAATCCAGAGAACGGAGATAAGTCCGGGCTGAGTTAATCACGCTTCGTAGTACAGGCCTCTGGCTGGTTTAGATGTTTTACAAAACAAGCCACTTCATTATGACTAAAACACCATCAACCCAAAACAAAGCTGAAAAAAGCAAAAATATGTGCAAAAAATTTGATTAAACCATTTTAAGCCTTAGGAAACTATTTTTTTTTTTAAAAAAAGGTTGTAAACTGGAGTTTATCATAAGTAGAGAGCAGCAAAGAGAGCTGTTTGTGGGTTATCTAGTGATGATGAGATTTGCCCTACATATCTCTGTAGTGAAACGTTGCTGCAGGCCTGGAAGCAAGTGGCTAGCCCAGAGTGTAGCTGATCTCTCACACACACATGCACTCCACATGCACGCGCACAGTGCTGGCTCTGGGCTCAGTCTCTAAGCCACGTGCCAGTCCTCGTCTCGTGGATTACGTGTTGCCAAAGCGGTGGCTCTACACCAGGACCAGATCCGGTCCCAGTGATTCTGGATGAAGGAGAGGGGGCAGTGAGACTGGAAGCTGAGCATGCGGGTCTCGGTAGTGCATGGGGAGCGGGGGGCTCAGAGAGAAAGAAATCTGCATGTCTAGATTACTGAGCACAGAGACTGTGAGACGTAAGGCAAACAGTAGAGTTGGGAATTCCCATTTAAAGTGTCAGTGGAACCGGGGGTCTGCTTTCAGGGGAAGCAGTGTAATTTGACTAAATGATCCTATTATAGGGCATGGTATCTCTCTGTAAAGGTTCCTGGGATTAAACATTATCAAATGGGGGCCTGTGACATGAAAACGTGAGTAATCCTCTAGCGATAAGACACGTGCACAGACCGAGACCCTGACCGAGACACTTTTATTGCAGAATTGACAGTGATTTCCTGATAAGCCTGTGACTAAAAACAATCCTTCTGCAAATGATACACCTGGACTAACTGCTGACACACTTTGCAGCCCACCCCATTTACGACCTGGTGTGGATTACACAGCATAGACAGGATGTCACACTTCTAAGATAAGGCTTTATGGTTAGCTGAGCTGTGTTGAACAAGCCCAGACTGTGGGCATAGTCTGCTCCAACACTTGGACTGTTTTAATAAAAGTCAGATATGGTTTGAGCCTAAGGCTGCAACACCCTGTGGTCTGAGAGCTGCTTTGCTTGTTGGCATCGCATCAGTCAAACAACGGCGTGACATATTACTAGAGATATCTGAACATATCTGTCAGAAGCTAATTTACAGCCTCTTACTTCACACATGACAGTCAGGTATATCCCCTGTATGAGAAAGTCACAAAGCGTGAAGTCATGGGTCAGCATATGCAGGAGAGTCAGGCACTCAGCTGCTGTCGGGGGGCCCTGTGCAGGGCTTTAGTGAACACGTGTCTGGGTGTTCATGTCTGTTAGAAAGGCTGTTTGTACCAGAACAGGATGGGTGGGGTAATTCTCGGTTGAAGGCTGTCTTTACCTTTTGAAACCCTTCACAGTTTCAAGTTCCTGTGTCTGCAAACCATTGCAGTTGGTCACATAAGGGCAAAAAAAGGTAAAAAGTTTGTGGACAAGCTGAAAATGGAGGTGGTTTGCATATTTAATAGTTGCAAAGATATTTAGGGAGCAAAAATACTTCATTTCAACGTGTTTCCACAGAGTGTTTCATTCAAGTGAGTGTTCATGAGGAGCACCAGACCACCTCATTCTGACATCCGTTTCAGACACCAGTGAAGGCCCATTTGTGATGGACACAGTAGATGAATGTACAGTTCTTCTAATGGCTATATTTGCTCATTTAGCCCTGGAAAATATTAGTTTTCCTATTAGACTTTCTAAACAACAAAGTAAAAAGAAAAGAAATCAACTACATTAAGTCACATTACTGCAGTTCATTAACAAAAGTATCAGGGTAGTCTGTCAGGAACATTTCTGATATGTTCTAGTTTACTTCTGGTGTTTCCAGGTTTTCTGTGTCACTGCCTTCAGAACAAACTGGGACTGGGAAAATAGGCTAAAGCCAAGGTGAACCTAAACATTAAGCAGTTTTTGATGGGAGAAAAAACAAGAAAAAACCTTGCAAAAGTGAAACGAGGAAGTTTACCAAATCCCACAAGCAGCTGTGATGACAGGGAGCCTTTACTAAAGCAACGCTCATTCTCCTCCTGGATACAATCTGTCATTTTCATCTGTATTTCCGCTGCCACCTTGTTTCTTTTTGCTGCCTCTCCCTCCTTTTGCTGTCCTCCCCCCTACCATCCACCCTGCTCTTTTTGTCTATCTGTCTGTGAGTGTTTCCTGTGTCATAGATTACAGGATGTCCTCTGCAAAACAAGCAAGATTCCAGCTGCAGAGCAGAAAAAGCAACTGAATCTTCTAGAACCACAAGCCTCACAGTAAGTGATGGTTCAGAAATGCGTTCTCAGAAGAGACATGCATGAGGCTGTGGACTGAAGGCAAAGGTTAGGATGTTAAAATCAGCTTTACTGGTGAATAATAACTCAAAACCAACGTTTTTAACTGACCTGCATCTTTCTGATGTGGGTGAGAGATTCAAGAAGTTCAACCACAGTTGAGATGCATTCTATAAGGTGTTTTAGAATGAGTCATAGCAGCTCATGAAATTTATCAACCTTGAAGCCATACTCTGTTGCTAAAATTTTATTTATAAAACCTTTTTATTCAATAATCACACACCACACGCACACACAAAAGAAAAAAACCCTCACAAAAACCAGCCTGTAGAGGTCTGGTTGCTAAACAGGTAGCGCTTCTAGCATGACTAGGCCGGAGATGAAAGAGCAGACAACCTGTTTCCTTTGCTCTTTCTTCTCCCAGGAGGGTGAATGAAGCCGCACCCAGCCTATGACCTGCCTTTGGCCTCCTTGCATGTGTTGGTGAGGGGCCCTGGAGCCATACACAAGAGCCAGATAGAACTTCAACCCTACCAACAAATATCCTGCGAATGATAGGAAACAAACAGGTGCTGGTAGAGCTGCCCGATTATGGCAAAACTTATAATCACAAATATTTTGACTGAAATTGATATCCATTAACTTTAATAACAGGAATTTATTTCCCAGGCGTTAAGCTCCAGCCACACTTTTTCTACAGATAGCAATTTACCGAATCAAGCGTTCTTGAGGTTCTTGAAATATTCCACAAAGTACTGACGCTGTTTTAAAGGTTAACAGGTGCCTTCCAGGTAGTCGATGTGATTCTGGTCCTGATTTCTGGAATCTGGGTTTGTCAAGTTACTTTCAGTTGCAAACAGGCAACTAGCTTAAATTGCTACTGAAAAAATGAGTTGTGAAGGGGCAAATAATGTAGCTATTGTATTTTTATGATTGTTGAAAACCCAGATTGTAATCGAGATTGAAATTCAATTAATTGCCCAGTACTAGATGCTGGACAACATTTCACATGCATCTGCAGTGCTCGGTTAACCCTAACCCTAACTCTGGCGGTTATAAGTGAAGCCCCAAAGTGCCAAAAAAAACAGTACCCCCCTCATCCACTAGGGGCTCCAGAAGGGCATCAACCCAAACCCATCACCCAAAGATTTTTGAGAAAAACAACTTCACAGCAAATATGATTACAGTCTTGTACAATTTTTTTACATTACTCCCCAGTTAAGATGTTTTTTAATCTTAAAATTTTACATAATTATGAGGATGCAGTGAGCAGCGAGCTTTAGCCCGCCTACCTCCGTTAGCTGGTTAGCTCCCATTAGTGCAGGGTTAGCTTGGCTAGGTCTCAGCGACAGGCAATTGTCAATTATGATCGGTGTCAATTATCCACCCCCTTCCTCACAGCCCCCCTATTAGCTCCACCTTGATGCCCACTTTTGTAATTCCGCTGCAACAGTCATATAATACTCGCCATAAGATGGGAATGGTGGGACCCACCCAATCAGGTTTTCCGAAAACTACGAGTGACGTTATGGAGGCTCCGCCCATATTTTTCTATACAGTCTATGGGCTGAATTCAGTTCAAACAAAGACTATGTATTCTGGAGAGTATTCCAGTTTAATTGTTATCAGCAGCGTTGGGAAGGTGTACAAATGAATTGTACCAACCTGTTTATGCCAATAAGGAACTGAAACTGTCATTTTCTCAGCGTGTTTAGGTGTGTGCGCTGCCCTGCAACTAGACAAACACGTTGGATGAGAACATAAAAAGCATTATCGCTGCTTGCTCCTGCCAGATTCCTCGACTGTTTGTTTGTGGCCTACAAACACAAACATAGAAAATTTTGGCAACCAGCTCATCCCACCATCATCTCGTAAGTTATGCAGAACAATGGAGCCTCTGTCTTCAATGAAGCAAAGAGGGAGAACCCTTTTTCAGGCTGCAGTCATACTGCTGCAGAGCTGCACTGCAAAGCCTCGTCTGAGATGCAGTTTCGGCTTCAGGACGAACTTGTTTGCTGACTAGACTTGAAATGACCTCATCTAATATTCGCTTTTATGTAGCACAGAGTAGTTTCTCCTGAGCTCAGCACATAAGTTACTCTGTTTATGCTAAAATGTTGGGATTATTAGGCTCAAACAGACATGTGCAGACAAAAAGTAGATGTTTATTCTTATCCGGTGGTATAGAAACCCAGTCGTACCTGCACGTACCATCTCTCCTTACTTAACCCATCATTTTCCCCTAGCAATTTCATTCCCCTCTATGCCAGACATAAACATCTGCTGCTACATATCTGACAGCTCCCAGCGTCGCCCCCACCGCCCTGGTTCTGCCTTGTACAACAAATCTGACATTTTTATTCTCAATTCTCATTGCAACATGTATTAGAAGTTTTTTCAATTCTGCAGTTGTTCTCAAAGTTTCCAGGAAGAGTCCAGAGAGACGGACCTCCCCGAGCTGCTGGGAGCTGAAACCAGCTTGGCTAAAGGTTAAAATCTTGTAGAAAAAGACAGAAAACAACCTCAAGTTGCCATTTAAAAAGCTGTCTGGTATGATTATTGTCTGAAGAACAACTAACAGATCATAAAAGATAAAAAAAGAGCTAAACTTCAGTGACCTCACACAGAAAAATAGGTTTAGATGGAAAAGAGGTCAAATATTCCAAAACACAAAAACATGCAAAGATGAGAAAAAAAAGCAAAAATGAGAAAAAAGAACGAAGAGAGTCACAACAAACAGATGACTTCTGAGATAATCTCAGTCGGTCCAACTGGCTGCTTAGCAGCCAGACTAACAAAAGTCTGTTTGACGGGTCCTAAAACCTGAAATCACCCAGCTCGGGCATGCATAGACAACCAGAGGGCAGGAATAACGTTGTGTCACAAGCTTCCTACTGCTGCACGGACATTGTGCACCATTTTTGCACAGACACAGAAAGAGTGAAGGAAAAGGAAGAGATTGGGGAGGTTTGGGAAGGGAGCCGGGTCTCCACTTCCTCTCGCCAAATTTGCTTTGGCAACTCGTTCCGTGGGAAAGAGGAGAGACCGAAGCAATCCGGGGATTGGACGGAGATGGAAAGCTGAAGATGGCGGAGGGGGTGGGAATGGAGGGGAGGAGGGGCGTAAGTAAATACAGCTGGATGTTTCCATGGCTTTTTATTTTCCACATTATTCCAGGCTTTTTGCACTTTATGGCCAAATAAAATGATAAGACAAGCAGAGGGAGCTACTACTAGCATTTGCATTAACAATAAAAAGGGGAAACAGGGTCGTCAAGAAGAGCTGAAACCTAATATGACATGTTGGGAAGTCAAACTGACAGATGAATCATGTAGATCAGCAGAGAAAATGAGAATAGTCCTTTATAAAAATCTGATTCCTTGTTGGGAGACGATTAGAGCCAGAAGGAATCCGCTGACGGATCTTTTCCTCGCATCGGTGCAAAAACAAAAGGCGGCTCCATTATAAAGGAGGCCAGATGTGAATTATGGTTAATGAGGGGAGAAGTACATGCCTGTTGGGGAATGTGGGGCACAGGGAGCATTTCAGCTCGCCGCTCAACATGCCCTCAGGTCCAAGTTGCTTGTGAAAGGGTTAAGTCACATGTCTGTGAGAGTGTGTGTGGGCATGGATGCCGCTGCCAGCTGGCGTGAAGGATAAAAGTGTACACACACACACACGCTAGCAGTTTGAGTTCTAAGTATTACTTACGGGGCACTGCAACACCAGCAGGCATTTTCGGGTACCGACATCCAGACTGCAGCACATGCCTTCGAAAGGGGCAACGAAGCCAAGAGTGCTGCTCAAGTTCACACACACATCTGCAACACACACTTACACAAATGCTAACAGACCAACATGAAGTCCACAAACGCCCCGCTGTCCAACACCTGTAACTCAGCCGGTCTTTGCTCCCAGACTTCCTCCCTGACCGGCTGGTTGGACTGGCCCAGGTTTAATTCATCCTGCAGCGTGCGATGTGTTTTTCACTCATGTTTGATGGGTTAAGTTAGTTTTTTATGCTTGGGAGAGGAGAAGGGCTAATCACGGTTTACCAAGGCAGAGTGCATGGTGTGTCCTTGGGCTAGTGGTTTGACATGCATCCTCGTCTCTGACGAGGAGGATTCAAGAGAGGTGGGGGGGCTTGCAGTCAAATCCCCTCTCATCTTACAGGCATCATTACGCCGACTAATGCCTCATCCCTGGAGATCTTCTCTACCAGTGACTGGGACAGAGCACCAATTACTGTCCTAAGCTCTATGTTGTCCTCTTTATCACGGCAACACCTGATCAGGATGCTCGTAAAGACGCTACCTCATGTAAGTCATCAACAGCTGCTGCCGGTACAGATAATATCAGCTGAGTCGGACTAAGACTCGGTACGCAGAGCCATCTGTGAGTCTCTGTCAACAGTGTTTTGGTTATATTTGAGGACACGAACATCGCTTTAGGACAGGCTAAGCCGGGGTGATGAATTTGGTCCTTTGAGGACCGCAATCCAGCAGGTTTTCCATGTATCCTTCCACCAGCACAGCAAACTCAAATAAGTGAGTCTTTGTCCAGAACCTGATGGGCTGTTAGATCCATTTAACTTGATTCAGGTGTGCTGAAGCAGGAATACATGGAAATTCAGCCGGACTGTGGCCCTCATAGGACTGAATTAAGTACCCCGGAGCTAATCCTTTATATAAGGCTGCACGAGGGAACCAGCACATCTGTCATGGATGTTATAATGGGGAAGAAAAAAAAGTTTTTGTATTTTTATTCTTCTCTCTACTGGTGTGTTACCAGAACCAGTTTGGGAAATGCTTATGTTAAAGTCATCCCCCATCTGGAATCCACTCATGGAATATTGGAGACTTGCCTAGTCTGGGTCATCTAGTACTTCTCCTCACCTGCATTCTACAGTTTATTTAGTCTTATGGTGTCAGGACTGTTAAAATCACACTTCAGAAACTTTCAGCCAGATGGATGGTAAGAAGGTCTTTTACTGTAGTCGCTGAGGAAGCGTTTAAAGCAAAAGGATGCAAAACATTGTGATGCATCGTGTAATCAAATTGTTTTTTGGAATGAAGTGTTTATGCTGCTTCAGGTGAACTGGACCAGACATGGAAGATGCCTGGGGTTAATTTAAAGCACCAGTGTAAAATGAGGCCTTGGATGGACCTAGCTAGGTGTTAGCTTGTCTTACAAAGCTGCAACAGAACTCATTTTGGTTTAATCTTCTTTAAAAGGTTCCATGAAGAATCTTTGGTTTTTTTGGTTTTGCATGTTCACACTGTCTCTGTGCACATTTGAAGTTTTTTTCCTTGAGATTTGCAAGCAGTTTGGTTAATTGGTGCAAACTTGTGGTTGTAGTAATAAATCAAGACATTAGCTAGATAAACGTTTTAGTTCCTTACAACCAAATAACTTCAGAGGTCATTAACCATAAGTAATCTTTACCAGGCTTAAAATTAGCCTCCAGTAAGACCATATTAATCCCTAAATATGACAGTCAGTCAGTCATTTTATTAACTGTTTAATCCAATTAAGGATCGTTGGGAAACTGGAGCCAATCCGAGCAACCCAGCGAGAAGGGCACAGCTTGGACACGTTGCCAGTCTATCACAGCCTAATAATGGCAATTTGATGCTATTTACAAAGAACTACCCAGAAGCTTTTTCTAAATATGTCATCTTTAAACAAAATGCATATAAATTAGCTGTTGTAAGGAAATATTTCATTCTAACACGGGCTGTATCTTAAAAGAAACGTATAACAATGACTGCATCAAACACAACGCTGCTCAGATACAATAAAGATATACGCAGGGTTGCCGGGACCTTCTATGCAAAGGAACTAGGACAGTCTCGACCTGCAAGATCAATTTTACAGCTCGATGCTTCCAATATGCAGCAAGTATATAAATAAAACGACTCATGGGATGCTAATTTGCAAATGCAGCAGTCTGTTGTGACTCAGCAGCTGTAAATGAATTGTTCATCATATAAACAAGCCTGAGGCTCTCCAGACAGCAAAGGTGATGCTAAGCTTTACAGGATAATGGAAGGTGCGAGTCTAGAGTGGGTCCTGCTCGACCTGGAAGCACATGGGGGAGGGATGAGCAATGCTAAACAAGGGAGGTCATTGGCTCAGAATAAATGAATGAATGAATAAATGTGTGATTATCTAGCTCAGCCCTGTGTTTACCGTTCAAGTTAGCAGAGAATGACCAAAGCTTTATGCAAACTACTACGTGAGCATCACAACTCTAATTCATCTCTAAAAACTGCCTTTACAACATTTTCAAGAACATTAAATATTGCTTAAGGGGCTGAAGAGACCCATTTCCTGTATTTAATTATAAAATAAAATAATGTCTATAATTTCTGGAAGAAATTCTGATCATCTTTTCAGAATATTTGAAATCACATCAACTCTAAATCTGTTTTCTGAGCAGATTCAGAAAGTATCAGCGCTGATCAGATCAGCTACAGATAAATGTGGGTAAAGCTCCCCCTTAGCCATATCGTCCTGCAGAAACCCCTCGCTTCTCAATAAACAACTTGTCTTTGAGATAGCAGAGAGCTCAGATGGCCAGAGGCTGTACTCATCTTTCCTTCCTGTCTATTTGGTAGCATTAAGTCAGGCTGTCAGCTGTTTCGAACACCACGACTAGCCACGTCACTCTCCCAACCAGGCCACGATCTGAAGAGCCCTCCTTGCCTTTCACACAAACCACCAAGCACACTGGACCCTCACAAGCAACACAGCAGCTCCCTATGCGCTGCACAAAAAGCCGGCTGTATCTATTGACGGCCGTGTTTGTTATAGTTGTGCGTTAAGTGGACCAAGCGCGGCTTCACTAATGCACTTGCAGTCATGCAGGGTCAATACCAGCAGCACTCTGAGCCCATCATCTGACATGGGTGAAACAAGCTCCTACACATTCATGCAAGCTGCGGTCTTCAACTGTCATTATGTGGGGAGACAGAGAACATCAACTGTCTAGATCTTAACTATAAATATGAGGCTACAGCATTCTGAAATGTCTGACAGAACATCACACTATAGAATAAAATCACAAAAAAAAAAGTTTATGGATCCACTTGTGGTGGTTTTAGTTTGTTTTTGTGAAGACTTGATGCACATCAGGGATAAATCCCCCCCAGTAATACATCTCAATATTCCTCCTGTTGATGTCCAATGCAGTTGTTTGTTTCTGGTTAGGACACTTCTACTGACATTACACCATACAAACACAGCCTTTATCACCATCCTATGATGACACCCTGCATGTAATCAGCTTACCACTGAGTTTAAACTCGTTCGACCTCACCAGAGGGGAATGACGGACCAAATGACCCAACTCATTAGGGGGTTTAAGGTCTGAGCTAGCCAATAAGCTAACGTTGCTGACCAGTGTAGGTACTTGGGGCTTCATTTATGAAACTGTGCGAAGCAATGATGACTACAGGTAGTGTACTAAGGGAAAACACTAAATGTGCCGCACACAATGTCTTGATTTATTAAGGTTCCAATAAATAAGATGTCTGTTTTTGTTGTAAATCAAGACTTTATTTTATTGAAACTATATATTTTTTTGTTCTCTTGAGGTATAAGCATAGCTTACAGCATCTGGTGACACCATGCAGCCTCTTTCACTGGCTTCAGACTAGCCAACAGAAAATTACAGAGCCAGTCAAAAGTCTGGACACACCTGCCCATTAAATCTGAATTTAAACTGTTAAATATCTGCATTATTAAACTCAGCTTAATTCAAGCCTGAGCCATAAAGAACCTGGATTTTACAGGTTTACGTGTAGATTTGTTTATTTGGTTGCTTTCATAAAGGACATCTAATGGTACAATGCTGGTTTATCTCTTCATCTCCAAACAACATAATAGAGGAAAAAGCACATCCTGCCTAGAGGCTGCAGAAGTACTTCAGCTCAGACAGTCATATATATTTTGTACATTCAGTGCCAAGCAACCATGCAGCTGATGCCAGCCACTGACCTGCTGCTGAAAACCCGTTTCCAAACAATAAAATCTGCAGGAGCATCCTCAGAGCAAACAGGACCCGTTGCAGCTAAAAGCCCTCCCATTTACAGCACCTGTCATGTCAATGCACCTGAGTGATGCTTTCCTTTCACTCACTGTGTGTAATGCTGCTTTAATATCACCTCTTCTGTTCTGCTGGTAGCAGAAAGTCTTGATTTTACATTTTGTTTCCAACCCGCTAAAAAAAGGCAGAGGCGCTGCATTAACTGACACAAATGAAAATGGAAGCATGTCAGACAGGAAGTCAGTGACTGCAAGTTGAAAAAAGAGAAGTGCTTGAGCGAGAGACATTAGGTCATGTCGTCCTAAGACTAAGTGGTGCGTCTTGGGGTTGTCTGACACAGGAGGCAGCAGCCATGTTCCTGTAATGCTGCAACAGGAAACTGTGGCTATTACGAGTCATTAACCAGCAGCCTGGAGTTCCAGCTAACACTTGAAGGATTGAATCCACAGGGGAGTGATGTGGAGAGCATGGCCGTCTACATCTACTGCATCCAGAAAGTGTTACTAGCAGCAGCGAAAAGGCAAAAAAAGTCCTGAAACTGTCACATGGACCCGAGGTGGGAGACTCATGACAGACGCAGTGAAGGTGAGAGAAGATGGCTGCTGAGTGTAGTAAAGTCACATGTCTGCAGGGCGCTGTCTGCTGGCCGACGCAGGGAGGGGAGACATAATGGTCTGGGTTGTTAGCGAGCACTCCAGTAGAGAAGTGATGGGAATGTTTTCGACAGCTTTCAGACACTTGGCGCTAATGATGTTCTGCATGCCCTGCAGCCAGATGGGAGTCTTTTTTTCTCTCCAGTCTTCATCCAATCAGTCTGTTGAAGAATTTACCGGCAGCGACAAGGACCCGTGGAAACATGCCAGTAAGTAGACTGCTGCTCGGGTTAAAAAGTAAAGGAGTCATGGGGGGAAAAATACTCATATTTCATTCATAAGTACGTACAACAGGTCTGATGTGGATCCGAACTCAGCTAGGCTACAAGGAGGGAAGTGTAATCAGTTTCAAACTTTCACAGTTGTTTACTTGTAAGAAATAAAGAGTAAAGAATAATGGCTGTTGACAGTATTTTCCCATATTCCCATTCAAGAGCTGTACAAATGTGTAAATCAGGGAATTTCTGTGGAAATCCAGGAGAAAATCCGGTGAGTAGACTATGATGGTTGAAAGCACTGCTAGGCCAGAAAGACTGGACGAATTAATGAGCAACACGGGCTCCCTGATGGCTGGCACATACCAGGGGAGGGTTATTGTAAATCAATTGTTGGCCAATTAATTTCCATTGATAGCATCCGAATAATGACATGCTGCAATAAAACGGGAATCCCAGCTTGTAGCTGCAGGCGGCTAACGGAGGGGAGGCGGCCATCGCTTTGTTCTTCATGTCTGCACTGTTTCCGGTGTGTTTGTGTGTGTGTGCTGGACATGTCGCTTGTTTTTCTTGCGGCTGGATGGACGTGCATGTGCTGCTGTGCACGAGGAACCTCTCACGTGCGGCTGATTTAATCCCAGAGATACGAGACCCGGTGGCAGCGACAGATGGCTGGTGAGCAGATTAAAATCTCAACAAACCGGCCTCGCGCCGACCCAGACAGACACAGCGAGGAAGAGGAGCAGGGACAAGAAAACCACATCTGGGAGGAGACGAAACTAAACCGGGTTAATTCAGGTCATTTCGTCTGCCATGTACAATATACCAACTAATACATAGTATAGATGATATTCAGCATATTTTCTATTAGATCTGATAAATTATTAGAAGATTAGAAGAAAATGTAAACTGATAAAACAGGACTAAGTCCAACTAGCTTCACCTTTTAAATGGGTTGACAAACAATCTGCAATTCTCAGACTTTCATCTAATGATGTTTAAATTGTCTCCAATTTAACACACCTGTCAGATTCAGGTGCGATGCCGTAGTCATGGCAACAACATGATACTTTGAATGATACTAATTTATATTACTTGTTGTAAAAGTAACCAGAAGTTCACTGTCTCTAAAAAAAAAAGCTAGACTGAAAACATTTTATATAAAATGAATATTGAGAGAAGTAAACGTACACATATCAGGTGTCTAAGTCAAATGAGGTGGTAAACCGGCGAGAGCAAGCCAACAGCACGGAATGCAGGAGAGGCGAAGAGCGAAGCTCTGCTGAAGTCACCCAAAGGGCAGGTGGAGCAGGGTGAAGTTAGGGTTGTGTTGTTTTATGCTCCAACATCAGAGGACAGTTGTGTCTGTTGCAGGGGTTCACCAGAAGGTGAGCAAGCAGACCTCAGCCATAAACAAGTCTGAAGTTTATAGCCACTATTTGGGTTTGTTGTTCCGCTGCATTCTGGGAGGTGGGACGGGGGGAGAGGACACAAGATAGCCTAAGTGACGACATCGTAAAAAACAAAGGAAAAAGAAAAAACATGTGGCTCGCAGCGAGGCCACAAAAATCCCGGGTCATTCAGGGAGCAATCCTGGGTCAAGCTATCCGGGTCATTTCTGTTTCAGCGCTGCGTCATTTCCAGCACACTGCGAAGAAACAACACCAGCTTCACAAAGCGAGAGGAGGAAAAGTTGTCACAGGAAAGTGTGTATGTCGAGCTTCTGTACTCACTGGAATCTGTCTAAATTAAAATAATTGGTTATGCAGCAAGCAAGTGCCTGAGGGGAGTCGGCTGCACTGCAAACATGTTCAGATGGGAGACGCTGTGGGGGGAGGGAGGTGGACACTTTTTCATTACACACCCTTGAGAGGAAGAGTTCTCTGTAACACCGCAAGTGGATTCTCAAACATGCAGGTTACTGCTGTGACAAAGGAGTCCTGGAACATCACAGACATCTATCATTCCTTTGCTCCCGGCGTGATTTGCATCTTTGACTCAGTCATCCTGTTTCTAACCGGCCAACAAGCGTTATTAACAGGTGATGAAACCCAGACACGCGGCTGGTTTGAAGCCCATAAAAAACACATCAAATAAAGCTTGAAACAAGTTGCCGTTTGGCGGTGTTGCCACAGCAAACAAGAAAAGCTGACATGCACGACCGCAGGCTTGCATGTGTGTGTGTGTGTGTGTGTGTCTGCTTCCAGCTTCTCCGGAGCGTTGGATCGGCTGCTGTCTCATCAATCACGGTTTGTTTGGTGGGATGTGTTAACTGCCGTGCCTTCCTCGGAAGCTCCACACAGACACATCTGGGCCGGCAGCCATGCCCTCATGACCGGCAGACGGCTCTCAAGTCACAGTCGATTAGCTTTAGAATGCCCCAGGATTATCTCAGGTCTGGAAATACGACACCCCTGACCATCAGACCGACTCCTGGATCTGCCTCAACAAGTGTTATCATGTCTAAGAATACATTCCAGAGGAGTTGGATCAGACACACAGAGGTTAGTTAGATAAAACTATTAAACTATATGATGTCATTTCATAGTTTGTCACAAACTTCTAACTAATTACTGATGTATAACCCCGTACAAGTAGAGGTAGAAGTATAGGCAGAGCTACATGTACATGTACAGGTGTACAAGATATTGGATTACTTATGATTATATCAGTGTATTGATAGAAAACCGCCATAATAAATAAAGATATTAACCTTTTAATGCTGTCTGTATCATATTTCTAACAGTTTCTGAGACCTTGTTGCATCACTTTACGGTAAAAACTGCCAAATCCTACTGAACACAATATGATCCTTGTTATCTGCCCCTGGTGGACACCTTTGGAACTACTCAATTTGGATATATACAGTAATAAAAAATAGACATACAAAACAATTATCGTTGTTAATTATTCTTTTATACTTTTAGATGGCCAAATAAACTCTTCAGATAAATAAAATGAGATTTTTCTCCCAGTTTTTTTTCTGGAAATGGGCTTTGAAGGGTTAAAAATGCTCAGGATTTGTCAGACTGATTCTTAATCATAGAATCAGACACATTTAAAACTGTTTTTAAATATTTTTTGCTGTAAACTGATGAAGTAACACACGACACACCAGGTCTGCTTAAAACAACATATTGGCCACAGTTAAATTACTGCTAGTTGTTTTTCAGTGTTACTTACTTCACGTGGAATCTCTAACAACTTCACAAGACTAGGTGGGATTATAAATATCCGCCTCCTGGATGTAATCACAACATTTGATTTAGTTTAGATTGATTAACAATTGTACGGAAAAGTTTTTTTTAAAAAAAAAAAAAACAACATATTTTAAAGAGACGCTAAAAAAGTTTTGGTTGCTAAGTAACAAAGCCAACAACCGCCTGCCGCTGATGGAGTTGACCGGATGGTTTGGGTTGTTTCCGGCTTGTTTCTATTATTTACTGGTGGGTGTGCACGTAGCATTTTTCCTGCGTAGTCACTGATATTGCAGCTGATCGTCTATATTGATCGTGTTTTCAGGAAGTTGGTCAAATTAAAGCTAAACGTGGCTTTGCTGTGCCACCTGAGTGAAGTGAGCCATCCATGGATGTGAGGGAACCTGATGGGGGGCTGTGAGGGTGAGACATCACCATAGCAATGTGGTTACTCTACCATGTGGTTACTCTAACATGTAACCACATGTACTCTAACAGACTTTAACATGTAACCACGCATACACACACGTATGTACATGCACACACACGCGCACATACTGCAGCTCAGAGCAGGATCGCTGCGACCTGCCAGTGTTGCTTCTTCTCGGTCAGAGTGACATCTGTTTGCTTGTGGATTTGGCTACATGTTCAGCGTGTGCGACTGTGCGTATGCGTGTTGCTGACAACACGTGCACGCTGATGCTATGAGAAGACGCCGTGTCTCTTTGCATGCGGCTAATACTCGCCATGAGAAGTGTAAAGATGTGTGTGTTTCTGTGCCAGTTTGTCCTGGCTGCCGCACCTCTGGACACACTAACTGTGTGTGTACTGTGCACACACAAACATGCGTGTTGGCCCAGTTTGGCTGTGGGAGTGCTTTTTCTGCATACCACAACTAAGGTGTAAAGAGATGAACTGATAACAGATGAGCAGGTACAGGCATGAAACACACACACAGATGTGAAAACATGAAGAAAGAAATCCAATCCAGCTGCAAACATGGCAGACTCACAAAAACAACTAAATCAGAAGTGCTTTGATTTAGTCTAAACATTTGCTTTCACACGCCTGCTGACTGATACACACACACACACACACACACACACAATCAGGGAAATAGCAGCATGTCAGCAGCAGCTCTGCACTCTCTGCTGACCTTTCACTCCAATCTGTTAAATAAAATACACTCCATCAATCCACCTCTGAGACGGCTAACACACCTCATCTCACACACACGCAATCACTCACATGTCAGCGTGTGCGAATGCACCTCATCTTTCATTCATGCCAAGGAAACGGTGTGCACGCGCTGCAGAGCTCCGCCTGAAATTCAGGATAGCTCCGTTAGCTCTGAGTGAACATCACAGCTGGTGTTGGGGAGGAGAGCGAGGCAATAACACCCCCCCATCTACACCCAGTGGAAATCTTAGCCTGACACTGTACGACTTTGAAGAGGTGAAAAGCTTGATTAGGTGATGCTTTATTATAATTTCCCATAATAACCCCACAGGCTGCTGTACGACTAGCATCACATCCCTTTTGTTAGTAGAAAATCACAAATCACATTCTAGATGCAAGATGTTATCAGCATGATATATCGATTATTCCATTGATGTAATGAACCAAATAAATAACGTGAAGGGAGAAAATGCATATTTTAAGTAGGATAGCAAACACATATCTTTCTTGCTTTGTATAAAAGAGAACATCATGATTCAGTATGACATGTGCATGATGCTGAAATATTTGCCTGTTTTTTGGACAAAAAGTGAATATTACATAATTTCAGCTTTTTTTTCCGTTTGGCCACAAAGCTTGTGGCAGTCATGGATATGAGGCTTCACCTCCTTGAAGCTCCAAATGTGTTTGTTCCTAAAGCCAGACATATATTGTGTTGTGTTAGGATGAGGGTAGGTGGTGGATCCAAAAGCAGGTGAGGAGGTGAAGCAGGAGCAGCCAGGGTGAAGATTAACAGGTTTTATTTAAACACTGAAACACTGAAACACTGAAACTAGGACTGACAGACTAACTCATATAATGATCCCGCAACCAAAATAGACAAACCAATTAACTTAAATACATGGGAACAAACGAGGGACAGGTGAACATAATTAAGACAGGTGAAACTAATGAACAAGACATGAAGCAAAAAACAGAAACATAGGACAAAACAGGAAGACTACAAAATAAAACAGGAAACCAAACCAACAAAATCCATAAACCCTAACAGTGTTGTTAAGATGCTGGACAGGAAAAGTTTTGCAACATTATCAGTCGCACTGAAATCCTACAGAAGCAGAATGTGTGATGTCAGAAAACGCTGAATGGTTATCCTCTGGATCATAAAACATCGTATCATGAACGAACATGTGATTTACACCCCCATTAACAAAAGAACAGACTTTCTATGAATTTATGTGTGAAACTGTTGAATCTACTTTCACTGACACTCTTGTTGTTTTCACACTTGCTAAGCACCAGTAATGAGGCTATGAAAATCTTTCCTCTGCATGTACAGCAGAGTGTGAAAATCCTCCAGCTTGAAGTGACACTAACAACACGTCTGCTCCGACTCTGCTTATATCAGATATCCGCAGGCTGTTTGTGTAAAAGCATCGGGATTCTCGGTTTGCGCTGCCATTTTACTTCTGTCTGCCGGCATAAAGAGGCCGCTCGGTCTGCTGCACACTTTCTGTCTGCTCCCTGCGAATACACACCCTCCAAATTCTTGGTATCAAATGTCCACCCTGCTCCACCCCCCCATTCCTTCACCAATCCATCCCTGCACATGCTTTTCTTTCTTTTTCTTTTTTTATTACTGTACAACTCAGACTCTGGCATGGTATCTGTTTTTCACCATAGAAACCGACACAACAGTCCAGCACAGCTAAGCTTGGGCTCAGCAAATAAAATCCATCATTTAGTCAATTGGTGCAGAAGCTTTTTTTCCTCTTTTTCTTCATCTTCATGAGGCTCTTGCGATGTATTTTAAAGCATGGACATTATTTACCTGCTGAAGCTAAGGATTAAAAATGCTTCATGAAGAAACCACTTAAAAGCTTCCGCAAATAAAGATTTTCTGTAATGGTTAACAATAAATCATGGTTAGAGATGATTTTACAATCTGATGAATTCATGACAAGAAAAATAACTGTCACCAAGCTTCCTGTTCAACTGGTACTAAATGGTTTTGTCCCAACAAGCTCATTAAAACTCTGCCTTCCTAACGCATAAACACAACTAATATCTACAGATTTGATCCTTTCCTATGATGTAATCCTCTAAAATATATTTGTTTTAGTTATGTAAGCTCTCAGCCCCTCCAAACCCTCCACCGCTTCTGCCAGATGGAACAAATGACGAATCTCAGACGTTTGGTGTTTCCTGGCAAGAGAGGCGAGAGCTGACTTCCAAGTCGTTCTCTTTATGCGAAAACTCTTCAATGAAGCCTACGCATGTCAGAGAGGTTCTGATTTTAGAGAAAACACCAGCATGCTTCTGTCTCACAGTAAATGGGAACAATGATGCAGAAATGCAAATAAAACCAGAAACGATAGATATCTTGGAATCTGCAGGTTTTCTAGAGCTAAATGTAAAATGTTTTATGATGCAGAAGTCTTCATCCGCTCCTTGGAAAAATGAGAAACAGCTGCAGTGATTTTCTGTTTCTCTGGATCTGATCCTGTGTTTTAAGGGCATTAATTTAAGAGTCTTCTTTCTGTTATGCCTGATGCTTCTTTCCTCCACTTGTCTATGTTTCTAGTAGGGCGATATGTAGAAACATATAAGGTTGTCTCCTTGAACACATGAACAAAGTACATTTCATTGCATGTGCAGGTGGATGTCTTCATGTTTTCGCAGGATTTTTTTTTTTATAAATGGATTTCCAAGCTGCCACCAAACCAAACCCATGTTTGCACAAACATAGGTTCACCTGGCAGTTTACAGAAAAATTCACATGAAGACATCATTTCTTCGAATCAAACTGCGAGTCTTAATGCTCAATCGGATATTTGAGGTTTTTTACATTGGCTCCATGTGAAGAGTCCTGAAGAAACCCCCAGTCCCACTCAGCTCCGCGTGTAAATTTGGACAATAACATGGTTAAAATGTGGAGAAAACAAGTCAGATTTGTCTGTAGTGAAACATAGAAGACAAAAGCTTGCTTTAGCCCCGCCTCCAGTGTCAATTGACCAATCAGAAAGTTGAAAAATAAAATGATTACTTCCTGTAAAAACCAAAACATTTGTGCTATATGTCATTTTTTTAATTAAATGTTCGGATGCCTTCTTTTTTCAGCACAGTCAGACAAGATGGCTGCAGGAGCACCTGGAATCCATTGCTGTCTTTATTAAAGTTTTTTGCAATATATTCAGTCCCATTTAAAATTCTAGTGTAAACAGAAGTGAGTTTTTGTTAAACAGAATTACGATGTGAAAAAAATTGCATTAATATGTGGTTTATGAATCACCATCTAGACGGTCTGGTATCCCTTGTGACAGTTCTACACAGGTTTGTGTTTTTTTCTTTTTACACATCATTTATTGAAGCTCACAAATTGGCTGATTCGGACGTGTCCAGGTTTTCCCAGTTGGCGAAACTGGAACGCCAACTACCTGCTAATGTCGTCCCCATCTCTCCTGACAACATGAACGCACCCTTAAGCCCTCAGTAAGAAAAAACACAATCAACTTGAGATTGTGATGTTTTATTGTATTTTACGAGTTCAACACTTTTCAGGAAAGTAAAAAAAATCCAGTAGGTCTCATGTTTCCATGAGTTTTACTCTAATGTAAAACTGATTCTAAACTGGAACACAGCAAAGGAGGATCTGGGAATAAAAACATTAAAACTAGACTAACTTCAATGTAAAATTTAAAATATTTTCTAAGACATCGACTTAAAGTTCTGAAGACTTTTTAAGACCTCACAAAAACCCTTCTCGGACCCCACCAGGTCTCGCAAATAACATGTTTTGCTTTCTCAGGGATTTATCCCATATGCACACGGGCAGAGTTAGTGTCAGCTGACACTGGCCAGCGCCAGGCCAATCGGCCAGCCGTCTGTCACTGCGGACAATCAGCCCCGCTGCCCTGCGCCAAACCCGCGGCCCGCTGGGATATCTGGGCCGGGACAGGAGGAGAGGGAGGAGGGGAAAGTGAGGGAGGGCAAGCAGTGGTGTAGGCTGTGGGAAAAGTGTACGTGACACACGGACAAAAGCCAGAGAGACAAACTGGAACAGAAGACGTCACAGACTATCAGCTGCCTCTGGACACTGTCAGCTGTCTGTTTCATGTCCTTTAACCTGCAGTGTCTTGTTTCTGTCCTGTCCGTCCCTGTCAGGGTCATACAAAATGCTATGACACAGATCTGGGGAATCCGATTACCATGAAACACACCGCAAACATGACAAACGGACACAGAATCGCTGGACAAATCCTTTCCTGTACAAACCAACCAGACTCGTGGCATCATGTTCATCTGCACATCCTCGGCGGCCATGACACTGTTGCATAACCAAATTTACAAACTATGCAACACCCTCCCCCTCCCTCCACTCTCACATCGCACTCATCTGTTATGTCTGAGGCCGAGGAGACGAGATTCCCAGACAGACTTATCACAGTCTGTTTTGTAACTGTACTTTGGATCGCACGCTTACTTTCATCTGTTCCTGCACCACAAGAAAACAAACACTAATTCTTTGAAGTAGAATTGCAGAATTGAAATTTTGCAGGCTGAGAAAAAGTTGCTTGGCTGTAATCTCATTTTTATCAGTTTAGAAAAACAGCAGAAGACTTTAACAGTTTTATGGAGCTCTGGAACTCATGCAACATGTTCAGCCTGCAACCCCACAGACTGAGCCGATGTTGTGTCGACTAATGAGAGAGAAGATTAAGTTTCAACTTTAGTTACATCCATGAAAAACAGCAGAGTTTATCAGAAAACAGGATTTTTGCAGAAACCAGGTGACATTGAAAGTGCTGTTAGCTGAGAACTTAGCATGTTTCAGCACGTTTTGCAGAATTACTGGCCAGAGCTGAACTTTTACAAAAATTGTGCAAAAAATCTTGGGACTATGTCATCCATAACTTGTGTTTGGAAGTGAAATAATTTCATATTTACTATATTTATATATTTCTAAAAGCATAAACATGTATTAATTCAGCCAAACACACAACACAGCTACTCTGATTCAGCTGATTGCAACTGAAATAATGACAAATAATCACTTAAAACCTTCCTAGAATGTTGTTTTGCTCCAGTAAAATATTCATTTAATAACTAAACCACCTAAAGCTCAGATTGGTTAAGCTTAAGACAACGTCTGTGCAGCGGATTTGGCTTTACATGCTTCTACACTCGTACTTTGGCCCATAAAATGAGTATTGATCTATGCATCAATACTCAGACAAAGATGGGGGTTCAGGTCAAGCTACAGGGAGTCAAGGTAGTGATTCTTGAAGAAAATAGGAAAAAGAAAACCTTAGAAGAGCGTTAGAAAGTCCTTTAAGGCACCTGAAGAAGTATTCCTGAAGACTTATCTGCTGTATATTTTTTTTATTTACACTTTTTCTTCTCCGCTTGTATCACCATGAGAGCTGACAAGGTTTCCATGTCTGAATAATGTATGTAAGAGGTCTGAACTTGTGCCCACGCAGGGCTGCAAGACCCGTTTCCACATGTAGAAATGTGTTTGCTGGTCAAGCAGAGTTTACACATCACTGTGACTGACACTATCACACACATCAAGGAGAATGTTGGTTTCAGGAACTTGGCCGTGGACGCCTCAACATGGGGGCTGGCAAGGCCGGACCTCGAACCTTCGGCCTCTGACTTATGAGGCAAAGCTGCCCCTGACCTCTTTTGTTCAGCGTGACAAAAGGCCTGCAAGTTGCAGCATTGGTGCCAATAACTCCAGCATTTGGGGTCTAATTTTCCCACTCGGGCTGAGTGGCTAAAGTGGAGAGCTGAAAGGAGAAACCTCTGTGTTTCTCTTTGAGGACAATATAAATAAGTGTGATTGGCGGGACACTTTTTTCCACTTTCCTCCAGCGTCTGCATCCGCAACTCTCTTCTTTTCATTTCACAGTCTGATCATTTTTATCTTCCAAAACACAGCAGGAGCAGATAAGCCCTGCAGAACGTGTACACATTAACAGAGTATGGAGAGAGAGGAATAACAGAATGGGATGCGTGAGGTCAATAATGCAGTAAAAAAGAGGAAAAGGCCATTTCCTCCTCTTCCTCGTTCCTTCCTCCCATCATGTGGGAAGGAGATTACAGCTCCACAACAGACAGGAGAACGTAGGAGAAAATAAAACAGCAAAAGAAAAATAAAAAATGCATCAACGGCTGAGACAGGCAGGAAGTTGCCTGTGAGTTTAACATCAAACTGTCTTTGTCGCGCCACAAACAAGTAGCCTGCCCCTCCCTGAGGTCTGTACAGACTATTAAATATTCATTGAAAGCAGGGAAACTGGCAGGCCTCACCGCTGCTGCCAAGGTGAACCCACGCAAAGATTTAAACTTCACACAGAATATGTTCATGAAAGGGCAAAGTTGGAGTTTCAGACATTTGCAGCCAATTAGATGGAAGTAAATTCCAAACTGACCAGGACTAATAAGGTCACTTAGGTCATTTAGGGACTTGCTCTGCTCTCTTCGGTCTACTCCCTTCAGAGTTCCTTATTTAACTCCATTAGCCATAACAAATTAATAGCAGGACGTTGTGTAGGAGCTGTGTCAGGGGGTGATTAGCTGCTGAATGCAGGTCTGGATCTAATGGGTTGACAGTCCACCAATGCCACCTGAGGGCGGAGGAGGTAGGTGGGGGCCTTCAGCAAGCAACCCGCCACTGGCGAGGCAGAGCCAGCTACAGCGGAGCAGTGTTGCCGATCGATTCCATCGCTGAGATTAGATTTGTGGGTGGAAGGTTGGCAATCACCAGGCGCCTGGTTGGTCTTTTAGAGTCTGCTTGAGTTAAAACTTCAGCAGAAAAGGGGGGGTGGGGGAGGGGGGGGGTGCAGTTAGGCAGCTGTTAGCATTTCAGAAAAGATTAGCACCAGGTTTGACTGTACACAATGAGCTCATTCTCTCTGCTCCAGCACTGCGCAACACACCACATCTGTTTTGGAAGGAACAGGGCTTATTCAACCCACACGCTGAGGTAACCCTCTGCCCCCCCCCAAACTGTGAAGAGCACTTTGAGAGGACATAAAAGCCATGTACAGCTGAATTGCCCGGATGCATTTGTTCAGACTAATGGACAGTACAATTTGTAAACAAGCGAGAAGAAAATGGGGCGTTCTGATTGGTCAAATCAGCAACCAGAGCACAAATATGCATTTAAGATAAAAATGAACATTTATTTTATTAATATTGACCTTATTTAAAATTAACAAGTTGCTCAAGTTGCAAAGATTTGCTGTAAGAATATGAATAAATATGTGCATATTTCAGCAGCATTGATTCATTTGTATTGATCAGCTCTAAGAGAAATAAATCCTGTTTGTCTTTTAATGAGCTCATTTCTATGCAGACTTTCTTAGTATTCATTTTTAGCACCTCTCTCTGATTGGCCAGTCAGCCTACTTGTTTTCAGCCATGTGACTTTGGCAGGATCCAGCAAACGAACCCAAAATGACCGGAAGGAGCCATGTAGTGACCAGGCGGCAATCTCTGGCTGCCGATGGTGACGCTGATGCGGAAGTCGGATTAATTGCAGTTCACGCCTCACCGCTAGATGACTGGCATCAATAGCGAGCAATCCGCATGTTAAAATGTCCCATTTCACAGCTGAAATGGGACATCCAAAAACTTTTTTCGGTTGAATAGGTCCAATTTTCCGTCATGTAAACTCTGGGAGGGGGTGAATTTTTTCTAACGCTTCGGTTTCAATGTCATTTTAATCTTAAATTTAGAGGCGTGTCCTTTTGATTGATGTATGTTAGAGCGCTATCACTGGTTACAGCTGCGTAC
>JBAMHX010000015.1:27677249-27696844 GCA_037177515.1 Pseudomugil tenellus
TATATAGCCAAAATTACCCAAAGCACCTAAACTGGTGCACCCATGAGGGATTTTCCCAAAGTGTTGGTCGCACATTGGTGACTGAATATCTACATCAACTGCACAAGCAAAGGATAAGAATATAATAAGTGGGCTATTTGAGTTCCTGGCAGATGTTTTCATGGAGATTCCAACACTTCAGACTGCAGAAGATCACCTTTTCAAGCCGGCACACCTTTGTTTTCCAGAACCAAAACCACATCTGAATCCATGCAAGATTAAATCAATGACCAGGAAAGAGTGGAAAAGCTTCCATCTATAGCTTACCACATCTACTGGACCTGACAGAATAAGCTACTGGAAGGTATTATGAACATCTGCATGTGAAGCAGGGCAGCTTTCAAGGTTGAATATCTCTAGGTTGCATGCGTTTTGCAGGGGGGGGTATGATTGAGGGTAATAGGAAATGAAGGGTCATGGATCATCCCTCACAACAACAACAGCTCTGACATGGTGTCATTGTTTGTGTTTCTGTGAGTCCAAGCTGCTTAAAGCGAGAAAACGGAAAGTAGGTGCAGGTTATCTGCCCAGGGATCAGGATACTGGCCACCTGCTCGACCAGTATCCTGCAGGTTCTCCATGTTTCCAACACACCGGACTCAAACTTAACAAACCACGAGAGAACTATTACCTTTGAACCGGGTGTGTTGCAGGAAGGAAACATCCAAAATCTCCAGGATTTTAGTCCCGAGTTGACCATCCTTCCTCCAGATAATCCATTTCTGAGATCCAGACTCTAAGGAGGATGTATGACTCCATCAGACCTTTCCTACTCAATCTCAGGCCGGTTCTTGTGTCACTTGGCTTCTTGTCCACCACATTTCTATGGAAACCCTTTCTGACACGGCTTTGGCGATCAGCAGATGGATCAACTGAAGGGGAATGTAGATGGAAGGATGCATCTCTCAGCACCTGGTTCAGGCCTTTGCTGTATTTCAGACCCTGTTTTTGAGTCTGGGCTTCTTTTGTCCTCCATGTCTCCAGTTTCTAGCACCATGTTGGGATAGCGGGTCTGTATGAATTCCCTTGTTGCTGCCAAAGTTCTGCTTTCTATCTAATCTTTTCTGCTTTTCACAAACTAAACTAAAGAAATGAGAATACATTTTGCGTCTGCAACAAGCGGCTGGTAGCTAAACTGTCACATGTGTCAATGCAAAATTGGTTCATCACTTAAATCAGGATCACAGGTCATAATGAAGCAACTTTAGCAACATAGACATCCTTCTGACAATCTTTAGGTAAAAGAAATGGACTGAAAATGAGTAAAAAAAAATAATAGTAATAGTAGTAACAGTTTAATAACAATAAAATGAATGTTGCTTATAAGATTACTTTTGCTTACTTTGCACAAGATGAACAATTTGATCATGAAAATAATACTTTGTTTTACAGAAACTAGTTATTTAATAATCGTGTGATAGATCATCCTTGCAGAGTAAAACAGGTAGTTGAGCATGTGTCCTTGTGCAATACAGCAAGATTTTTTGCTGCATGTTAGTTTCCTCGCATCACTGAATTTCATCATCAAATGGGTCTCCACCTTCTCTCACTACAAAACATAAATGGAAGTGCAACAGAAATATTCTGCATCCAGTGAGGCATTTTATAGTAAAAGTCAACATTTTATAACTCATTCCTGATTTAGCAATGTCTATTTTAATGTAAATACTCTAAATTGACCTTCACACAACAGTGTTTGGGTTCCATCACACAGCTGGTGTGAAATCCAGCCAAGTCCCAGCGAAGTGCCCACGCCTGTGTCGCCTGCACGTTGGAGTGAGGGCATGCACGGAAAGAACGTGTGGACGAGAGCAGCGCAGCATGGGCAATGAGGCACACTCTAATGCAGGGCGGGGGGGCAGCAGGGGAAGAATGGAGAGAGAGAAAAGGAGAGAAAAAGGATGGATGGGAAAGAGGAAGATAGAAATAACTGAGACGCTCTGGTCAGGCACGCGATACTAGGCTGGAATCAGGTCAGGCCCACATGAGGCCTCCCTCGCACACACTCTCAACAAAAAGGTTCTGTGCAGCAGAGGACACTTGTGCAGGGTTGGACCCGAGCAAAGACACATTTAAAGGAACAGTGTAACATTTATCACAGTATTCTGATGCTAAATATGAAACGTTTTGACATCTTTTCAGTTATCTGCAGGCTTAATGTGCCATTCTGGTGGGAAATGTGACCAAAGTTTCCTTTAACTGTAAATCTGGGATTAAAAGGAAATCTGCACTGGTTTTTTTAACCGTCCTCCTGTGTTCAGCCCACTCCTCATGGTGGGTTTTGTGGCAGTTCTGAAAGCCCCGCACCATCTTCGATGCTAAGCTGCTAACGGGTAGCTGTGTTAATTAAAGCGGCTTCAGAGAAGCAGCACAGCTTCCATCTCAGGCTTCTGACAGACAAGAAGACCAAAAGCCAGCCGTCTCTGCTTACTGGGAACATGATCCGGCGGCCGGCGAGCCGATTGGAACTGGAGATGAGTAGTGCAGCAGACTCTGCAACATGACACTGAAAAATGTACGATGTGAGTAATATTTTACATATCGCCTCAATATTCTGCACGTTTTAACAAACAGCTTAAATAATTTAGGTCTTTTACAACATTTTTAATTCTAAAACACACATATCTGGGAAGTTATTAAAAGCAAAGGTCAGTTTCATAATTCATATGCAGTAAAATGACTAAAAACCTACAACAGTTGCTTTGAATCATCCAAAAGCTTTTGTTGTGGCCTACCACCGCCGCATGATTCATCCAACTCATTACTCATCCTCCACTCGCTAAGATCCGAGTAGGTGACATGTTGTGATGAAACTGTAGACTACAGAAACTCCTACAGGATGTACAGATTTCCATCTACCCCTGCACATATTTCACCCTCCAAAGCAACTGCAGGTAGAAAGACGGGACACTCACTTTCACGATGGAGGACTCGCTGCTGAGCATTTCATTCAGGAATAATATGAAAAAATCTGTTCTTAAATATAAACCATGAGAAAAAATAAAGATCTTCTTGTACACATTGAGGCAGGAAATAAAACGTCAGGATCAAACAGAATATTTATAGAACTACAGAGGAAGTAATGTTTGACTTTACCAGGCAAATCTCAGCTTTTTCTATCTACACTGGTGGGTGGTTGGCCGTTTTTTAGCAGCTACGTGTAGACAGCTCGCATGTCCATCGCAGAGCCAACAAGCAGGTTTTAGGGAGAAGTCTGAAATGTTGGATGGTGGGAGTAACCCGGTGAGAACATGCAAACGGAAAAACCGGGTCCTTTTTTTCTCCCTTAGGTACACAAACCATTTCAAGTCTTCTCATTTGTTGCCTTCCTCATGCTTTCATGCATTTTTTAGGTGGCCATGGCTGTTAATCCGTTCATCCACTAGCAGATAAAGCAAAGTAAAAGTTTCTTTTTTATCTTCTCAACGTCTTGTTTTTGCCCTGTGATGGACTGGTGACCAGTCCAGGATGTACCCTGCCTCTCGCCTGTTGGGGTAGGCTCCAGTTACCCCTCACCCTGAACTGGATGAAGTGGTTTAGAAAATGGATGGTTGGAACCAATTTTATTTGGTTTCTGCATTGTATTCTTCCTGTTCCTCTTCTTCTGTGGTTAGTTACTTTCTCTGATTGTGTGTCAGCTGTACAACTCAACACTGCCTTCGTGACTAAAAATAGGCACAAATGTGTTTAAATAAACCTGTTCAACCAAAATTATTGTCTAAAGAAACAGTAAAGTAAAACAGATATTACAAATGACAACTACATGTTAGATATTTCCAATCTGAATCAGTGCTAATGGTTCATAGCCCATTGAATTGCTGCATGAACTGGTTTCGTGTCTGGTTTTTACAGTACAGATGACTTGAAGTGAATTCTTGCTTTGCATGACAGCAGCTGCTTTCTGCAGAACAAGCCTGCACAAAGGTGCAGTGATGCTGATTTGTGAAAAGGCAAACAGCTTTGTTCTGAACACATCTTTGACTTCCTGGAGCTGAAAGAGCTCAGCTGAACTTAACTGGATGACGTGTGGGATGCATAAATACAGCTCTGATAATGAGCAGCCAGATCAGTTCTAAATGAAAACGTCGCCACAGACCAGACAGACTTGTGAGTCTCGTTAGCAGCAGCAGCAACCACAGTCCAGCCCACCAGCCAGCCAGGAAGCAGTCTTGTCCCTTCCAATTTAGTCCAGGAAGACTGCATTTGCTTAGCAACCACATTTGCACTCCAATCAAAGCAGCATTTGGGCTAATGTAGGGCCAGGGCGCTGTGCTGTGTGGAGGCGGTGCATTAGCTTCTCATGCCTGCCTCGGTTAATGCTGCTGCTCTCCGCGAGCATGAAAGGAAGAGGAAGAGGATTTTTCTGCACTTAGGAGGGCCTCGCCTAACCCACTTAAAGAGAGAGAGAGGAAGAGGAAGGGAGAGAAACATTGTCTGGCACCTTGAAACACACTGAAGTAAAACTATTATCGCTTCCCCCTCCCTCCGTACACCAGGGAGGTGTCGGCCTGTCTACCCCCGGCCCCCCACTCTCCTCCTCCTCTCCTCAGACAAACAGACTGAAATAGAAATTTCCGTGTTAGCCAGTGTGGCTGCTGACTGCGCTCTGGTGCATGAACACACAAACAAAAACACACTCCAAGGCATCCTCTCCAGGACTTTGCAGTTATTTCTAGCAATAGCAGAACTTCAGGCGGAGACCAATTAAAGCTCTGGATGTGGGACTTTGCACCCACTCGCTTGGGACACCCACGCTGTGGGTGTGCTAGCTAGGCTGTAAAGCTGACAGTTCAGGACGGCTTTGCTGAATTATAGAAAACAACTTTGATTGCTGTGTTTTTACTGTCTCAGATGACCGAGACCTCCATGAGGTTCTAAGTTTAAAGGGCCGACTTTACATGAACACAGACAGATAAAAGCACCTACAATATCCGTCTGGATATCTTTATATGAATGCCAAAGGGACCCGTAGTCATGAGTTTGCTATTTCTTTATAAAAAAAAAAAAAAACTACCCGTTTGTTAGCACCTCCTTTAAACCTCATTTCCTCTGGACTGAAATTACCTAGAAGCCTCATGTGATGGAGAAATTTCACTACACGCTCGCTCAGAGAAAACCAAGTCTCTATTTTTACTGAGATATTCAGACCACAGCCTGCTCATTTATGCTGTGCTGTCTAATAGCTTTTTTACACAGATTAGCGTCTAAACGCTGTTTAACTTGGAAAAAAAACTTGGCCGATTTTCTGAAGTCTGTGATCCAGTCTGCTTTCAGTTCTGTGATGATCTGCATGACTGAACCGTCTATGTGTGTTTTTTCATCCGGTTATAAGGTTATTCAAGGCCTCGTTGGCGCAGATTTAATAAATCTGATTTGAAAACTTTTCTTTTCTCTCCCTAATTTTAAAGATGATTTGTGCTGATGGGGTTTGTAAGTGCATGGAAAGCCTCCAGATGTAATTGCAAAACTGGAGGTGTTATATTGTTTAGCGCAGGTGGGACAGGCTGGGATTTGTTGTTTATTAACTAGTTTGTATTAGTTCTTTTTTTTCATTTATATGTTGGTAATGCAACTTTGTACTTCATCCAGTTTTGCATGAAAATGGTTTTGCATGTGGTTTGATGCACTATGTTCAATTAAAAAGCAGAAAAAAGGGTTGCTAAGCAACAAAGATGTATTTCTGTTACTTTCTGAAGTTTTTATGTCTTTTACCAGAATTTGTTTGTGTTACTTTTACTGTGGTTATTCCTCTTATATTATAATCATAAGAACTAAATTGCATTCGGAAAAAACACTGATGAGGATGAGATAGACATATTTGGATGTTAGAGTATCATGCAGCTAAACAGGGAGGCTGCAATGAGGTTTAAGGAGGTCAAAATCATCAAACTTGTACAACTGTTTGGTAGAGTTTTTTTCAGTATAAATCACAAATGTAAAAAATCTTGTTTTCCAGTTACATGTTTCATTAAACTAATAATCTCCAATTTGAGTCTGAATCATGCAGAAAACCAAACCTGAGGCAATAAATGTGCCTTTTAAATCAAATCAATTTATTTTTAACAGGCCTCCTTGCTCTTAAACCCTTTTGTTTTTACACAAAGAACTTTATTAGCTGAAGAATTACTTGCATTATGATCATAGGTGGAGATGGACGGAGCCTCCCAGTAGGTTTCTGAGGAGCAAAATTGAACCTCGTCGGGCAGTTCCTGCCACCATCTTAGCAGAGTCACAACTTTCATCCTTCCCAGAAAATACAAAAATACACTTGGAGCTGAAAGGGGGCTGTGAGGGTGGGGGTGGATTATTGATGTCTACCAAACTTCGAGTTGCCTGTAGCTAAGAGCCCACTAAGCTAACTTGGATCTTATGTGAGCTAACCGGCTAACAGCTAAAGTACACAGTTTACACGCTGAAAACCAGGTTGTGCTTTGCCTTTTTGGGCACACCTATACAATGCAGAATTAAATAACGTGTAAACCCCCCCTCAAAGTTGTTATGAAGATAAACTTTCATACTATTAAAGCTAAAATGTATTTTAAAAGGTTGTAAACATGTTTATTTCTGCTATGAATTTGGTCTTTTTAACATGGAAGTCTATGGAGATTGACTTTGGGTCCCTAGTGGATGAAGGGGGAACTGCAGCTTTTAGCACTTGTGCATAGGCTTCACTATTTTCCAAATGGGTTGCCGCTTGGTTAAGATTACACTGGCCCTGGTGGGACCACTAACTGGTCATCCCTGCTCTGAATTATCTTCATGGTTTGGACTTTTATCCAGCAGCTCGGAGTGGCAGGACGGCCTCAGGTACTATCACAGGTTGACATTAACATTAGCTATCATTCGATACCGTTTAGGTTGAAATTCAATGCCTGTGTGTTTTCTGCCGTGCAGATGAATCGAGCTTTTAATGTCCGAGTATTTGCAGGGCCTTGTACACAAGGAGAAGGAAAAAGAGGAAGCTGACCACGTGGGTTCTCTCCAGGTCAACTGGGAAACTTCCTTCCTCTGTTTTCTTTGGTTCATTCGCCAGATTTTTTTTTTTTTTTTTGTTTGGAACCTCGGATCTTGGCAGCTCCTTCCCCTGGATCCTGCATATAGCAGCCAAGCCGCTGACCAGGTTGGTTTTGTTTTTGGAGGTGTTTTTCACTGCTGAGGTATATCTGTTTGAGGCCAAAGCACAAAGAGCCCCTTTGGTTCAGTGCAGGCTGCTGGGCAGCCTCAAAATCCAGTCAAGTGGCCAGTACATGCTGGTATTTTCCATTCCTGAGTCGGACATTTTGTTCCACTGTTAACCCTTAATTAACCAAGCAATTTATAGACATTTTTGGTCTTTCTGGCCTTTCTAGTCCATTACTGCATGTATTTTCTCAACCCTTTCCTGTACAGTGAAGTAATGGCCATCTTTTTATAAGGACAACCTGGCAAATAATTTGTAGTCTCAAAATATGTTACATGAATGGATCAATAGTTATACAAATATAAAAACAAAAGCAAAAACAAAATGGAAATTTAATGTCTCAGAATTGAATTTAAGAAACACAAATCATCAATTTACAAGCTTTTTTATTTTCAAATCCAAAGAAGAGGAAATCGAAGCATCTGATTGGTCGAGAGACAGACTGCAAGTAAACAATGTTAACATCAAGCGTTAATATGTAATTCCGCTAACATAATTTACACGTTTTTAATCACAAAATGCACTGAATAATGAACGTATCACAGTGGAATTCATGTGCCGAAGTACCCAGAAAAACACGCCACACTTAACGGCTGGATTAAAAAACCTTCTGGAAAGGCTAGAATTTCCCCGACCTCAACATTGATCGCCCAAAGAGTCGGCTACAGCTAGGAATTTACTGCAATAAGTTTTGCTGTGTGCTTCCTGAGATATTCGCTAAAGTACCAACGCTGAGTTTTAAGGGTTAAACGCGGCTCCAGAGCTAGGTCGCTTGGTTTCCACAGGAGAAGGGAGAAGGTTTATTGTAGACAGAAGCTGGAGTGAGATTAGCGTTCCATGCCAGTGTTTACCACCGTAACATAGCAATCTCTTGTGATGTTGTGGAGGCAAACAGTATGGAAATATGGCTCATAGTTTGAGTTGTTTCTTACAAATATACAGTCTTCCACACTTGAAAAAGACAAATGACAATAAAGGAAAGACTGAACATTTAAAGGCTGAGAAGTGCATGCACGTATTGCATCAGACACTTCCGATAGCAGGGTGGAGTCGCCAAATGAAGGCAGCGTGGTGTTGAAACCAGAAGCGTACGGCTTGCTGCCTGCGGTGCAGATTTACACCGACAGTCTACAGGCTTGTTGTGGCCGACAGCCGACACTCGGCTCACCCCAGCTCTACACAGAAAAAGGGAAGTAGGAGGGATTAAGCACTTTCAGAAGGTCATGTGACAAACGAGCTCAGTTGTGTGCACATGTGCTGTGTTTTCACTTTCTGGCTGTTGTCCACTAACAAGTCGCCCCACACGAGGGTCACATGATGAGGTGGGTCTTCCATGGGAGCAAACTCTAGTATCAGCAACCTCTGTGACCCCACCGATGAACTGTACAACCAGGCGAGGAACAACAGGAACACCCAGTAGACAACATTTGCACAAGCACAGAGAATGTCCCTCACAGAGCTTGATGTTTGTGCTAGAGTTACTCCGATATATTGAGTCAACACAGGTTTCATTCTGGACATCTGTGGAAGGTTTTTGAGTTCAAAAGGTGCAACAAGGCTTGTTGTTGCAGAAAAATGTGCTTCCCAGCAGTTGGTTGTCCAAAAGCTTCATGAAACTGAGACAGAATGAGGCTGAATCGAGGCAGAACTGGTGTTATTTCCTGTCCTCCATCTCATCTCGCTTCACTCTGAGCCAGGTTTGGAGGAAAGACAGCTAATGGACACATTAGCTGCCGGCTGTTCCCTGTGCGACGATTAGATGGCCGTGAGGTCATTCCTTCGCTTCAGCTCCCATCCACATCAAGGATCCATCATTTTATTAGTGCCGTTAGGGAGGAGGAGGGGAGCAGCAGTATCCCCTCCTCGCCTCAAACATCTATCAGTTTCACGCTTGCTTCTTCTCAGCGGCAAAGCAAACTATGGGAGACAAATAAACAAATACTGGACAGGATAAAACATTTTACCTGATACCTGAATGATCATGAGAGGAAATCAATGCAACAGAGAAGATGCAAACAGTGATTACTGCTAACAGGACGGCCTTCATTAGACACATCCAGGTTTTTAGCGCCTGCTTCCTTCATCACATGGGCTGGAAACCAAACCCCTCCTGGTTTTAGGAGGTCTTCTAAAAGGAAAAAAGTGTGTGCATGTAGCGAGTGAGTGCACGTGCATCTGGACCTGAGATGTATTGATCGAGGCAGGAAGTGGGATCTGATGTTTCATAGCGCTTCCTGAGTTGGATAGTTGCGCCACCGATAGCAAGAGCAGTGAGTGGCGGGCGGGGGTCTGGGTGGGCGGAGGAGGGGGCCGTGACACAGGGGGAAATAACCAAAAAAAGACAAATATAACACTTCAGCTGTGTCCTTCAGCTGAATCTAAACACTTCCTCCTCTCAAACGTGTTTAGAAAATCACTGTCTGTCCTGCAGACGCATCCAGCGACATGCAAACGGTCCATACACTTTTAGGATTCAGCTTGCACTAAGCGCCGTCCGACACTGCAGAAGCAGAGAAAAAGAACAAGAAGTGTGTTTTCATAAGACGTGAAGTTGAGATACTCATCGCAGAAGTAGAGAAAAGGAAATGCGTGATATTTCCTGGTATCAGTTCTTGGAGAAAGCTCCAAGTACAAATAAGGGAACAGAGACGTTCAGGTGTATACGTTTAGAGAACAGGACCCAGAAATGTCTGGGCAGCATAGAGATGCCATATCTCTCCTAAAAACTCTGTTAAGAGCCAACTCATAAAACAAGTCATCCCTGCATTAAATCTGAATCTGCATTAAAAGTTACTCATTAAGTGTCTCAGTCAGGATTTTAGTGAAGTGTAGAACTGAATCTTGAGTTTCAGAGCAGCCTTACGACAGTAGAAACTGCCATAAACATGATTTTAGGTTATGTCACATCATAAGACATCGACCTGACGAATGCATTGATCGATCAATATGGAAATATCTTAGAGAGACGTCTCAGTCAATGGTCAAATCAACAATGAGAGCGTTATCTCGACAATAATCAACAAAATAATGTAAAATATAAACACGGACATAGAATAAAAAAAAATTAACTATTTAGTTTAATTTACTGTACAATTGTACGCCGCATTAGTGGTGAGATGAAGTCTTCTACAGATTATTCTGACCAAACCCTGTGATCAGCTGCTCATTGTCCAACAAAGCCAAAACATCCTGTCTCTTAACTCTATAAATGTATCATATTTCATACACACAGTATGAGACATTTTGCATCACTTTATAGTAGAAACTTTATTCAAAACCCAGTTGTTCACCATATGATACTGGTTTCCTGTCTCTGGTGAACACAGATTACACACAGATTACACTACAATTATTTGACTTATCACATGGTGATAAATAGCAACAATACCAAAAAATAAGTTTTTAATCGTTTTTAGCCTGACCAAAGAACAGCTCGGCAGAAAAATCAGGTTTTTTCACATCTGTTTTATTTATTTTGTGGTATTTTTACTATTTATTACCATGTGATAGGTCAAAATTATTGTAGTGTAATATTCTGCTTACTGGTGTTCACCAGGGGCGGGATACCAGTATCGCATGGTGTCCAACTGGGCTTTGAATAAAGTTTCTATCACAAAGTGATGCTAAATGTCTCAGAAACTCTATGTATCAAATACGATACATTAGGCTTTAAAGGGGCTAAGTCATTTTTTTTCAAACTTTATTAAAAGATCAAAAAAAGACTTCAGTTTTTAAAAATTGGATATTAGCTGTTCTTAGTTTGGACTTTAAACATCTGGAGGAGAAGGATTGGTTCTTAGAGTAGAGAAAGATGATAAATAGTTTGAGTCGGAGGAAATATCACAAATTTCCAGCACTCAGGACTAAAAACGGCACACTTGATGGGCTGGGGTGTGACACACTGACAGCAAAACAAACCAACCAGAGATGCGAACGTCTTCCTCCTTCAGAGGACGTAGACACGTTCACTCCTCAAAGGTGCTCCTGTGTTGAACATATGAGGTCTCCGTCTAGATAAAAGTGTTATGCAAACCACATCTGGCCAAGCCCTCTGCAGGGCTGAGGAGGCGGCATGCATCCATGCTACGAGGGAGGGGGTTACAGAGGGTGAGGGGGAAGTAGGGGGTCGAGGTTCAGTAGCAGCCCTGACCTCTGCACACACACACGTGTGTGAGAAGATAATTAAAAAGGGCAGACAGATGAGCCCAGCGAGAAAAGCTAGAGGTCACACAGGATAATTCAGCAGCAACCCCCCCATCAGCACACACACAAACAGCAGAGGCAGACATAAATAAATGATAGAAAGCTGGGCATAAACAGATGTCCTGATGCAGGAGATGAGTGTGGCAGGATGAAGAATGCCATCATTGTGCTCAGAGGCGGTTACACACTCCGCACATTACCTTGTCTTAGAGATCTACAATTACAATAATTATAAGCCGAGGGCTTCAAGGGCCTATTATCTGCTCTGTGGAAGCAGAATGAGTGTGTGAAGGGAAAAAGGAGGCCTGGACAGACATGAATGTGAGCTTTACAATAAGAAGTGAGGAGGATAGGTTTGTGGGGGGGGTGTAGGAGTAAAACAGGAGCGAGTCTGGGCCTGGTGAAGCAAGGCTTCCTGAACCTGAGAAGCTGGTTTCTGTGCCAGGAGGAGGGATCCCCTTTCAGCTTATTGGTTTATTTAGCATCTACATGGCGGATTCATTTGCCAGAGTGAAGCTGGGACAGATTCATTTAGTAGATTGGGAGGAGGAAGAGGAATGGCCTGGTCTGGCTTTGTTTCCAGCACCTCATTCCCGAGGAGTAAAGCGAGCCTTTGGGGCCCCTGTTCACATCTTCCACCTTGACTTCCTGACAAACCGAAGCTGAGTTGTGGTTGGACGCAGAGATTTAGTTTCAGTTTGAATGAAAGAGGTTTAGTCTGCACGCTGCAACTTGCCCCATTTCACTTCAAACCTCTTCAAACGTTTTATTTCTGACAGTGAACCCTCACCAGGGCATCACTGAGGCACACCTTTAACTTACAATCCCTGCCAGCCATAAACAAAAAGGTTTCCTTGTTGGGTTCTCTTCCTGATTAATCTGGTTTAAGATTAACCAAGCCGACCTTCAGCTAACTAACGGTGGCTAGACATAACAGTGAGTCACTGCAGACTAAACAAAAGCAAAGATCCGAGGTGTTTCTGCATCAGGTTTCCAGGATGATGAACCATTTCCAGGAAGAGACACAGAAACTGTTCTGTGTCTGTGCGAAGGGCTCATTCATAAACTTATCCTCCAGCGATGCTCATTTAGAAATAACATCAAAATAATTCACAGCTTTTTTTACTTCAGAGTTTTATTCTGTAAGCAGAAGCTTTGAGGAGGGGGGGTGCACACAATAAGCTCAGCACAGGTCCGTGACTCAGGCTCACTGGGAGCACTGATCACCCAGCATTGATGAAGAGGTGGGGGTGGGTATCTGTTCCACAATCACAGATCCACATCTGATACCCACCACAAAAGATAATGACAATGGCAGGCCCGTCCCTGCCCCCCTCCTCTTTCTCTTACACACCACTACCATCATCATCATCATTCTGTCCCCAACAACACATGGCCGAACTCCTGGGAACTGCCCTTCCACAGGACTGAGGTCAAGCTAGTGTGACCCACCCCCTCCCTGCTGCTGTCACTTCACAATTAAAAAAATGAGCCATTTTCCTCCCAACAACCACAAACACACTTTCAGGCTTCGGACCGGACACCAACAGAGGCGTCATGCCGTTATTTCAGAAGCTTTCATCAGATCGGGATAAAACTGGGAGGCGCTGAAGAAAGGAAACCCTGCAGTGATGGACCGCTGTCTCCCCAGGTGCTTGGGGGATGTTCGAGGATGTGAGGCGGGGGTGGGATCGCGTGGACGTCTGCACTCGTGTGTTTGCATAGTTTGTGTGTGATGGGGGCGGGGGCAGCATCACCGTGGAAGCTGGCAGATGGGGATGGAAATGAGTAGGCAGCCAGCTCATGCTAATCTCCTCCTACAGCTGATCCGAGCGCAGACTCAAGCGTGCACGTGCACGCGCACGTGCCAAAATGAAACATAATACGTTAAACAAATCTGAAAACAGTTCAGATCCAAATATTCATTTCATGATGCAGCGGTGGCCAAATGTAGATAGGAATATGTGTGTGTGTGTGTGTGTGTTTGTGCAGATGAGTGTTTAACTGCCTCGTCAGACAGCTATCTGCCCCATGGGAGTTTCCGTGCAGCCCACGATTGGCCAGCATCTTTTCAAGAGGGGAGAGTTGGGTCACATCTTTATTTGAGGAGGGAAAGGTTATGTGCTGCTTGCTGCTCTTGCAAACATATTGGGGGGGCGGGGGGGGCAAACAATTGGTCAGCCTTACAAGGTAAACTGCCCCACTGATACTTTCAGGGTCTGAAACAGATTACATCACCACATCGCAGCAAGTAAACACATGTTTTAAGAGAAGCAGCATGATCTTCACGCAGACATATTTTTAACTAAAAACCCTGGTTGGGGGGGGGGGGGGGTGCATTCAGCTGGACTTGGCCTAACTGGGGATTCGGTTAAGAGGGGGGTGAATCATTTACTTGGACCAAGCGTGCATTTACAATGCACAAAACATGGATCTGCATCAGACCCTGCAGGTCGTTTGTAGCCGAGTCTTTAATCAGATTCATTTTCGTATCCAGAAAATACCCCAAACTAAGCACATTTCCGAGCAAACGGACCAGGATTCAAATGAAAAGGACAGCTGCGAATCGCTTTTTAACCTCTGCTGTAAAATTCACCTGGATGAGGTTTTCCTGCGATACATAAACAATGAGGTGAATTTAAAGAGACGGTGCATCGTTCCTACACCAGTCTGCACCCTGTATAAGACTTCCATCTCCATTTTCTTCTTTTGTTGCTACGCTTGTTTCTTTTTATAGAAAACTACACGTTTTCAGCCTCAGTTGTCAGATTATTGAGCTAAAATGATGAGAAATGAATGTATCGATAAAATCAGCAGCATAAAGACCACTAAGACATAAATTAACAGTGATCAAACCTTTTCTCATTTGCATATCATTTTCAAGTATTGGCTGTCAGGAGAAAAAAGTATTGTCATTAAACCAATCACAAAACAGAATCTATTCATATTTTATTTTTTTAACAGAAGATTCTGACAGTTGTCGCCAAATGAGAGATTTGAACTTGCAGAAAGGTTTATGTTAATACACATTGCTGCATCACAACATCAGGAATTTATCAAGATTAAAATAAAACGAAGGGGGGCGAATACAGATCCCTGGGGGACACCTTTGAAAATCTCAAAAGTGCATCTAACAAGCCATTGGCATTCCAGCCATAGAGGACCATTACTTTCTTTTTCTCTGCTCACCAGTTGAAACTATCCTGCTTCTGATTGGACATTATCAACAATTTAAGCTCTCTGATTGGTAGACGGTTTTACAGGAAGTGCCTTCATTATCATTTCAAAAGATGGTAAGATATCCATCACAGATGTACAAATTACCCTCCCTGAGGCACAAATGATGATAGAGGAGATAAAACTTGGTGGTACGAGCAATCCGGTTCAGTTTTAAAGGTTAAAAGCATCATGTCCGCCAAACGAAGCTTGGGAATGTGATGTTATGGCTGTCGACCGGGTCTTACAGCACCATGTGTGTTAATGAATATTTCAAAGACCCCTTCATTAAATAAACACGCCGGACCTCACCGCCTACGGTAACCTAACATAAATATTGAATGGCCACAAAAAACTAACAGTGTTGTTAGCAAGCCAAGAGGCAGGCGAGGCAAATGCGGCCTCGGCCAGAGGAACAATAGCTTCTCCTCCATGCAACCCCTGGAGAAGGACAGAGGGGTCCGTCTTCACGAGCTGCTGCCAAACCCAGACAATAGCTTCTTAAGTCACTTTGCAAAGCTAAGAATATTCTAACAAAGTTGCAGCGAGTGGAAGGAAAACACAGGATAAACTCCCGTGTTATGCAGGCACTACTTTCCCAGACACACTTCATGCATGGCTCGACACAACAACAGCAATGTGGGTGACTTATTGGAGTCTAATCACCGCCCCCCCAACCCCTTATCCTTCCTCAGACTGAGTTACTGCTGGTGGTCCAGGCCGGAGCATTAATGCAACCTTCTCCGCCTGACTCCATACAGTGCTCAGCAGGCTCCTCTAACCATTTATCACATGATGAAGCCACTGATGGATGCAGGCGAAGCCAGAGAAGGTGGGGGGGAGGGGCGGGGAGCTCAGCAGGGCAGACAGTGGCTATGTTTACATGGGACTTTTAATTCCTCTTTAATTCCAAGTAAAAGATAATTCTGCTTTAAACAGATGAAAAGTAACCATGTAAACTTCTTCTGAGTGGAATTAACAATTCAAAATAAAACTTAATTCTAAATAAACTGGCTGGTTTATTCTTATTTTAAAGCAGAATGAAATAATTCCTGTCTCATTTAAACCCTTAATTCCTCTCGCATGCTTACCTTCTCCCGCTGCAATGACGCACATGCACAGTCTTCTCCTGTCTTGTTGTTTGTAAATGCAGTCTCCCAACTTCGCCATATTCGGTCAGTCTATTTTTCTACTCCTCCTCAGCAGCTCAAAAATGTGAAGTTGTGACAACTTCCCAACTTGACATCAAAAATTGAATCAAAATTGAAGCTAAAACTGTTTATATTAGATCGTTTTCCATTTAGCCGCTAAGGCTACAAACAGGAAGAGATTCGCTCCGTCATTAAGAGGTGAGAATGACGTGATGCCATGTAAATCTTTTATTTGTAACTAAAATGTCCGTGTAAACTCAAAGTAAAAAAGAATTTAATTCACAATGAATAATTCAGATTTAAAAGCATCATGTAACCGTATCCAATGAAGGCTTGAACTTCTTTTTAATGATCTCCTCAGTCTATCACTTCTCTTTAATCAGACTTCTGTTTGTTCTAGACAGCTGTACAGCTTTTCAGATTGTTCTTCAGGGTTCACAAATTCACTTCACATAACTTTAATAACGAAATATTTTCCTCCCAAATCATACATGTCCCATTTTGGTTTCTTAAAAAGTGAAAAATTTGAAATTTTTTTAAACTACGGTTAGCTTTTAGAAGAGACGCACATTTCTTGGGAAAAAACAAAAATAGCAACTAGATCCTCAAAGAATTAGCAAAAGATCATAAATATAGTGAGTATATTAAAACTTAATGATTGTCTGGTGTAGAGACATTTATGTAAAAACATAACCTGTAATATATAGATCCTAGGAAGCACTTACACTACTTTCTAGATGTTTTTATGCAAAAAGAAGAAGTGACTGGGAAAATTCCCCTTTGTTCCTCCAATATGCTTGTGAAATAAACAGCTTCTGGTAGAAGGATGTGCAGAATGTAAAGAATTAAAGCTCCTAATTCATTTTCCACTGCTTCTTGTACAACAGCCCTTTGAAAGATTTTCCAGACTAATACAAGCAGCATAACCTGTGATGCTCTCTCTCTCTCTCTCTCGCTCGCTTTTCTGTCGCTTTCCTGTCAGCGGTCGCGGTGGAAACACAAACCGAGACAGACATTAAAAGGCACATCAAAACCGCTGTGCAGACTATTCATCTCATGCTGCAATTGTTCCTCAAAGTTTTCATTGAGCACTTTCTCCTCTCTGAGGTTTGAGTTTTTCCACAACGGGAGGAAAAAAAGGGAAAATGAATGTATTTCTGCAGCTAATTTCTGACATAAAGGAATGAAGATGAAAGCGATTTGGAAAAAAAACAGAAGCATGTATGGAAAGTAATTATGAAATGTGTCATTACGGAAATGTAAAGGTTGGAATGATTAACCATGTCTTTTCGGCACCCCGAAATGCTCTCGGACCACATGGACGGCTTCTAAACGGTTACACCAAACTTTTAATGACGAGCTGGATTTTCATTGGACAGAAAAGAGGCTTCACACTGCAGCAAAATTGGGATTTTTGGCCCATATGTGACTCATATCTGATTTTAAGTGACAGTCTGGCCAGTTTTGTTTGCTAGTAATGTGTCCCAGCTGTCTTCGAGATTCTAAGACATTTTTCCGATAAAAGATCTTGGAATTCTGAGATGAGAGGAACATGACATTCCAGATTTAAAGATGGCTGCAGTAGCACCTGCAGTCCATTATTAGGCCTTTATTAAAATACGTTATAATATATTTTGTGTCTGTTAGGTTTATAATCCAAATAGCAGCGAGCTGTTATTGATCCCTATGTTGAAGATGCTTGTTGATAGAAAGAAATCACATCAAAATGTTTATTGATCATGATAATCCAAATTGTGTGGTCTTCTCATGGTGACATTTTTACAATGTACAATTTCTTTTTTAAATAAAGTCTATGGATCCAAGTAAATCCAGTGTTTTGGAGACGTTCATTTTTTTCCTAGTTGGTGCAACTAGAACGACAACTTACTGGCAGTGGTGTCCTCTACTCTGGAGACAACTTGAACGCACCAATCAGAAAACAAATAACACAGAATTAACTCATTTTATGACGTTTTACTGTATTTTATGAGACCAACACTTTTCAGGAATATAAAAAAACACATATTTTCCTGAAACTACTGTAGACTTCCATTAAGTTTCCAAACTGTTACACAGCAAATGAGCATCTGGACATAAATATTTACTTGACTAAATTAAGACTTTAGAGAAAAATCTGGGTGTTTTTAAGACCTGCAGGAACCCTGCTCAGGCTTCCAGGTTAGTAGTACCAAGCAGTAGCAATCTGTGGAAGGAATCTGCCAGTCTGGCAGGCAGGATGAGAAAAACAAAGATGAACAAAAAAAAGAAAGATTCTTTCAGCTCAGCCAGAAATGAAAGGATCTCTGAGTGATGGAGGGACTTTCTGTGTCAGTGTGTCAGAGTTTTCAATCACGATTCACATAATGACTCGTGACGGTCAATAGAGCATTGATCCTGCAGTCAGATTGGCAGAACGGCCACATTAACTCCAGATCCAGGATCCAGTTCAGCATTTAATGGGTAAATAAGAGTAGCATGAAAACACAGCGAGGAATCTGCTGAAAACACTTGTTTCTCCACCCGCGCAAGCAGAGCAAAACCAGCCTCTCCTGCACACTTTTGCAACGGTCCCGTTTTGCCAAACAGCCTTTAACAGCGAGTGGAAATATTCCTGAAGCAGCCATTGAAATGTGCAGCGACCAGCTGTTGTCCTGTCTTCCATGAGGACATGGTTGACAGTCAGTGGGCTTTGCCAGCACTGCGCCGTGCATATGAAACAGGACATGGCCCTATATTCCCTCTGGGAGTTCACTTCCTCTGAGCGCCAACCCCCCCCTCCTCCTGAAACAAGCAGCCTCTTTAGCCGGAGGCCATATCCGGGCAACAGCGGGGGTTTCTCCAGTGTGGACTTGCTTGTGGAAGTAAAAGGGGAAGTTTTCAGCATCTGTACATTTCACATCGTCATCACAGCACCAACAAACTGTGACACCCAACCCCCCAAAACAGCATCCATTTGTAGGGGTTAATTGTTCCATCTTCAGTAAAAAGCGGATGTTTCCTGCAATAAGCCGCAGCCGACACATGGCAGCCGCCTGCAGGAATGTGCTGGGTGTCAGCATGACGACGCTGCATATGCGGAGCAGAAACACAAAATGGCTCCAACCCAAAATTATTATTCGCACTGGAACCTTTATGTTCATCTGGTAAAAGTCCTTTAGAAAGAAAAGGAATTATTACATAAGAAGGAAACCATTTCCTTCCAAGTTTCCTTTAAAGTCTTGCTTGACTGTACGGACGTGCATGCACAGAGACGTGCACCGTTCAGGCCCTGTCAGGAGTGTCTTCGTGTGGCAGACATGTAAAACATGCTGAGCCCTCGCAGGGAGTGGCTGGTGAGGAATGTAAGCACAGCTCCAACCTGAGCCTGTTTACTTTCCCAACCACGCGGCTCAGTTCGGATGCATTTAACTTTAGACACGACAGAAGCTTTCTGGGGTTTGATGTGTCTATTTACTGGACCTCCATGCACAGTCTCCAGTCACTGATGCATGAGTCATTATATCAACAAGAGGACAGTAGTTTTATTAAAACTACAGACTACCAGAAGGACACTGATGCCAGAAAAGTCTGGTGTGGTTGCATCAATGTTTGGATTATCTAAACTCCAATATGAAACATAGCGGGATAAGGCTATTTCCTGGAGAGCTGCAGGATGAGGATGAAAAACAAGCAGAAAACTGCACAAGATGCAGTTTGAGAATCTTCACTTTTATTGCATATCATCCATCCATCCATCCATCTATCATCCATCCATCCATCCATCCATCCATCCATCCATCCATCCATCCATCCATCCATCCATCCAT
>JBAMHX010000015.1:27699728-27711886 GCA_037177515.1 Pseudomugil tenellus
CTCCCCCCCCACCCCCCCCTCCCCCCCCCCCCTTTCCCTTTTTTTTTCTTCCTTTCTAATGTTTAGTGAATACTCCCCTTTGTTGGGATCATATTATGTTTCCACCACAATACTTCTAAACCCTGCTTCATCAGCTCCATTGATGTGTAACAGTTCATGCAAATGGCCACAGTAGCCTTTTTTCCTGGGGTGGCATGTGGGGGTGGGATTCTTCACCCCCTCCCAAACCAAAGCACAGATTATAATCCCTCCATACAGCATGGAAAACTTCATGGCTTTGCTGGGGATTCCGGCAAACCAAACGGTTTATTCAGATGCATCTGTAGCTGCTGTTGATGTGGAGGAAACTGCCTCCCACCCGGATTAAACCCACAGGAAGTCGGTCTCGTGATAGCCAGACGGACATTATTTAATATGGCACACGATGCCCCACAGCATGAACTGGCTGGATAACCCCCCAGCAGTGATGAAGTTTGAGCAAACAGCCACAGCAACATTTAAAGTGTCCCATTTGTTTCTGGATGCTTGTATTTACTGTACCGAACTATAAATGGGAGCCTGAGAGGTGTTTCATGGGGCAAATAATGACTTTATTGCCACCAGAGGCGTTTTGTTGTCACTACTGGATGAGGCCTAATTACCAGCAGAGACTGGGAGGAAGAGGAGGAAGCTTATTGAACTGTGATGAAAATCATTTTTAAACATGTGAAAGTTGTCAGCAGGAGAAAAAAAACTCACCCTGGATGAAGCTTTCCTTTTGTACTTGTTGGCGAAGTCAAATTTCTCCTTGATGTCGTCCAGCTGCTGCTCCAGACGGGCTTTCTCCTCCTTCCCCGTGTAATCCTGCCCCAGGAGGATGTACGCCCTCCAGTTGGCCGAGTCGAAGCCCCAGTGGCAAGTCCGGTTCTCCTGCGCCTTGTGACTGTGCACCACGAACTTATGGGTCGGGTACATGAGTCTGCAGTCCACGCACTGGATGCACGCTGCGTTGGGGCTGCTGTACAGCTCCGGGACGAACAAGCCCTTGCACTTGCCGAAGCACTCGTGGTAGACTCTGAAGCTCCTGTCGGTGAGCTGCAGCTCCAGCGAGCCGCCGCTCGGGTCCTTCTTGCAGCGCGGCGGGTACGCGCCTCCGTAGATCAGGGCGTTGCAGAGCCGCTCCGCGTCCGTTTTGGTGATGAGGCCGCAGGACGGCGCGGAGAAGGGCAGGATCCCCATGACTTTCAGGATCTCCAGCTGGTCCGCCGTGCACCGGGAGCAGTAGATGTGCAGCTCGTCGCACACCGAGTTGATCTGCTGCAGGCTGAAGTCCCGCAGCACCGTGTTCAGGATCTGCGGGAGGCAAAGCCGCTTCTCTCCGCCGACCACGAAGCAGGAGATGGTCTCTCCTTCCAGCACCGTCTCGCACCTCTCCGTGGAGCGGTCCGACGGGATGAAGAGCGGGCCCGGCATCACGGGCGGCGGCAGATGCTGCAGGACGGGCTCGGGCTCCTTGCCGTCCTTCTTGAAGAGGAGCTCATGTTGCCACCGGGCAGAGAAAGCCGCCGGCCCCCCCAGAGAGCTCATAGAGCTTAGGTGAAACTGCTTGAGAGTTTGTTGCAGTCCCGGATGAGGCTGAAAGCTCTGCCGACTTACAGTCTCCATGTTTTTCCTGCAACTTTGGAAGCGTAAATCCTTCTGGTCGACTGGGAATCACAAGCACCAAACTGGTAAATCCACGCTGACCCAGAACTGACTGAAAATGCGAATCGCTTCATCAAACATCCAGTTTTTAAAAAGGGGAAAGAAAAGTCCCGGAGAGGAGTGGGGCTTAGTGGGTGAAGACCGGCCAGTCGCTCCCCGCGGCCGCGCGCACACTGACCATGTCCCAAAAGTCCACGAATGATCAAAGTTCCCGTTTGTCCACTTCCGAAGCAAAGCAGGTGAAAATGAAAGAAAAGCTCGAGCTGTGCGTCGATGCGGATCAATAAAAGAATCCTTATTGGAGCTTCTGTCCGCTGTGGAGGAGCGCGCGGCGATCTGGTCCGTCTGCCCCCGCAGTTCACTCTGACTGTATGGAGATGAGAAGTCTGAGAGGCAGCCTGCGCGCGCTCCCTCACCCTCTCTCTCTCTCTCTCTCTCTCTCTCTCTCTCTCTCTCTCTCTCTCTGTCTGTCTCTCTCTGCCTCGCGCTCCGTCTAGGTCTCTCTCACGCGCCCTCCCCCCTCCCTCGGTGTTTGTGTGTGTCTGGCTCAGTCATTGAATCGCGGCCAGGAATGTGAGTGACTCTGCAGGCAGGCTGGGCTCTTCCAGGAACAAGCCGGCCCCCCTCCTTTTCCTCCTCCCCAGCACGCGCACACGCACGCGCACACGCACGCCGCCCTGCAGAGAGAGAAGAAAACTAAAGGAAGACGAATGCTGCATTCAGGTCGTGTGGGGAAAAAGTTGATGTTTTTTGATCCTTCTTAAAATAAAACTTAAAAAACACGAAGAGACAAATAAAACATGTTTCCCTTCATTAAGATATCTTCTTAAAGGGACGTAGACTGTAAAGATGTGATTGTTTTATCAGGTAAAAATCACATTGATGTGGGTTTAAGTTAATGCAGGACTTTATTATTTCCTAAACAAAACTAATGAAGCCAACAGAATAACTTCATAACAACAGTATAAGTCTGTAATTAGACAGTTATCAAGTACATTTGTGGGTTTTCCAAACAACTAAATGATTATAACATTTTCTGTTTTGTCATTAGAGTTTTAAAAACTCACTGGTTGATTTAAAGCATATAAATTGTGTGAAGTATTAAAGGGGGGTTAAGAGTTACAACAGTGTCATGTTGGGAACAATTCAAACTGTTTGCAACACAAATTGATCTAATTGTTAACTAATGAAAAACTGAAAATAAGTGTGTTTGGGTGAATGCTTTCTGCATCCAGAGTTTAGATGCCTTATTTTGCTCAGAATCTTTGAACGTAGCAGAACAGAGAGCTTTAATATGAATCAGTCCGTTCAAGACTGTAGAGACAGAAAAAAAGAGGATGGGTGGTGGTTTGCGAGACAAGACAGATTTAGCTTTGGAAGAGGAAGCGCAAAATTGCACGTCTGACTGCGGTTTCTATGTTTTCCCTTCTGCTCAGCGGGTTAAAATTGTTTGGCAAGAACTTGCCAATAAACAAGTGTCATGTGAAAGCGACGGTGTGAAAATTCCTTTTGATAAAATGACATATTTTCCCCGCCGGATCGCTGCTAGGAACTTTAAATAATAGTTAAATATATATATTTTTTACTTTTTCTATAACCTTACAATTGTGTGAATTTTGTCAGAAGGAAGATTTAAAAAAAAGGAATAAAAAAGGGTTAAAATCTCAAACTTGTAAAACAAGTTTATTATTATGAGCAAAGAAAATGGAATCAATCCGTGATAAATAAACCTGAGGGTCATGTGTACAAACCAAGTTCATTTGCGGGACTGATGTAGCATTTTGCCACTCCTGTAGCGCCCCCTACCTGAAGCCTCCTGTAACTGCAGCAGAGGCTCTATGACCTGGACCTGGACCTGGACCTGGACCTGGACCTGGACCTGGACCTGGACCTGGACCTGGACCTGGACCTGGACCTGGACCAGTCCTCCTCTGCAGGTCAGCTGAGGGAGAAGATGTAAATGCACATGTGAAAAGGCTGCATATTTATCAGGATTAAGACTCAGTAAAGAAGTCAGCTTGGATTTTTAAACATTGAAAAAAAAGCTGAAATATGTTAAACATAGTAAGGTTTTACTAAGGAGATATTTACAGACTATTTCTAATAGAGCATAACATGTAAATAATTTTATGTAGCATCATGTTTGTAAATAAAAACAATTCAAACACATGGCAACAGTGCACAAAACCTCAATGCAGCCTTCATTTCTTTTTCAAGCAGACCAACATTATAATTTAAATAACTCTTTGCAACAGTTTTACAGCTTAATAATCCTTTTCAGAGTTTTCCTTTGGAAAATTTCCGCTTTTTACCTCATTAGGTCACTTATAAATCATAAAGAAAGCTTCTAACTCAAAGAATAAAAAGAAGTGTAGCGTCAACTCAAAACAGAAAACTTTATAAACAAACCTTGCTAAACTACGTCAACAACAACACATAATTTATTTACAACCATTTAGTTTCATCTGAAAAGCAACAAAGATCAAACAGAAAACATGATTTCTGCAGCAAAGAGCCAATATCTCACCATGGACCTCTAAACCCATAAGAAGAGTCAGGACTGAAAACCAGGATTTGAAATCTAGCAAAGACCTGAACCAGAGTCAGATTTCTTCCGTCTAAGTCTCTGTTAGTTAATGACCTGATTAGTGATCATTACATTGGTCTATTTTGTGTCACAGAAACCTGCTGATCAGTCCTAGACCTAAGATTAGTTATAATTCCTTTGAACGCCTGAGTCTCAGTTTTTTCTCATAACCCTGCCTGAGCATTTCTTAATAACCTTTGAATTTACTTTACTCGACTACACAATAGCGCAAAAGAAAATTCAATGTAGTCGATGTTTTTCAAAAAGTGTTGTTACCAATTTTAAGAAATCCATTTCATCAGTCTTTCCTACAACACCATGTGTTGATATCACAGAGAAGATCCAGCACAGGTTGATTAATTTGTTGAGAGTGACAGTTTTAATGAGTACAACACTAGACAATGTTGCTCTTCTAAAAAAAGAAGATAACTACTCAGAAGAAGCTCCTCAGTTTAATTCATAGCTTCGAGCTTGATATTTACAGTATATTGATCATTGATGATTTCCTCAGACTCTAATGCGTCTGTACACGGCTTCAAGACGGTTCATGCAGACCCCAATAAACAACTCAGCAGAAAATTAAAGGGAGGTGGAGTTGCAGTAATGGTTCACCAGCGTTGGTGTCATCTCGGATATGTTAGTGTTGAAGAGAAGATCTGCACAAGAAGACATGGAACTGCTAGCTAAAATGAGCCTACATGCTAGCACCATGAGCCTACAGCTTTCCTGTCACATCTCCACTCTGTCACCCTGCAGCTCAGTCAAGGACCTGAACACAACCTCATCTTCTTCTACATCAGGACTTCATGAAACCCCCTCTGCCTCCACCTCCACTCTGTCTGGCTCCTGTAATCAAGTCATGAAACAACTGATGAAACTGAACCAGAACAAGGCTGCAGGTCCTGATGGTGTCAGTTTCAGAGTTCTCAAGACCTGTTCAAGACAACTATGTCCGATTCTCCCACTCCTGTTCAAAACCAGTTCAAGTCAGAAAAAGAATTCCAGTGATGGGGGAAACATCCCGCCTTGTGCAGTGTCTAAAAAAACAAAACCAGTTGAACTAAATGCCTACAGAATTTGAATTTCCCTCTGGGATTAATAAAATATTTTCCTTCCTTTCCATTTTATTACATGGTGATAATACATTACAGCAGAAATCACCATGTGAAACAATAATCTGAAAACATCAGTAGTTTCTATGTAATAACCATGAATCAGGGCTGTAACGTGACTTATTAACAGGTTCTGTGTTATTTAATGGTAATATTACATCAGAACAGAGATCACCATATTAAACAATAACCTGGAAACAACATCAGTAGTTTCTATGTAATGACCATGAAGCGGGCCTGTAAAGAAACTCAATAACTGTTTCTGTATTATTACATGGAAATATTACTAGAAAACAAACATCACCATATAAAACAATATCATAAAAACAATAGTTTCTATTTAATAACCAAGATAGTAGGTATTCTTGTAACTGGATGAATATTAAACTCTGATTGACTCGATACAGATGTTGTCTCAGTCTGTGGTTTGGCCTTCAATGGTCATTCCAAATAGTACTTGCAGTCTGAAATATCTCTGTATTACGCAGCAGTCCTTCATAATACCTTGATTCAGAACATTGCGAGTTGGTGGAGAGAGTACTTCACAGACCTCTTCAGTCCCACCAACACTTCTTCCTACCAAGATGAAGTAGAGCTGGGAGAGTCCGAGATGGGTGCTCCCATCTCAGGGGCTGAGGTCGTTGAGGTGGTTAAAGAGCTCCTCAGTGGCAGGCCCCCAGGGGTGGATGACATCCACTCGGAGTTTGTTAAGGCTCTGGATGCTGTAGGGCTGTCCTGGCTGACACACCTCTACACCATCGCATGGACATCGGGGACAGTGCCCCTGAATTGGGAGAGGGTGAGGTGGTTCCCCTCTTCCAAAATTGGGGTTGGTGGGTGTGCTTCAACTACAGGGTTGAATTAGTTGACACTCCTGAGCCTCCCTGGAAAACTCCTTTCAGGGGTCTGTCGAATAGTGGAACCTCAAATTGAGGAGGATTGGTGCGTTTTTTTTGTTCTGGTCGCTGAACAGTGGATGAGCTCTGTACCCTTTTGGAAGTTTTGGGTTCTGGAAGGGCCATGAGAGTTTCCCTAACCAGTCTACATGTGTTTTGTGGCCTTGGAGAAGGCGTACAACAGTGTCCCCTGGAGACTCTTGTGGTTGGTGCTTCAGGAATATGGAGTACCCCCTTGTACGAGCTGTCTGGTCATTGTACGACTGGTGTCAAAGCTTGGTCCACATGAGGTTCTGTTGGCTTCATCTGTTCATGATTTCCAGCTCTCACTTGATTGATTAAGTGTGAAGCAGCTGGGATGAGAGTCAGCACCTCGAAATCTGAGACCGTGTTCCTCAGCTGGTAAAATTGTGGAGTGCCTTCTAGGATTGGGGATCAGGTTTTGCCCCAAGTGGAGGAGTTCAAGTATGTCAGGGTCTTGTTCTAGAGTGAGGGAGAGATAAAGCTTGAGATCAACAGACGGATGGGTGTAAAACTACTTCCGTAATTTGTCCAGACCAAGCCATAGACTGTATAAACCAACCATTATAATTTATCCATCATCCAGCCAATCATATAGTGTTATTTCATTGGCAGGTCTCCAAGCAGATCAATAAGCTTGATTTAAAAATTGAATTAAAGAAAAGAAAAACATTTGATGAAAACATGATTAATATGAATAGAAAGAGAACAGATATGGAGTTATAGATAAAACTATTGACACGCAGCTGAGAACAGGAGATGTGGAGCATAGTATTGGAGTCCAATAGAAAATGATGCACACACACAAAAAAGAAAATGATACACACAATGGGCTGATCGTGGTGAACACACGGATATTGCAGAATGTGATGACCATGACTCACAGACTTCACGTCCCTCGCTTCATCACCACACTGCACTGAATAAAATAAAGGTACGCTCACTCCTCCAAGCACATGGTCAGTTCTTAGTTATTCAAAAACTACAATCAAAACAAGCAAAGATGAAGATTATACTTAGTGGTGATGATGTGCGTGTGTGGGAGAGGGGTTCTTGGTCTACTTTGGGACCCTTTATACCAATATGGCTGGATTTGACCTCTACACACTACCTAAGTATTGTTACTGACCAGGTTCTTATTATAGATGAAACAGATTCTCATCATGGATGCGGTGAAACAGGAGATCTCATCACAGACGTGTTACAATGGGAGGTTCTCAGCATGGATGTGGTAAAACAGGAGATTGTCATCATGAATTCAGTAGAACGGTTGATTCTTATCATGGATGTGGCAGAACCATTGGTAGATAGACTGAAGAGCTGATTTGAAGCTCATAGGCGGGTCCTACTGTCGCCATTGTGGTGTGTCGTCATTATCGGAAAATCCAAAAAATGGGTAAAAAGGTGAAGCTGAGAGGGCTCCGTGATCAAACTCGGAGCTCCCTTTTCCTAACAGCTCACCAAGCTAATGATGGCTAGCCAGCTAGGTGTACGAGCTAAAGCTACGACACTCTGTTATCTTTAAAAAAAACGCGGTTTTACTACACTCTGCCTTCTTCCAGCTGGATATGCAACAGAAAATGATAAATCAGTAAGTTAATAATTTATTTACTTATTTTACTTAAGTTATCAGAAAGCATTTTAACTTAATTATGACTGGTGAACAAGCTAAGTTAAGATAGAAGTTTGTATTCAGCATATTTATTATATGAAGAGAAACTTATCGTTAGATTAGCAACAGTCTGTAGATGATTAAAACTCTGGTCAGGTCTGGTTTCGGAGTATTTGTCAGTTTTCTTAATCACAGCTAACAGAGTGCGATAGTTGTTGACATTCTTGTTAATCATCTGGAATAGATACCGCTCTCTGGCCTTGCACAGCTCATTCTTATAATTTTGCAGACTTTGTTTGTACAACTCATAATGGATTTAAAGTTTTGTTTTCTTCCACTTAAGTTCAGCTTTTCTGCATTCTCTTTTCAGGTTTGAGACTATTTTGGTATTTTGCCATATTTAAATGTTTTGCTAAGCAATACAAAAACAACATTAGAAAAAGATAGCGCCGTTTAAAAGTACAAAATATATTTTTGACAAGATTCAGAAATAAGGAGATGATTTCAGTGTCTGGGGTCGGTTGAACAATCTTGTGTTGAAGACAGTATGACAAGAAAACATAATAAATGAGTTAAAATTTGCAATAATCTGTGGCATTTTGTAGACACAAAGCCAGCCAACTTTATCTATAAAGCACCTTCTGATCGCCGATGCTGAACAAAATGCTGACACATAAAATGATAAAAAAAATATTAAGAAAGTTAAGCAATAAAACAATCAAAATAAATAAAAACAATATATAAAAAAACAAAAAAACCAATAGAGAATACAATAAGAACTATCTGTAAATGTGCTTGCACCCCTCTCCCACCACTCCTGGCTGCAACTTCGTATCCACACGTTTCTCTGTACAGACGTTTCTGACGCTGCTCCACATATAGCCAACCGGACTCACCTCTTTTATGATCTACTTAAACCGATACTTTTGAAAATGTGCCGGTACGGCTGGACAAAAACTTTAAAATGCCAAGATGCTCTGCTTCCATACCACAATGACGTCACTCACGTTGTTGTATCTTTACCATGGTCTTTTAATCAAGCAGGATAACATTCATACAGGAGATAACCAACATGTTGCATTTATTTGGAAATGTGAGGGAACCCTATAAACTCTGATTCCACTAAATAATCCAAATTAAGCATTATTTCCTGCAGCCTGAATGTAGCAAGTACTCAATATCCGTCTCTAGTACCAGCCAGGCTACTTTCATCATCAGGATTGTGTAATTTTGATCGGATAAGAAGAAACCTGGCCAACTACAACACGAGCTACAAATGTGAAACCCACAGCCTACCTGATATAAAGTGTTAACTGCATAATCTGCTGGTAGCGCTGGTTCCCAGCCCTCTGTCTCACAGCTACAATCCATTTGTCCCATCTCTCTATGTTTTCTGGTAATCTGTAGAACAACAAGCCGTTCTTTTGGCCCTGTATATTCTTACACCCCAATACGGAGCATAAAGTCACCATTTGACTTGTGGGATTAAACCACACACTACAATCTAACAGAGTTTAACTTGTTTAGTAATTGGTCGGGTGCCGTCCAGAGCAAAAGTCACGTGACTCAGTGGCATCAGCTGCACGTCCTCTATATGTAAATAGGAATGTTCCAGTGGTATGATTGGCTGTCATCCATTGGCTCTGCCCACATCATCATGCCTCAAGTTTGGTGGAGGTCTTCCCAGTCTCTTCCTCCATCGTCACCTTCATTTGGAGAGCTCTGCCTGACTGTGAAATTGTTTAACACTCTATTTGAGGGTGATTGTCTTTTTTGTTGTAAATTACAGATCTCTTTTGTTTTTGGGCTTTTCTTTTGTATTCCAACCTCTGGTCAGTCTTGGTCTGTGGTAACAGAACTTTTGGTTTGTCTTTTGGTTTTTACTCATTTTGTTGAGTATATATAATATAAATATTTATTTGTTGTCACCCCTTTTTTCCCTATAGACACCAGGGGCCATAACAGAAGAATCCACACACCACCAGTCAAAAGTTTCCATTAAATCCAATGGGAAAGTATGTGTTGACTAGTGGTGTAAATTAAGAATGCATAAAAATCTGTTGTGTGACTGGCAGAAACATTTGTCTAAATAAATAAATCAGTTAAACATGTTTTTATACACATATAAATAAACCATACATCCTATTTAGTTTACTTAATTTCATACTTTTATTATTTTGAATGTCGACTATTTTATTTAATGCATTATCACTATTTCTCATGTTTTCCTTACCATTTATGAATTAAATTCTAATAATTATGGCATTTTGCTTAATGTGCACTAAACAGATGATAAACGCCTGTAATACTCCCATTGTATCATTCCATTTACAAATGTTAGTTTGTTTAACTGTTAGAGGGTTTGGTGAAGTCAAAGAAATTAAACCATGTGTGAGATGAATTAAACAAATGTACCCAGCCCATGGCCACTTTTACATGAAACGCTTGACCCCAATAGAAAAAATTAAAACATAATCACTTCCTTTAAAGTATGGGAAAATGCCAAAGTGACACTGATAAAATTAAACAGAAATGGCTTCTGTGTATCGAGTGGAGCAGCAGTGATGCTCAACCTGTTGCCAAGGATGAGAAACAAAAGAAGAAACACATTTTAGCAGCAAGTCCACCACCGGATGAAGAGAGTCATCTAAATCAATAATACTAATTATAGCTTTATTTGGTCAGAACACCTGAATGTTACTCATCGCTACACAAACAACTAAAGTTGCAGCTTTGGAAAACTTGCTGTTAAGTCATCTTCTAGGTCACCATGGTTACAGAGCATAACACACCATTACATGCAACATGATGTTTCCTTCCAGTGTCTGGACTGGTTTTTCCCAGAGCAGAATTGCCGACCGCAGGCTCGGCCCACCGCTCTGCTTTTGTGATTCTTCCCATCTGAGTGGAGGTTAAAAAAATTCTGCACAATTCAAACAATAAAACAATCAAACTGCATCAGTCATTGAGAAGGGATTAAAAGTAAGGACAGTCATTTGGAAAAACAACAGAATACTGTTTTCTATTCACTTAAATAATGCTCTCTTATTCTTTCTTTTTCTTTCTTTCCATTTAGTCCAGCTCTCCCTTGTCTTTTTTTCCATTGCATAACTGCAGCCACTCTCCGTTGGTCCCTCTCTTCTGGCCAAAAGCTTAAAAGGCTCAGAAAGTCCCACCAATATCATGACTTCAACTTTCCACTTTCAGTGTGTCCTAGCAGAGGGAACAACAGTTAGCATTCTTATGTGATGTAACTTCTGTACTGTGCTGAGTAGAAATCTTTCTGTAAGGCTGACATGATATAAGAGTGCAAAAACAGAAACATGCAGATTTCAGTTTTTCACCAACAAACTGCAGAACATAGAAAACAGTTAATCTCTTTTTCCCTCAGGCTGATTCTGCAAAGATCTGATGAAAAACCAAAAGACAATGTTTGAGGAAAGAAATATGCCAATGGAACAGCATTGTTTTTTTCTATATCAGTTAGGTTATTATACAGCAAAAGCTGAGTTCTTAGTCTGTGACACATCAGAAGATGAATACCATTGGGATCATTACAGGAGGACAGATGGGCTTTGGTATTACAGGGATCCTGAAACAGACAAGACCAAGATAAGATAGATTTTGTTGAGTTCTGCATAAATCTGTACCAATATCGAAAAATGACTTTGAGCTAAATGCAAACTGCATTTTGAAAATACACAAATAAAAAATCCAGACCTTTAAAACTTCAAAAGCTATTATGTTTTTTTAGTATAAAGTAGAGCTTTATACTCTCTGTAACCATGTTCTTTCAGTAGCTCACATTTGCATTCTGCACAATTCAAACAATAAAACAATCAAACTGCATCAGTCATTGAGAAGGGGTTAAAAGTCATTTGGAAAAACAAAAGAATACTGTTTTCTATTCACTTAAATAATGCTCTCTTATTCTTTCTTTTTCTTTCTTTCCATTTAGTCCAGCTCTCCCTTGTCTCCCTTGTTTATTTGCATAAACCAGGAATTCTGCCGTCGGAGGCAACGGCTAGGGGTATTTCCCCAAACACACCTAATCTTCAGTTTTCCCAATCCTTGAATACATATACAAATATAGAAACATTCAGACCTGTCGCCCAATGTCAGCTGGGATTGGCTACAGCCACCCCGCAACTCCGTTTGGGAATATGGGGAAGATAATGGATGGATGGATGGATGGATGGATGGATGGATGGATGGATGGATGGATGGATGGATGGATGGATGGATGG
>JBAMHX010000015.1:27729400-27749174 GCA_037177515.1 Pseudomugil tenellus
GTTACAGCTGCGTACTTCCTGCTGGCGCCACCGTGACGGAGCCTCTCAGCTCTACCTTTTCATCCATTTTGGGATTTGCCAGTCATGACGAAACACCAAGATGGCGACGGTAGGACCCGCCTATTGGCTTAAAATCCACTCTTCAGAAACCTATGGGTCACGTGACGTAAGCTCTGTCCAGTAATTATACAGTCAATGGTTCAGGTGTATCTCTCCAGCAGCAAACATCTGCATTCCTATAGGGGTGATAATCATTTCACCAGTTCATGAAGTCTGTTTCTTCCTTCAATAAAAGCTTGAAGCTTCTCCTGGAGGCCACCACTTTCTCCTCATGAACATCTTAAGGCTTCTGCTTGATGCATCAGCCGAGAGGAACTTTCTTCTCATGGCATTTTGAGAAGAATTGTTTGATTGGTCGGATATTTGAAATGGGCGTGGTTAACGTAGAAACTTTTGCTGATGCAGGTCGTTTGTGATAAAGTGGTGAGAAAGTAGGAACATATAAACTATTCTAAACCTCTCTCTCGGATCAGAGGACCTGCACGTCGGCAACGCTCGTTGTGATGAACAGATCAAAAGCTCTTTCTTGCCTTTAAGCAGCAAATGAAGTTTCTCGCTGTGTTAATGCGACTGACATGAAGTTGGTTGGAACCTTCACCGTGTAAACCGTGCTGATATGGAGACGAGAGGATCAGTGTTGATAAAATGCTACAGACTATTTCTTCCTTTGTGGTGTCAACATAAAATATCAGTTTTCTTACAGGAACGATAAATTCTAACTACAACACGGAGACATCCATCCTTTTACATTCATGTTTTCTTTGGCATGAAGAGTAAATACTTAGTTTGGGGAACTTTCCGCAGCTGGAGGTCTGATACCCGTCCTCCCACCAAACATGAATAAACCTCTAACGACTTGTAAACTTCAAACTCTGCTCCTTAGAAACTGACTGGGTGATTGGAAATATCGTGGAAAGCCAAATCGGGAAGCAAAATCTGCATCAGTTGGCAGTTTTGGAGCTTTGTAAACCACAATTTTGGAAAATCATAGAAGTCTTGTGCATCAACAAGTAATTTTTAGATATAAAATGTGTCTGAAATAAACACAAAAATTCTGAACTGGTTTGGAAAGAATGAAGTTCGTGAGCTTCATTCTTGTTGACAAACAGTAAACAGGAAGTTAACAGTCCCTCAATAACAGCAGCTTTCCCAACATTGAGTAACAAACTGTGTGAAGTCACTGACAGGGTCTATACAACAAACGTGTCATTTACAGACATGGACACGTGCACAACATGCCAACCACAAAGATTCTCTTTAAATATTAAATAAGTGGGTCAGTTGTTCATTACATATGAAAACACAGATGCAGCCATAGCTTCTCATGGAGGATGACGTAACAGACAAAAAGCAACTTTTCTTGTTCTTGTCCTCAAGAACAAGCTTTCAACTTTCTACAGTTTAAAAGAATCTTAATTCATTTTTATCAAAACCAGCTGTTTAAAGAGACATTTTCAGATTAGAGCCGTTACCAAAAAGTCCTGAACTGCAGACTCATCTTGCAACTCATCTTTTTAAATGTGGATAAATGGAAAAGTTAGCAGATTATCAGAATGAGGCTGTAATGTGGACAGATTGTGGTGACTTTAGGCCTCTCACATCTTATTGAACTTTTACTCCATGAGTGTTTTGCGACGTTTTAACACTGTGCTGCATGGTTTCTTTCATGCATCCTATTTATCACGCTGCTTGGACATGTTTCTCTCCGGTTTCAGCCAGCTCTTACCTGGTCCCAGTCTATACTCCGGAAAAATGTGTGCGACTTGATGTCGGTGAAGCCTGTCTGAACCTGGCAACCCAGTCGCTCCTTGGGATCCTGCAGGGATCAAAAAGGTGGTCAGAGATTTGTACGAGACAGCTGCATATCACTGAAATGGAACAAAATTTGCCTTTATGCACACAAGGATACTGTCTAATTCATTCTACTTTACACTTTACACAGTGATCAGGTGGAGACGTACACATAGCCTTTGCCTTTGTTATGATTCCCTTAATATGCATGAAACTATTTCCACGTGATGGGTTAAAAACCTAGCTGACTATTCAAGTTTCATCATTTATTTCAGACGTGCACAAACCTCCAGAAATGGCTTGACTTGTACAATTATAGTGGTGACTTGCTGTGGAAATGTTATGGTTTTGTTTTGTAGACTTCCTTGTTTCTTGTTTTATTTTGTAGTTCTTCCTGTTTTGTCCCATGTTTTTGTTCAGCTTCATGTATTTGTGTATTAGTTTCACCTGGGGTTAATTTTGGTAATTGTTTTCACCTGTCCCTCGTTTATTTCATGTATTTAAGTCACTTGGTGTGTCTGTTTGGTTGCGGGATCCTTATTATGGATATTCAGTTCAGTGGTCCAGTTGTAAATAAATCTGTTAATCTTCACCTGGCTGCCTCCTGCTTCTCCTCACCTGCATTTGGGTCCACCACCTACCCTTTTCCGTGACAGGAAAAGCTTTACAGCACACATAGACACACAAACACACACACACACACACAACCTTGTTGCAAAAAATGAAAGTAAATAAAATGCAAAAATATTCTGTTTGCACATTTTCATACAGACATATCCTCTAACACACAAACAGAACATGCGGGTTATTTTAAAAGAGTCATCCAATGTTTTGACAGGTGCACATCATCTAATTGCCACACAAATAGAATGAAGTGTTTCCCTATTGATTTACATTAAGTATACAAAAATAAAAATAAATAGTCGCAGGACAAATATCTCTGTAGGCTGAGTGTGTGAGTCCCTCTAAATGCACTTTTTTCCAGATAGGTTTACACTGACCTCACATCCAGACAGCTATCACTAAACTTGGGTAAATTTCCATCCATGATTCGTATGGATTTCTCGATAAAAGTTAGCCAATCATATCATGGGACTGATAACTCAGCTGTGATTGGCTGAACTGCTACCTCCTTTTCTCATTTATCAGTTCAGCTGCGTGCATTCTGCCGTGCACTCATTACCAGTACACGACCTGTCTGCAGTATACTCAAGAAAGAAAAACAAGAGATAACAGGAATCGCTGATAAAAAGGAGCCTCCAAAATGTAGCATAACACCAGAAGGCAAGAACATGTTTTTTAAAGTGGATGTCAGAAAAAAAGTGGAATGAAATCAAACAAAAATCAACTTTGTAGCATTTCAACAATGGTGCCAACTCTGGGACACTTTGGTTCTGTGGTCCGACACTATGGTGACGATGGTTTTTTTGCTGGACCGCTGAGCTTTTTGTTCACTTTGGTGGCATGTTATTGTTTTTATTACAAGCTAAACCTTATGGGTGTAGTTGCTCCTACAGCTGAGCTCTGGGGAAAAGATGCCGGGATTTCTCAGATGTGTTTTTTCAAATTCTTACTTTCTCAGACTAACTCCAGTTATAACAGGGACACGTGAGACTCCATCAATCCGCATTGGGTTTCTTCAGACTAATCCAACACACTTTTTGTGTTGCGTCTATATTGCATCGCCTGCCATTACTGAGGGGGCGAGTCATAATGTCAGCTACCACCTGGAGACATGAATATCTGGATGGAGGACATTAGATACGGCATTGCAGTAATGTTTTTTTTCAACCAATCAAAGCATTGCAGTGTATCAGATTTGTAACCCAATGGAAGGATTTAAAAGGTATAAGTTGGAGCGGACATTAGGGTACCTTTTCCAGTTTTACATGTGGAAACACATAAAACATCCCCCTCCCCCCCACCTGCATCCATTGGTGGAAACCAGGTCTTATATAAGCACAATGCAAAATAATTTCCAACATTTAACCGTAAAAAACAGTCTGAAATATCTTTGATTATTTATGTCTCATGATTTGTATAAGATAATTGTTGTTTTATGAATCAGTATAAATAAGTATTTTTGCTTGTTTTTATTATACTGACATTGGTTGTATCATACATTCAGTTTGTGTGTAAATGCTTGAAATAACTTATTCAAATAATTATACGTGTAATGTAATGTAGAGGAAACCAAAGGAAGATTATCAACTGATGTTCAGTTGCTAATGGGGAATTTATTCAATTAAATTAAAAGCAATTAAAACAACTTGATCTTCAATTTTGTAGTTGTACAATTTCATTTCAACGACTGACACATGCTGAGGGTCATCTTTTTCATTTTTGCTTTTTTCCTGCTAAAAACAGTAGAGCAGAGACACTCTGAGGCAGTTTGAGGTGAATGGTGAGGTCTTCCTCTTCCCGAGCACTTGGCCATGTTCCCACACATGCTGGTTTGCAGCAGAGTGCACAGATACACACCGAGACAGATAAAGGCTTGATGGGAGTAGACTGCTCTCACCTTGTTTAGAAAGCCCTTGAGCACGCTGGCAGCTTTCACCGATAGAGACCTTGGAATGCGAATAGGCTTCTCCAGAATAACTGTTGACAGAACGAGGGAGGATAGCAACAAAAGAAAGGAAAGAGAAAGAGAGAGCAAGGGAGACAAAAAAAGGGCAATCGTGAGAAGGGAGGAAGATGATTCACAGGCCAACCTGCCTGTGGGTGACCATGTCTGCTGTGTGGAGGGAGGAGATAGAAAAGACGCTACACGGTTCTCTTTCTACGTTTTAGTCTAACAGCCTTGAGACTAAAGGCTTTAAAGTGAAAACAAAAATGTACTGAGCATTAGTTTCTTCCTGAAAAAAACCCCAATCCAAGGATTTACAAGGAGGCTGACGTGATTGTTTTTTCTTTCAATCACTGCTCAAGGTCATGTGACCAGTTCACGTTCTTCCACACACTTGAGTTATTTAAGATGGAACATTTAAAAAAAATCTTTCTACTGTTGAAAATTAAAACAGACTTTTGGGAAAATAAGAAAAATAGCATGATGGCAAAATTTTTTACTTCTGAATGATATTTACTATAGACATGTTCAAAATAATAATAATAATAATAATAATAATAATAATAATAATAATAATAATAATAATAATAATAGATATAATAACTATGCTAATACTAATACAAATTATTATTATTACTATTATTATTATTATAGTTTAAATAATTTAAAGAAATACATTAAAGTATCATATAAGAAATAAATATATAAAAATAATACACAAAATTGAAAAAAATGTAAAATTATGAAATATAAATCTATTTAATTAAAGATAATTGGATAAATATGAAAAAAAGTAAATGATATGTAAGTAAAACATTGAAAACCCCTATGATGACGACGAGCAAAGAAGAAAACTTCCCTTGGGGAGAAGGTGGGGGGGGGGGGCAAGCTCTGTTGGCTGGGCCTTTGCCCATGGGGCTCAGTTGGGCCCAGCTCAAAGGGCCCAACCTCCCGTGGTCTTGACACCCACGGGGTGGGCAGGGGTCGTGAAACGTCTCTTGCACTGTCAAGCTGAAGAAGGCTAACAGAGCTTCCTGGCTCCGGAAGCAGCGGACAGGCATCGACAGGCTAAGCAGAACATGGCTTTCGCCGAGCAAAAAACTTGGGCATGGGAGGAGTTTCAGCTGTGATTGGCTGAACTGCTACTTGGTGAGGCCATGGAGAACGACTTCCAGACATCTTTGAGGAGATTCTGGTCCACCGTCTGGCAATTGAGGAAGGGGCAGCAGTGCTCCATCAACACTGTCTACAGTGGGGATGGGGGTGTCCTGGACGACACACCTCTATGGCATCATATGGACATCGGGGGCAGTGGCCCTGGACTGGTAGACTGGGGTGGTAGCCCCCCTCTTCAAAAAGGGGGATCGGAGTGTGTGCTCCAACTACACAGAGATCGCTGTACTATGCCTCCCCGGAAAAGTCTATTCAGGGGTCCTGAAGAAGAGGGTCCACCGGATAGTCAAACCTCAAATTTAGGAGGTGCAGTGGACCAGCTCTATACTCTCTTCAGGGTACTGGAGGGGGCATGGGAAGTCTGAAAAATGTTAGGATGCCCAACTGTTCTACATGTGTTTTGTGGATTGGGAGAAGGGGTTCAACGGTGTCCCTCAGGGACTCCTGTGGGCGGTGCTCCTTGAGTATGGAGTACAGGACCCCCTTGTACGAGCTATCCGGTCCCTGCATGATCAGTGTCCAAGCTTAGTTCGCATTGCCAGCAGTAAGTCAGGTAAGGGTAGGCTAACACGACTTTTGGCCACGATTTTGTCGTGGCATTTTGGAGCACAAACCGGGAGGGTACCGCGCTGTTCACGTCTAGTTCACGCAGAGTTCAATTTCATGCCAATATCTGTTGCACATTGGCACACATCCTCCCACATCGTTCCGACGACTTCATGTTCACGTACAGTTGGCACATAGTTCACGACCTGTTGGCGAGATTTTGTCGCGACCAAAATTTTGAACATTTCAAAATTCTTGTGCCGACATGGCACGCAGTCACGACGGGTTTATGCACTATTCACGCCAGTTTACGACTAGTTTGCGCACTATCTGGGAGGAACTCAGGGTAGAGCCACTGCTCCTCCACATAGAGTCAGAGAAGGAGGCTCGGGCATCTAGTTAGGACACCTTCTTGGTGAGATGTTCTGGGCACGTCCCTGCGGGAGGAGAAGTAGGACACGCTAGAGCAGGTATGGGCAACTCCGGTCCTCGAAGGTCGCAGTCCTGCGAGTGTTAGGAATGTCTCTGCTGCGACACACCTGAATCAAATCATTGGGTAATTAGCAGCTTTGCTCTGAGTTTAATGTGAAGCTCTGCACAGGACTTCTAATTAAGTCTGATGTGTGTCAGGTGTTTTATTGCAGGGAAAGTCCTAATACTTGTAGGACTGCGGCCCTCGAGGACCGGAGTTGCCCATCCCTACGCTAGAGAGATTATCTCTCCCGGCAGGCCAGTGAACACTTCGGGATCCCTCCCGATAAGCTGGCGGATGTGGTCGGGGAGAGCGAAGTCTGGTCTTCCCTCTTTAGGCTGCTGCCCCAACGACTGGATAAGCAGATGATGACGGTACGGTACAGTATGGTATGTAAACATACACATCTTTACATACAGTATCTGCCTTTAAGTCACATTAACTTGTTGTAAAATTCATTATGTTCAGCAAGTTTTCGAGCAACATGTATAGAAGTGGAATATTTTACATATGAGATGGATGCATTTATCTGTTTTTGAAAGTGATGTAGTTGTTTGATTTTGTCAGTCCTTTATTTATTCTGTCTTTTGTTTTGTTATTTCATGGACATTGAAGTCGTTCTCAGTCTGTTACCACCGTTGTACGTTTCCTGAAGTAAACTATTTATTCATTCATCTGAGCCTGTCCAAACTGATGGCTACCTGGATTATAAAATTCTACTAACTGCAACCTGAAATCAATAGGAAGGTACATCACATCTATATGAACCTCTTTAAAACTGAATCCTTGAAGAATGCTGTTCATATTTTTCTAACAAGTCATTTAAAGGACATACTTACTGTAGGCTGTAATCTATAACAAAGTGATGAACTACAAACAAACAGCAGAGGCTTCACTGACTCTAGAAGTCTTTATGGTAGAACTTTAAATCCTTAGTTGGGTTTAAAAACATCTTATATTTCTTCTTGTGCGTCTTTCTGCTTAATCAAATGTTTGGCAGCCTCTGGGTGTCTGTCTAAAGCTCTGGGGAGGGCATGCGGTGCACCAACACTAAAGAAGGCCCTGGCACTGGGTCTAGCATCGTGGCATATGGCTGGGTGGCGAAAGGGTTGGTTTCCGTTGGCAGGCTTTAATCTAGAATCCTGCTGGTCTACCGGTAAGACCGCCAGGATGATGGTACTGGTGGCAGATGCTAACCATGGTGTCACTATATGTGCCTGACATTCACAGCTTAGACGAAATGCGTCACATGTTAGTATGGAGGAATTTCTGTTGAAGATGACTGTGTGAAGGAGGGAGGAGGTGTGCTATGTAAGGCGACCATATGGCTCAGGGGAAACACAGAATGCAAATAGAAGGAAAGAAGCTGCGGAGGAGCTTTTATGCGGAGGGTGCAATCACACCTAGAGTTCATTTTCTGCTGAGTTTCTCTGGTTTTACTGCCTTTACAACAATTTCAGAACTGGAGAAAGCTCACTGCAATTTACAGATGTCATTATTTTAAAAGCAATGCATTGCCAAGCAGCAAAGAAGGAGGTTTATTCAAAGTATTTCCATCATTTCATACCTGTAATGCAGACAGGATGCATCATTCAGAAACAGATGCTGCAGAAATGTCACAACATTTTGCTTGATAACACATAAAAAGGCTGAGGCTTGCTTAGATCGTCGGGATTCCACTCTGGGTACCTGACAACTGGTTGAAAGCATGAATAGAAATGTTTGCATCTTCCTTTAATAATTCACAGTGGTGTTTTGACTGCTGTCAGTGTGTTTGGTACTTCACACTAGCTCTGTACAAATGCTCAGACAGAAAACTGTGTGAGCCAGAGCTGCGAGTCTGCAAAGATTTTAGCACTAAAACTACCAACCCGATGATATTTTTGCGTGACCGTGGTCTCCGGGATTTTTTAATGTAAATGTATGACATGAAGCTTTTACACAAATTGCATGTGGCTTGCTGAGCCACCCAGAAGAACCACCTCACACAGTTTCTAACTTTCAGATCAGTTGTTTGTAGATCCATGTAAAGAATTATGTGTGTAATGAAGCATAAACATGAACACTATCTGCGTCATCAGATCTCTTTATGCCAGCAAACAGCTGACAGACAGTAACTAAAAACCCTGTTTGATTTTACTGATCTATAAAATCAAATATAATAATTTCAGGGGGGGTAAAAGCTCTCTAAGCCAGGGTGGGCAACTCTGGTCCTCAAGGGTTGCAGTCCTGCAAGTATTGTGAGTTTCCCTGTTTGACATCACAAGTCTCCTATGAAGTCAGATGTGAATCAGGTGTGTTGCAGCAGGGAAGCCAGAGTTCCCCACCCCTGCTCTAAACCATCTGCTTTTAGCCAATAAAGTCTCTGGCTTTGTGCTTTGGTGGACACGGGATCAACGTGACCAAGGACAATATGAAAAACATGGAGTTTTGCTACGTTAAATGCTTCCCTTCTTATTTGGGACTGGGACATTAGTAAAGCCTCACAGTTTATGCAGATTTACTAGACGCACTGAGGCTGCTCTCTTATGGTCTGTGATCATCCTGTGATGATACCATCTCCATGACAACAATGTGCAAATTCAAACATGTAAAATAGTTTAAAGGAGCAATGTGCTAATGTGGAACTTGTCCTGGCTCATAAATCAACTAATCTCAACATAATCACACATCTGTGGTGTGTTTTGGAAATGCAAGGAAGGAATAGCTTCTGCTCTTTATTATACACAAGAATTCCACCCTGCAGAACTCGTATGACTGTGTTCTACTGCTCTGATAGCAGGACAAACTCAGGACCAAATAATCAAATAGTTATTTACTACAACATGGAGATTGCATTATGTTCTAAAACTGCTGAAGTGGTCTAATTAGAGAAAAAGTATGAGGACCGAAGTCTTCCTCTGCCCTTCATCCTATCAAACAGCAGCAAAAGCAAACGAATGAATCTTTCATGAGCTTTCTGACTGCGTTGCTGCATGATGACTCATCTCACTGCTGGTAAACTTCAACATGTTTCCCAGATTAGCCTGCAGATATTAAAGTTAGATTTTATCTTACAGTTTCATAGAATGTGAAACACTACAAAAAGTTAATTAAAGTATTTACTCGTTAAATACTAAATACTAACATAAAAGACTAAATCAAATCTGCTGGTTTGTGTTATCAATTTGGAAAATATTAATGATGTTGTCATACCAACACATTTTTAGGAAGTTTACTTATTTTTCTTTGTATTGATTGGTTATTATTGTATAACAAATAGTGCAGGAGCAGAAAATTCCGGATAAAATGGCAAAGTTTGCTAAAGTTCTCATCCTGGATCTAAACACTCAAAGCAGCTGAACTTGAACTGAATTCCACTGCAGTGTGGCTCAGAATGTCAGGCTGAAAAACGGTCAATCCTCAGATTTAAGATGGAAAAAGTGCGTTTTGGTGGATTGGGTTCCTGGTTGTGACAAAGCATCTACATGCCCCAAATCCCCCCATCTTCATACTTCCACGCATGGTTATTAGTTTCATCCACTATTAGCTGTGCTGAGTTCAGAGTTCACTTCAATGATTGGTGGCAGTAATGTACCGCTATAAAGTTGATTACAACAGTCTGAAAACACCAGAAGAAGAAAAACCTCAACGTTTTTGGTTGTTCTGAACTTCTTTAGGTGCTTTTTATTTGGCAGTTTTTGTGTCATAATGCTCTCGTCCTTCATTCTGGTTTGTTCCTTTTTCTGGTTGTGTGTCAGCTGTACTGGTTTCCAGTGCTTTTGCTTTGTTTTCTGAGTCCAGTGACAGATAGCTAAGCTCCTTGTAAATGGACCGAATCATGTGCGCACCGACGCAGGAGACAGATAAGACTGTCCGTCCGTCTGTGTATCCATCCTCTGCATCCTGCAGAAATGAGCCTTAAAACTGTTTCCTCTCTGCCTTTTCTTTCTTCTTCTACTTCGCTCTGTCATGTCTTTGCTGCCAGTAGCTGTGTTTAACACATTGAACAGTGTTTAGTGCATAAGCCGTAGTTCTCATAAAATCTTGTTTTGTTGCCAAGATTTTACGAAAACTGCGGCTTATGCAAGGTGTCGTTATTTTGCGGCTTTCTCCTTGCGTAAGAGGAGGATGGAAATTTCTTTTTCTATTGACTATGAAACTCTACATTTCACTGTTGTTTGGCACCATCTTATATCTTATCGAATATGTATAAATACAGAAAAAGGTTTTCTATAACAAAAGGGAAAAACACCTGAGAGCATTAAAAAAGTTTGAAGTGATAAAATATAGGTTTTAATTGGACTATTTATATGGAAAACATATGGAAATGCAGCTACTGTCAAGCCAAACAGAGTAAAGCCTGACAGGAAGTTGAGACTCCAGTGTTTATTTTTGAAATGCATTTTTTTGTAAGGCAGTGTCACATTTCTGAATAATATTTCATGCACTTATTATGGTCTGTAAATGTGCATAAATATAGACTTTATGTTTATATGGATCCATTCCTAGAATATAATTTACAACTTTGCATGTGACAAAAACAACCCATAATTCTGAAGTCATTGTGGTTTTTCTTTGACACCATCATTTCCATGTAACAGAAAGTCTTAACTGCTAAAGAAAAACAATGTTACCACATTCACTCATGTCGTGTTTGCTTTCTTTCCAATCAGGAAAACAATTCATCGCTACAACCACACTAAGGGATGAAGAGGAATTCAGACTTTTACAGATTTCTTTAAATAAACACAGACTCATTACTCCGCACATGGTAAGTAGACTTAATACCTCAGACCAAAAGATCTATGTGATCAGCCTTTCTTTACTTGTATGTATGAAAAAGCTGTCAATCTGAAACTCGGACAGAAAAACAACATGATTCCCTGTTAGCCTCAACAGAAATGGTCTCCAAGGAAACATGACTGTCAAGAAGCCAGAAAAGGCTGAGCTCACACGACCCAAGAACTGGACTGAAAATCAGTGGAAACAAGTCTGACAAAGGGACCGATCCTCCACAGAACCCAGCCTCAATGTGTCGGATGGAGGGACGGAAAGAAAAACCAAATATTGACCTTATTAAAATGTTAATACTTATTAAAAACCCTACAAACAATTTTTTCCCTTTATTTTCAAACCATAATGTCATTTATATCCTGCTTAACGTACAGAATCTAACGAAAGAGCAGCTAGAGACTTACTATAAAACTTTTCTACCTCACCTTGAAAGAGGTACTCCTCTGTGTTCATGTCAGGATTGTCAGTGATGATGTCAAACGGAGACCTCCCAGCCATCATCTCGAACATCAGCACGCCCAAAGCCCACCAGTCCACACTGAAGCCTGACGGAACAATAAAAGATGATTCAGATGTAAGAGTGACAAGAAAATATGCATCAAATCTGTGTTTGACATCAATAAATAATAAAGTGATGCTGCAAATTAGAAATCTCATTATACAGTACTGATCAGCATCTTAAGCACTGAGCTGTCAGCTCAGTCAAAGGAATCTTTACAAACTGTAAATCCTCCCACATGTTGGATGTAACGCCTGCAGACACTTTAGTTTGTTTTTCCAGCATATGGCTCAATGCACAGTGATTGGAAATTCATTTTTGTGGATCATTTCAGAAAATGGAAATCAAGATTTGTCACCTTGTTAAAAAATTCTGTCTCAGAAATTCAAGTTTGTTGATGTGAAAAAGAATTTATATCCATGGGAAAAGAAAAAAGTTGTTTTACAAACATGTGTAAACAGATAAAAGTAGGGATGGACGTATTGATGCCATCGAGTCGATATGTTGATATAAGCCAGTCAAAATATCAGATGTGATACTTTTTTTAGAATGTACATAAAACTCTGATACAAAGGATACAAAATATGCACTTTGTTTTCATTTTAACAGAAAAATGTTTTCCTTCTGTGTCACATGATCGCAGTCACGTGACACATGTCATGATGATGTAGTTAGTGATGATAAGGTTTTATATATTACTGGTTTCATGTGTGTTACTGAAGATTGTTTTATTATACTTATCATATTTATATCGCAGAACACGGAGTGTCAGGATATTATGGTTTCATCCTGACCGCCATCCTTTGTGTGAGCGTGATAACTCAATTTTCACAATTAGATTTTGATACTCACTATACCTGTTTAGGTGACCAAGGGGACAACCTGGCTCAAATTTCACTGTTTTGGGATGTATGGCTTTCATCACCAGGTGATGTTTTATACACAATAAATCTGATTTTTGGCTATATGTCTGGAACTATTTGTCTCATTGATTATCTCAAATCAAGTGCAAATAAAAGGTCATGACCTCAGGATGCATCCTGTCCTGTCGTCATACCAGGCTGGTTCAAAGTTTCCATATCAGGTGGAGCTTTTTCTGCAGTTCTTCTTATGCACAATAAATGTAAACTAATTTTTAGACTTTTATCCATGTAAATGTCAGTTTATTTACATAACGACTTTGTTTTTATATGTAAAGAAAGACACTTTGTGCTTGTTTCTTTTGCGGCATTATGAGCAGCCTCACCACAGTCCCCCCACCTCCTCCATGACATGGACTATTAATGTGGGGTTTTTTTGGTGCCTTTTGGTAGAGACAGGTAACTCTACTCTACCAGATTAATGTAGGCTCGGTTTATTGCTAGGAGAAGATTCACTTCTTCCACAGCCTCTCTTCTATCAATCTCTGGTGCCTCATTGTGAGGCCCTGACTCCGAGGTCACACTCAAGCTGTTCCCTTCAGACCCTCTGTTCAAGTTGATGTCCAACATCTGACCAGAGAGCGGTATCTATCTCTGATGATCAACAAGAATGTCAACAATTTTCGCATCCGTTTGCTATGATTGAAAAAGCTACAAATCCAGTTCAGCCCAGAGTTTTTTTTCCACTGAAAAATGTAATAAATTTGCCAACTTATTTAAAAGAAAAATTCAAACAATTAGAAAAAATATTAATGTCACACAGCCAAACAAGAAAACAAGTCAATGTCCCAAACCTAGAAATAACTCTGAAGTTATGTCACAATTTATTATGATTGATTTAAAAATCCTACGAGAAATAGTTTAAAACCAACAACATGCACTTTCCACATGAAACCATCTGACTTCTTAAAAACTGTTTTGCCTTAGTAAAAAAGGTATTTAACCGGCTTAATGACTTCTTAGATGAAAATGGAAATCTTGGACCTGTCCGTCATTGTTAACCACAGACAATGTGCTTGGTAAGATCTTGGGTTATTTTCACTGCACACACCTTGTTCTTTGACTTTTCCCACTTTTCCACAGTTTGCTGCAGAGCTGGTTGGTGCTTTTTTTTAGATGTTTTATCAAATTGCTGGTGTTAAAGGTCCTTCTGGTCATTCTTCTTCTTGACAGATTTAGTGCATAATTTGCAGTTAGTTTTAGTTTTCTCACCATCAACACCATCCAAAAACTTCCTAAAGGGAACATTGGCTGCTGTGGGTTAGGGTTCCTTTCCTATTGGAGTGCTACAGGAAAGGTGCACTGATGTCTGAAAACTGGCTTTTTTAAACTGGCTTATGTTTATTTCATGGTGTGCTACTGCCCTCACTGCACTAGAGCCTGTTTGTGCAACCGTATACTCCAATGATATTGTTATCGGAACATTTTTATTACTGCAGAGTACTAGGACACACACATGGTATTGACCCGATACCGATACTGATATCGGATCGGTGCATCCTTAGATACATTTCTACTAACGTTCCCTCTAAGAAGCGCCTGCGCAATGGCGCACTGCTTGCACTTTGTTAATGCATGACACGAGAACTGTCAATGTTATTATTGACTATGTAGTGTAAGTGAGCCATATTGTGTTGGGTTGACACCTGTCACTCACTAAGTAACATTCCAAAACCGCACGGAAATAACATAAATGGTTTAATAATTAGGTTAGATTATGCATATTGTTTGATATCCATTAATAAGGTTATGTTCATTTTTTGATGCGCTGCATAGACTTGTCACCTGCAGGGTGACCTGCTTAATGTCTCACATTATTTATTACACTGGTGGGATAAAGCGACACCCATAGACTAACACATGACTGTTTAACAAGGTCTCTGTCCTCACCGTAGTCCTCTCCTCTGAGGATCTCAGGTGCAATGTAGTTAGGAGTGCCACAGAAAGTACTGGTGGTGTCACCTGGTCTGATTCCTTCCTGAGTGGTGGAAGAGAAGAAGGAAAGTTTCCACTCAACCCAGGTTTGCTTGATTACTGATCATCCCACACAAGCTGCCCATACAGACCATTAAAAATCATGAATAATTACCTTGCACATTCCATAGTCTGTGAGCTTTATGTGTCCCTCATGGTCCAAGAGGACGTTGTCCAGCTTCAGATCTCGATAGATTATCCCCTTTTCATGAAGGAAGTTCAGAGCGATACAGATTTCAGCAGAATAGAATCTGCGAGGGGGAAGAAAAACAGCAGAATGTTAGAGATTTCCACTTGAACATAAAACCGAATAGACCTAGAAGTCTTTGTGGTGTTTTATGCAGTCTGGAGGATCAGACAGGAGCGACTCCAGCTCCACATGGACAAATATGAACTTATCTAGGTTCAGTCCTTCTAGCAAACTGAAGGGATTTTTCTGGTTCCACACATGTTCAGCCTCTTGAGTTCCTTCACATTGTTCTTGTGGAAATGTTCTTACTTTCCATATGAAACACAGTCCTGAGTTCGATTGCTGTTTTTCTTCCATTTCATTTCACCAAACATGATTCAGGAGTGTTTTCATCCTGGAAGACGATGGTTCCCCGCCATCCTTTCAGTTCTGAACCCAGTTTTACTAGTTTCTGTATCTCATTAAATGCTTTTTCTGCTTGATTCTGAGGAATTGACTCTTCATCTTTTTTCACTTCTCAGGTTGTCAAAGCAACGAGAAGCATCAGTTTAAATAACCAGTTGCAGCTGAAGCATCACCGTCCCTCCAGGAATCCTGTTTGCTTAGTTAAATGCAGGTCATGCCTTTATTTTCGCATGTTGACTGTCCTTTCTGACTCATTTGCAGTCTGGGAGCTAATCCTAATGGACGATGAGCCTAACACTCGGAGTGACTACAGCTTTGCACTGCACTGCAAACGTCAGTGACAAATCCCCGAGTCTGGCGCTGTGAGTCAGACTCTTCATACTGAGACCCTTTAAAGCCTTTATAGTTTTGGTCATAATTAGATGTACTCAGTGTGCTTCTTCAGTGAGTCAGAGGCATGTTTTCTCTCAGTGTGTAGGTAGTGTATTTTCTGTCTCCAGGAGATAAGCTTTCATTAAAACTGACGAGGCTGTCTCTGTCTGCCGGCTGAAGACCGCCGATTGTCAAACAGCGAAGGAAGAGACTGGATGGCAGCGATGTTTGACAGAAGAATCATAAATCCCACACTGCTCCCCCATGTCTTCAGTATGACAGCCTGCATTGTACACCGTTGTTTCACTGCTGCCATTAGACTGCTGGAAGATGAGTCCTATCAGCAGCACCATCCATCGCCCACCAGCCCGCCTCCCCCACCGCGCGGGGGAATGCAGCACGGCTCCTTCTAAGAGCGCTACTCATGAATATGTACAATCATTATGAGTGATTAACATGCTGCTTTGCATATGTACAGCCACTGTCTGCAGGATCCAGATTGTAGAGGCCGATAGGGGCCCAACGGTGCCTCTCTGAATTACCCAGCCTTTGATCCAGCATTTATCAGAGCCGCAGTTGGAGAGCCCCGCAAGCAGACAGGCACAATGAATTATGGGTGCTCATTATATTTCTCTGGGATGGAAAAAAGTGTTAAGTTAGGTTTTGGCGAAGTTGCTACGTGCGGGAAGAGCTGCGAAAGCATCTTTCTCAGCATATGTTTAGAGAGAAGCGCATGGTGTTCAGGAAGATTTAAAAAAGCATCTTCAAGCAAGCACAAACCCCACAGCTGCTCTGAACTGCAACACGCCAGATCTGCACATGAAACCAAAGATTTTTGGTCCAAACAATGAAAGACAACCACAGACACACCCCCTGCATCCCACAATATACAGTCATGTGAAATACAAATAACCCCTCTGGAGGAAGTTCACCTCAGAACAGCTGCTCTGCACAGCTGTGCCATGTCAGCTTAACCAACATCTAATCAGAGATACATCCATTCCTCTGTCTTCCTCCTCCTGGATGCCTGGCAGTACAAACTCAGCCACCCTTAAAAACATGCAGCACCTTTACCTCTCTGGACTGAGACGGGAGTCCAGGATTGGGACAAAATTCATGTGCTGAAACAGATGTTGTACATCTGGATTCTTACCTCGCATGTTCTTCTGGAAGCTTCCTCTGTCTTTGCATATGGAACATTAAATCCCCACCATTCACATATTCGATCACCAAAAATAACCTGGAAAGCATGAGAACGCGGTTCACAGAATGTTTTAACATGTAATTACAAGCATGCGCATGTTCTAGAGGTGCGTTGGAACCAAACTGTTCATGATGCTACTGAGTGTCCACACTTTAAGGCTAATTAGACCATGACATGTTATCAATGCATTTCTGCCAATAAGTCTTCCTAAATGTTTTAGACACCTGTTTGTGCGTCTAAAACCTTAATGTGTTTACATGACAGAAAAATATTTAAGGTTTAAGTCTGACTGCACCCAGTGAAAATCATATTTTTCCTGCATTTAGTGTTAAAAAAAAGTTTAAAAAATACTCTCAAAAGCTCATCTATCAGACACAAAAAGCATCAAAGGAGGTTAAACTAAAATCACAGCATCTGATTTGTTAAAAATGTATTTATGGCACTTTATCAGCAGCTGTTTTAACTGGATCTGACATCCGTCCAGTCAAATAGCCTCATCCACACAAACATGACTGGATCTACAGAAGCTGAGCAGGCGGATAGAAGAGCGACAGAAAAACTCCAACATGGAGAGAGGAGTGCTCCAGGACGAGCAAACATCTGACGGACAACTAAAACAGCTGTGATAAAGTAAAACTTTATTTCTACATCAGGATGTTTGCTGTTTCAGATTCTGTTGGACAGAAATCATAAAACAACTTCTTTGGTTTTTATCCCTCAGTGAAGACCTTCATCAGGATTTAAATATCACATTTCTAAACCTAAAGCGTGACGGCCTTCACACGCATCGTGCTCTTACCGACTTTCTGTCTGGAAACAGGAGTGAAGGCCAACCAGGAAAGGATTTGTGGACGCCTGCTCGAACACATGCTTCTCCGTTTGCACCCAGTCGATATCCTTCAGAGACAATGGGAGACACAAACAGATGGCATAAAGGGAAGATAATATAACTACCGTCAATATGTCTGATCAATAGTCTTCCTCAGAATCCCCGCAGTCAGGGCTATTCAGAGCCTGTCTGGTTCTTCCAGCTGTACCAGTTAAAGTAGGGGACTTTGCAAACAGGTCAATAAGAAAAAGTAGAAAACCCACCAGTTATTTACAAAAAATGGTTTTAACAATAACATATTTAGAGGAACTGTCCTCTAAAAAGATGTTTTAAGTGCAGAAGAAGATACCACTGAAGAAAAAGCCATCTGTCCACATGTTGGGTTAGATAAGTTACCAAAGCTACGACATAGCATGCTAACAGCTCTGTTGTTGCAGGATCCACATCTATCTTTGATATCTTCTACAACCTGTTGGGAAATTCTCTTGGATTTTCTCACCATTTACTGTGGAGTTATTTGCATATTTACTGAAAATGATTCTACCTCCCAATGCGGAAGAATCCTTCACAACATTTCTGGATCCAGATGCTGATCCGGATGATTCTCAACATTTAATGGAATTTAATTTGGACTAAGATCCGTTCTCAGAAACACATCATGATAATCCTTCCAGAGATTTTTATGTAACGTTAACAAACAGACAGATTGTTGCAAAAACATGACCTTTGCCACCTGCTTCACGCCTGACATATTACACCGGGTCAAACAGTGGAAACACGGTGAAAACTGCATCCACATGCTTCAATAGATTGTAAAATCCTGTTAAGCAGCAGTAACTTGACACAATGACCGAACCAAAGCCGTGCATCTTGTATGCAGACATCAACTGAGCTTCCTTATGAAAGACATAACTGTAACAAGTGAACAATATCTAAAATCTCCAGCATCTGCTGTCTGGATCAGCGAGAGTTAAATCCTGGTTATCAGTCAACTGGGGTTTTATTCGCTTCTACTTTATAGAAAGCTGGGAATGTTTAGCCTGGAGGACGGGTGTTTTATGTTGACTTCAAGTGCCATTAAATGGATGATACTTAATGTTTTATGTGTGCTAGAATAGAGCGCATCTACATTTTGAGCTGTCCATGCTGCGCTCTGATATGCTAAATGCTTCATTCATAAAGTCACAATAGAGAACACATACTGTGCACATGATACAACATTCCCTCTGGTCAAGTCGTTAGTAAAGAATTTATAATTATGCGGAATATGTGATCATAAAGCCTCTCATAGGCTTCTGCAGTCAGTTGTTGGGAAGCTGTTTATGTTTCCTTTGAAGAAACACTGTCATTGAGAAGAATTACTAAACCAATTTATCAAAATGAAAGCAGACGTCCAACTAAAACAATGCAAGGACAGAAATTCCATCATGGAGTCAAGTTAGTGTCATTTGACTGGAAGGTGTGAAGATGATGGTGATTAACTGGTAAACACTGCCATCTAGAGGATGCTGCACTCTTTCCTTTAAGCCCAGTATTATTTAAACTCCATAAAAACTCTTAAATGAACAGAAAACATCATATTGAACATTTTAAAAAAATGTTTCATCTTAAAATAATGAGGCACGTTAAAGCTGATGTGAGCATGCAGAACTCCGGCAGCATCGGATGGTTTACCACCACCAGGACATGTGACACGAGCATGCAGGACAGCAGCTTGGAGATGAAAAGCAGATGATGTGGAATCATGACTGTTCTGTGGCTAAAATGTGGTCTGATGAGCGCAGAACTGGAAGCAGTTCAGTCCTCCAACCATATGGAGGAATGTCTCATTAGATTAGATTAAGATTAGTCAGCTTAGTGTCCTCCCTCATAACCCCATACTCTCAGATCACTTCCTAATTACCTTTCAGTTTTTATTTGAAGACTTTATTGTTCCAGTGAATAAAACTCGCATCAGAAGAACACTGTCTGACCAATCTGTGTCAGAGTTTAAA
>JBAMHX010000015.1:27751561-27765170 GCA_037177515.1 Pseudomugil tenellus
CCATCCATCCATCCATCCATCCATCCATCCATCCATCCATCCATCCATCCATCCATCTATCTATCTATCCATCCATCTATCTATCGCTGTAGAAGAAATAATTTTCTACCGACCCTGACACTAGTTGTTATATGTAATATAATTTCAGTATTGATCCAAAAATCATCACTAATTAATCTTCTCAGATAACTTCTTACATAAAAGCGTAACCTCATTCTTACTTATGCTACCAGCCTTTTTCCTTATTTTAATGGGCCCAAGTTTTATACGACCCTGCAGGAATCCTCCCCAACCGCTCTACTGGCCACTCATGCCTCCATCCCACTGCCCAGCCAGTCCTCTGTAGTGTTGTTGCTCTGGTTGTGAACGTGCTGCCAGCAGCAGATGCAAAACAATGGAGCAGAGTGACTGGAGGAGCGGAATAAAGTGGACAAAGCCTCAGGAAAACTGGCTGGCGACACCACTGTTTGACCCAAAGGGAGCATAAATATGAAAGGAAGAGGTCCAAGGAATGAACCCTGAGGGACTCCACAAACCACTAGCTCAGAGTCAAGATAACATTCCTTGGCCTTCTAAAAAGGACCTAAACCAGCTACGGACCACTACAGAAAGTCCAACCCAGTTTCCTAGCCAGTGCAATAGGAATCTACGGTATCAAACACAGCACTGACATCCATCAGAACCAGGACTGATACAGGACCAGAATCAATATTTAGCCTTACTGAATACATTACAAACAGCTGTTTACTGTTTACTAAGGTGCAGCATGCTGTTACAGGCAGCACTTCTGATGTCACATGAACACCCTTGGTTGCTGTGGAAACAGTTTAGCAAACTTACTCTCAGCTTCACACATTAAAAGACCCACTCCAGTAAAATCCTGTTTTGATGTTCTTCACTTATTATTATTATTATTTTCACTGATGTACTTGTACATTTAGATAAACATGTAAATAAAAAATAAAAACAATTCAAAGTGCTGATGCAATTCTTTTAATATATTTGTGTTTTTTGTGAAATATTGGGATCATTAATTAGATAAACAACAGATAAAGTTGCTTGGCAAACGTAGCTCTGGAGCACATCTGTGATGTTCGTACTCTGGCCATTGACAACCTTTTGCAGCCCCCAGTGGAGGATGGGGGGACTGCAGTTTCTGGCACCTCTGCATAGACTTCCCTTTAGTTTAATGAAGCCGCTTTATACAATATGGCTACAAAAGTTACAAAATGCATCTGTATGCTCGGAGCTCCACACCTGCGGGAGCAGAATGTGTGAAAGGAGATCATTCATTCAAAGGATGAAAAGATGTGGGACCGACTCTTCATCTGTAAAGTTTCATGGGTCAACCTGACCAGCATGATCCAGCTCAACCTGTGAGGAGAACAAACTAAATAAAGAATGAAAAAAAGAAGAAACTCGACATGTGGAGGACAAAAGAACAAGACTCAGGATCTGAAATCCAGCCAAGACCTGATCCAAGACCTGAGAGATGCATCTAGATCTCCTACCATTGGGCAAAACTTAATCAGAAACAGTTTCCATGGAAACATTGCTGCCAGGAAGCTGTTCTGGCTTATATCCTGTAATAACGCTGTTAATTCTGAAAACATGGTTTTGTGCTGCTCAGATTCACATCAACCCCACCTTTTAGACGGAGTCCCTTCAGGATGTAAATGTGCTGCTCTGGTCGCATTCTGCAAACTTTTCTTTAATGCCAGTCACAGATCTTTTTAATTAGGAAGTTCACCAGGAGAGATGAAGTCATGGTGTAAATGAAGCGGAATAAAAGAGGAAGGAGGAGAAACTTCTTCACACTTCTTTTTTCCTTCCTTCCTTCCAGAAGCTCCAGACTGTCTAATATCTCATACTCGTGTTTTTACCCTTTTCTGTACATTTATTTCCATAAATAAGTGAGAGTTCCAACAGCATCCAAGTGTAATGCTGCTCTTGTCTCTCTTTACTGGTTACTGCTGCTAGGTCCATATATTCCACAGTTTTGGACTCAGGAAGCAAGTCAAAGATGGACTCAGAGCCCAATTAGAGAGCAATTAAATCAAACGTCATAAAAAAACCTGATACCATCAGATTAGTGGCAGATGCAAAGAAAGGTGATGGTCCCTTCAGCAGCGTTCAGGAGCAGAAATGTCCAGAGGAAAGAAATGTAAAATATCATGCAATGAACTACGGACATAATGTCATATATGAATCACTGCATTTTTCTAAGCTTTAACATATTGTTTATTTGAGTTGCAGAAATCAGTGAGCATCAGAAAGCTCCATCTCATTCAAATAGTCCAGACTAACTCCTCTGTTACCATCTTTGTTTGGAAATGTCACCTTTTAGTTGAAGATTCAAGCTGCAGCTTTCCATGTTAAAGGGTTTCTACATAAGCACACGGTCCAAAGGATTGTTCTTTATAAAACAGGCTCAAACTGCAGGTTCTACTTCCAGATACTCTCATTCTATCTGCATGTCCATCTTCCCCTCTGTAGAGCTGGGAGCTTTTAGTCCAACAGAGTAATCATTAAAAACGACTGAACAAAGTGCAGTTTGCAGCTGCATCACTTTGCTTCATTAGTCACATCTTAAATTGTAATTACTGATTAATCCATTAGCTGGAAGACACTGACAGCTGTGGATTCCTCCCACCACGTTTCTCACCTCGTCATCGTGCACCAGCTCCTTCTTCACCACTTTCATGGCGTACACCTGCTCGTTCTTCTTTAGCCGAACCAGCAGGACCTTGGCGTAGCTCCCTCGCCCGATCACTCGGATCAGATCGAAGTCACCCAGCCCAAGACTCAGCTCATGAGACAGCTTCAGGCCATCGATGCCATCCACTACTGCCTTGATGTCCTACAGCGGATCGAGATCACAGTGCCGTTAGTGAGATGATGCATGGAGAAGCGTTTGTGTCGGGTGAGAGAATCAACCCCTCACCTCTGGATCTGCATCTTCTGTTTTATCCACTGCACAGTTGTGTGGAAGCAACGAAACTGCAACACACAGAAAGAAAACGACAGCTTGGACTCAGATGGAAGTGATGGATACTTTGTACTGTTTGTATCCAGCAGGTGGAGGCAGAGTACAGACTATAATCTGCTTCAATCCCTGGAAAAGTTTTGATCCAGGCATGATTTCTTTAAACATTACCAGCAAAACTAGAAAACGGCTGCAGCAATTTGTAAAAAGCATCGATGTAAATAAAATATAAAAGAACAGAAATGGTTTGTAAGTATGAGCAGCTACTTCATTACAGTCTTTCAGAGAAGCTTTTTCTCTCATTTCTTTAAACATTTTTAAGATATAGTGTCAAGGAATCTTCAAGCACTTTCCAGGAGCAGTTCTCCAGGATCCTTGAAGGATTTTCCAAAACCCTTCTTTAAATATTTCGCTTTTATTCATTGTCTGTCCAGCAGATCCCACACTGCTCCAGTAATGCTGAGGTTAAACTTCTTTATGGTTAAAATCTTTTCTTTTCTCTTCCAGCTATAAATAAAATCTGCACGATAACTTTTTAATTATGTTCTTCTTAATGATTCTAATTTAATTTATTATTTTATTATGATTCTTGCTCTGTTTTTATTGTTTTTTCTGTTTCAACATCTGTAATCCTTTTAATGTTTTTATGTAAAGCACTTGGACTCTTGTGTACATGAAAGTTGCTGTACAAATAAACCTGCCTTGAGGTTCAGGTTCTGGGGAGGATCCGTCCTCCTTCAGACTATTTCCACTGACGTCCAGTACAGTTCTTGGGTCATGTGACCTCTGCCTTTTCTGGATTTTAAATCCTATTTTTCATTCCTAACTCTTCTTCTCTTGTCCTCCACGTGTCTAGTTTCTACGTCCATGCTGAGATAACGGCGGTTTACCTCAGAAATCCTGTTTTCTGTCTGATCTTTATGGTTTTTCAGATGAAACTAGAGACACTGGAAGAAATGTTGGCTGGTTCATCCCGTCAGTTTGGAGCTTTCCTACGCTGGAGTCATAAACAACTTAGTCTCACATTGCTCAAGTTTCTTCTGTAAACGGTCGGGTTCAAGGTCTGACCCAAAGGTGGACGAGGAAGGAAACTATCCCAACTAAAATCAGAACTAAGGATCAGAACAAAGCGGCTGTTTAGGAAAACGGCCTTTATACAGTGCACTGCTGGTAAAGTCAAACTATGGTAATCCACAAGGGCCCCCGAGCACCAAACGACCCCCAGATAGTCCATGAACGTCCACAAGCCTCCTTTTAATAGGATTAAAGCGTCTGTGGAGCCGGGTCCCATCACACAGTAGCATTGTGGTTAGATAAGAGAAGTTACGTAAGGAATGATGGGAAATGTGAGATGAAGAGACTAAGGTCGAGACCGGCCATTTTAACAAAGCATTCATTCTGTTGCTGATGATTTGCTAAGAGACTCCTGGACTTACAATCATGAGGATTCCTGATCCCACTAACTTATATAACTTATATCTGTAGCTCTTTGTTGGGGAATGACATGCTGCTTATGATGTGTTTTGTTCCTGTGCAGCAGGATAAGAAACATTATTATCCATCACATCAGAGGTTGAAAGCCAACAGGACCCATCTTTTTAAGTTCATCGCTATCACAGCGTACGTTAAGTTGTTGGAAACGTCCCACCGCAGGAATCTAGCAAAGCTTTTCAGTGTCTTTGAGCTGAACTTAGAGAGGAGATGAAATGTGTGACTACTAAAATGATTTACTGCATTTCACCCGTCTTCATTCCCAGCACACAAGAAGAAGTGGATGAGGAGCGTTTACACAGATAGTTTTCCAGTTTCCCAATAATTCACATTGAGGGAACTGTGTTTTCACAGCTTTGACACATTTTCTGCCTACAAAAAGCAAAAGCCTTGAGTGACTGTTTGCCATCCTTGTTCTGGCCAGCACACTTACAAAGTCCTGCATTATGAGGAAAACACAGCAACATCAAAGAAATGAACTGCTTTAAACAGTTCAAATGATCCATTTCATTTAGCTATTATATCTATTTGTGCCAAAACAACAGAAAGTCTCAGAGAGTAGAGATCGGTTTTCACAATAAGTGCAGAAACTGCACATTTAAACGAACTTATACAGCACTTTTCCAGTCATGTTGACCACTCAAAGCGTTTTACACTATAGTGCATTCACACACACACACACACTCACACCCCGATAGGCACATTGGGGAGCAACTAAGGGTTCAGTGTCTTGCCCAAGGACACTTTGACATGTAGTCAGGGGAAGCCTGGAATCGATCTCACAACTTTCTGGTGCAAACTACAGCTGCCTCATTCCATTTAATATCCCATTTACTGGGATATTATCCACATTTTAGGCCTATAAATTCTCTGAACTTACCAATTAGCTTAACTGGACTCAGATTTTATTTGATAACTAAAAGAAAGTTTGATCCAAGTTTCAGTCGAGTGACAGACAGAAACAGAGATAAATCCGCTTCTGTATTATCTGCACTACTTTCTGTTTGCACTCTGTCTTTGCTCCTTCCATAGTGACAAACCTGCTCCCTCCTGTAGGATCCATGTTGGCTGGACTTCGGAATCCGACTCGGATTCTGACTCGGAGATCTGAGCATTTGACGATGGCTGCTGAGTGTCTACATGAGCTTCCTCAAAGCCAGTGAGCAACATAAACAAGGCCTAATAAATGCATGAAATTTCCTGCAGGTTTATCTATATCTAGGCTATTTAAAGCCAGATGTCAGATGTTTGTACACAATCTGTCGTTCACATGAGCTCATAGTTCAGTCTTGCAGGTAAACACGGTGCTTAACAGTAACAGTAAGTTATTTTAAATAAATATAAGCATACATTTATTATTTTCTTTAAAAAAAACAACAAAACTGATCAGTTTATTACTTCATTTTGAAGTTTTTGTACTTATTTTGGTTTCTGTTTTGCATGAAAATCACCTGAGCTGTGAGATAAATAACCATCTAAACTTTTTCAGAGTCTTACTCTCATCCGGGTCCTCCGTGTCCTCCGGGTCCTCCGGTGGAAGGGCCACCTCTTCCCTCTTAGCATCTGAAGGGGGTTCCTGCGATGGCATGACTGGATCCTGGAACAATATTTTCAAAAGTTCACCAAAATATTCCTCAACGCTATCTCCCAGACGCACACCCAGGTATCCGCTCATGCTCTCACACTCCTGACGGAGTGTGTGATGGAGCATGTTCGCAAGCAGCCTGGCAGAAAACTGCATCTGGACAGCTGCTTCTGGATAGTGTGCAGAAATGCTGCTGCTCACAGGCTAATGATAATGTGGGTGTTTCAACTAGAAAAGGCATTTAATCTTCTGGGGCCACAAGCCATTTATCTGCTGCGGCAGATAAGTGTGTTGAAGCCGGGATCGATACGCTGACGGCTGAAAGCGAGCTCAGTACCGCCGCGCTGCTTTTATTGACTTTCTAATCAGGATTGTGTTTTCTGGGGTTGAATTCAGGTTTGTTGTGTTTTGCTCTGTGGTCAAAGGTATTGATTACGTGGAACACACTGTTCTGTCGTTAGTAGCTTGATGGGTTATTTTATAAGAATGAGAAGGAAGAAGAGTAGATGTGGGTTCATTCACAGAGAGCCTCTCAAAGCGGGAAAGGTTTTCTGTTATTAGACACATCTTTATATGTGTCACATTGATTAATACAAACAAACTGTGAGAAGAGGAGTCGAGCAGGAAACACGTACAAAGCATATGATGGTATGAAGCTTACTTTTCTCACAGCATCTCTTTTCTTTCCAGCTTATCAATGGGCTCGGAAATCTCTCAGTAAAACTGTGTTGTGTAAACAAGTTGCGTAGCTCTAATTTCAACAGAAAGCTGCCTGGACTCGGCATGTTAGTCAGCGTATGCTCTCCTGCTGAGGGGACGGAGTTCTTAGCTTTCATGTGGAGGTCATGTCAGTCGCTGTCAGATGTCAGCACAATGCTAAGCTAACGTGGCGAGGTTGGACATGCCAGGCTGGCAGCGAGCCATCTGCGGCTCAGGACAGGATGAAATACTCACCATAAGCCTTTGGCAGGTCTGAGGGATGAGTCTGTGACAGCGCTTATGGACCAGCAATTTGCAGTTGATACACTTGTAGCCCTGCCTGCCCAGCCCCCATATCCTTTCACTACAGTGGGCACAGTAGGCTTTCTGAAAGACACAAACAGAGCAGGACCAGCAATGACAAGAGGGTCCAAACTACAACTTATTCGCCTCAAGCAAAGACAACATAAAAACATACGTCAGTGGAAGAATCCCTTTCCAGACAAGATTATGCATCAGGTTTACTGTATGCGTCAGTTAAACTGTGTTCTTATTTGCATAACAAAGCATGCAAACTGGAATGTTTATATTGTTTAATGATTTCATTAAAATGCAAACCATGTAATTATAAAACAACTATGTAATAATATAATTATGTAAAGTTGAGGTGTTTGTAACTAAGTGCAAAGTGGCAGAGATGAGAATCAGCTCTGTACAACCACACACGAGGAACGTCAGCTGGAAAAGATCTGCATGGGGATCAATGCAGATGTGAACTCTGCATGGTCTACCCTCACCGCCTCCAGCTGTGGGTTGTGACTGAAAGAACAAAAATGTGGATGCAAGTAGCTGCGTTTCCTCCGCAGCTAGTCTCAGCTGCTTGGTCTACCTGGTAAGGTGTTCACAGCACGTCCTACTTGTTCGCCTTTGTTGTGCAGATAGAGGAGACCGTTCGATTGGGATTTAAGTGCTGCTTCTGATACTATACTGCAACATCCTCCCTAATACTTGGAAGAAAGGATTTTTTCTATTATTTTCATAATCAAACCTTTTTAAGTCGTTAATTTAAAAAGTAATTTAACCTCTTTTACGGCACAGCCGACATGGCGTACCACAGGGCTCAGTCCTTGCTCCCCTTCTGTTCTCTGTTCAGATACCACTACCTTTACTTCCTTTCCTGATTATTCAGAGTTTTTAGGTAAATGAACTTTTTTATAATTATTTTGCTGATGACACTCAGCTGTAAGCAAAGTAAAGGAACAGATTACACAATAAATCGTGGATGACCCCGAAAGTTCTAAAATTGACTGATAAATCAGCGATGACACAAATTATTTCAATCATGTTGTTTTTAAATTTGGTAAGCTTTCTAATATGTCGAGAATTCAAGGAATCTAAAGTTTAGGTACAGTTTTAATGCACATTTGTCTATCCTGCTTATTGCATCCACTGTCTTGTTTATTCAAAACACCGCACTTGAACTTAATACTGAGAAATAATTTTCTACTTGCATATTTGTGATTGTCTTTACAGCCTTAAATGGTCTTGCACAAAAATAAATGTCAGATTTGTTGACTGGGTGCTCTTATGACCAATGTCTTGCTGAACATTTCCAAATTTTTCTTCCATTACAGGTCCGATCTGATAGAAAATTCATCCTGTGATCAGCTTAATCTTCACTAGCTTTGACAGACCATCTAATTCAAGCAGCACTTCAAAGTGTTTTAAAGATGTGAAGATTTATTTCAGGTAGGTTGTTGCATCAAATGATTAAGACAAGCAAATCCAAATCTAACAAAAATAATCACGTTTCTATGCAAATATAACATTTTCTAGCTTGTTTGAACTCCTTCAGCCTTTATCTTTTCTTGTCTGCTGTATGTTCTTATGTCCAGATGGGATCAGACACTTATCGTCCTGCTGCAAATTTAGAAGATGTTCATTCTCTGTTACATAACGTAGTCCCCAGAGGGCGTGTTCTTTTTTCTGGTTACTTTTTTAAGCTTGTGTCTGACAATGCTATATTTGTGCCACAGGATGTTACTCAGTTCCCCCATACAACCATAAACCCGTCACCAAAATGCCTCTGAGAGGACTGAACACTTAAGATGCCATCAGCGTGCAGGGCTGCATCAACAGCGTTCATTCACATGCTGTGTGCGCCGAAGAGTGCTCTGTTGCTATAGAGATGCCTCAACTAGACTTCAAACGTTTCTTTCAGTGAGAAGTTACAACACAATTGATTGAACTAATCCCAAACTTCTGCAGTCCTGCTTCCTTAATGCTTACAAATCAGTGATCAGTGCAGAAGAATGAACCCTGTGGATGGAGTAGCTATGTCGTACTTCGGGGTGTTCTTATGTTGTTTTTGGTCATTTGTGTTAAATAAAGTCACTCTGCATATTGAATTTACGTCTGTATTCCATAACAATATTTTTTTGTATGTGTAATTTCTAGATAATTAATGTGGTACATGGACTTGTACTTATGTAAGTGGTCATGTTGACCACTCAAAGAACTTTACATTACACAGTACACATTCACACACCTAAGGCAACTTAGGGTTCCCTAGGACATTTGGACATGTAGTCAGGGGAAGCCTGAAATCAATTTTACAACTTTCCGGTTGGAAGACGACTGCTCTTCTTCCTGAGCTACAGTCCCATCACAACATATAGCAGTGCTACCATACCGAAACTCCATCCAGTTTATTGAACACACAAACTAAATCAAATGTCTAAGCCATTATATAATAAAACATTATAGAATGTTTTTTTAAAAGAAAATGAAAAAACATTAACCAGGAAAATTAGTTTTTCATAATTATTGATAGCGATCAATATGAGTTTTTAATCAATGTTTTTTCTGTTTAATCTAAGTTTAATAAAGAATATTAACACACAAGCAAAAATAAAGTAAAGCTGCTGTGTTTATTTAATCATGTTCAGTATTAATATAATTAATATAATTTGTACATATATAATGTAATTATACATGTAATTTATATATTTACAACACTGATGCTTTTGTTTTTTTATTTAAAGTTTTGGAGCAAGCTTGAGTATCTACATGTTTTACATCAGTCCAACACATTTCCAGAAATGTTTGACCCCTCCAAGCCACCGTACACTCGAACTGTCATGAACTGGATCTTTGTGGTTGTGCGGGTTTTTGGTTTAGTGTTATGATGTGATTTGGACCTCTGTGGTGGACGTCACTCCTCTGCCTCGGCTTCTGGTTCCTGCGTTGGAGGGCAGCACTCCTCTAGACCCTGACCCTTCTGCCTCTTCGGCTTCTGGACCAACCTTCCGAGCCCAGACTCCTGACTATGCAGCCTCTATGCCGGGTTTTCTCCTTGTTTGTTCATTAGAGGTTGTGGTTGAGCTGTAGTCCCAGTTCTTTCACTTTTCTGTAAATAAATTCTGTTAATCTGCATCCTGGCTGCCTCCTGCCTTCTTCACCCTGCGTTTGGGTCCAAATCCTCCCGAGGTCCATAACACAAACATTTTTATTACGTCCGCCAAGGAGGTTACATTATCTGTCTCTCTGTCTGTTTATCTGTTTGTGTACAACTCAACTCAAAAAATTATGGACGGATTCCAGTTTTACTTCAAGTTGGAAAACTTTCTTTATTCTCTTTTGTGAATAATCATCACTGCTCTACACTGTAAATATTCACAACAGAATGACCAGTAAAACCAGCCAGACTCACTGGAAACACATGAACTGGCCTAATGTGGATTATAATTCATAATAATAATAGAATCATAGGATCAAACTGGATCATAACCAGACTGAACTGGGTTATTTTTTTTTTTATATAAAAAATGTCTTTGTGATTTGGTGTTGAACAAATTAAACTGAAATGAATTAGATTTATTGTGCAAAGTCTGCATCTCTGCAACATTTAGCTAGTAAAGTTTAGCATGTCTATAGAAGTGTAGCCAGTTAGCTTGCTATCATTTACCAGTTTGCACTCACAGGCTGTACATGAGAGATGATTATAATCTGTGTCATCATTATATTCTTCCTGAAGGAAACATATTTAGACAAGATTGTACAACATAGCTTGAAAAACATGGAAAAGCTCCACCAGCACACAGATGAAAAGATGTTCAGTCCGTTTGGGAGCCTGTTTATAGGTGTGCTGTTCGTTATAATCTAATGTGTGCTCTTTATGATGGGAAATTACGTGTTATTAAGCTATTTTCCTTCTATGCTGTAACATATTGCATCACCAGCATTTGTCTGGACTGAAACAGTCAGATCTAGCTGTTGGGAAAAAGTTTAAGATCAAGACAAACGAACTGCAGTTTTCTGTCCTTTAAATCTGGTAATTAGAAAAGAGTAGAAGCAGCTGTGGATTATTGAAATATAATAAGAATATCACGTTTATAAGTCACAGTCCGACTTAAAAAACAGCATCCACCTGCCCATGATTTCAAACAGCCAAGTGGACCTGAACTAGAAGCAGAGTTGAAGGAAAGAAGTTCTGATTATTTCAGGAACAATTTAAAGTTACAGAATGTGTCTACTGTAAATTCTCCACCACGAAGAGACCAGTCCGTTTTAAGCTTTCAGAACCACCAGAGCAGATTGTCTACTTCTGCAGGTGTGCTCAGGCTGGATTCAGTAAAGATGTCCCAGAAACAACCGTTTCCAAGCAGCATCTAACGTGCTGCAGCAACAACACAGTAACCAGAATATCAGCTTGAAGGAGTCAAAGTAGCCATAATGTAATAGTGGCTTCATTAGGCTGATATCTGGTTTTTCTGGTTCTAACATATTAAATATGAGCATTTCATGTCAGTGACTCACATGATCATAGTGTGATGGACTAAATAAGTTTGTTTTGGACAGATTACAGAAAAGAACCTATGTTTAGTAAGTTATACATGTATTGTAAACATAAATAATTATTAGTACTGCCTCACTTGGAAAAGAATAAACAAAGGTCTTATTTGTCTTTCTTAAAAACAAACCTATTAAAAAACCTATTAAAAACAAGCGTTAATCTTAATGCTTTTGTGGATAAATCTCCCTTTTGAATATAAATACTACTCACAAAACTTAGGGACATTCAACTTAAATTCACGTGACAAATGACTGCAGGAATGGGATTTGAATCACAAACCTTGTGGGCGTTGGACTTCCTGCTCTTCCACCTGAGCCCAGCTCGGACATCTGGGATGGAGTCTGATGTTAACTACCCACCACTTTCCTTATGACACCGGGTGTTGCCATGACACCTGCTCGGTTTTTCACTTCTGGTCTTCGCTAACTAGAAAGCATATCAGTCTATTTTAGAAGTGTGATTTGATTGTATATATTCACAGAAATTTGTTCAGGGACCTGTGCTGTTGTTGGATACATACACAGCTCACGGAAGCTTAATGAATGAACTTTTATGAATGGAGCGTGTTACCACCATAAAGTCACTCGCAGGATGATGCAGAGAGATGAGACGATTTCACAACAATGGACTCGTAGTGCTGAAGTTAGAACACCCACCCAAGAGGATCTTTTTCTGCTCTTATTATGTTGTTGATCATAAACCAACAACATCCACTAACATCCAGATCCAGAATTACATCTGGGCTCCAAACAATTAGCAGCAAATTAGAGGCGAAGGCTAACTAGATAGCATGACACCTGCTTCCACCTGCAGCACAAAGAGCCTGTAAGTACTCTGATTATTAGTGCAGGTTAGTTCATGAGGGATCTTTTATTTTGTACTTTTTAAAAAATCATGCAGGAACAGTCCACGTTTTCTATCACATTCTCTCTCGTCATTACCAAACCAGATGTTTGGTTTTTTTAGTGTGTTAACTTGGCTCCATTTCAGCTTTCAAGACAGTAAATCTGTCCTCCTTTCTTCCCTCCTTTCTACACAATAATTTCCCTATTTTTTCCTTTAGTTATAAGCCTCTGTGCTTTTATAGTTACGGAGTTCATCGCCATCTATACTCTCACTAAAAACAAAGTTATTTACGACGACAACGTACCTAATGTTGGGTAACAACTTCATATCTTCTACCCATTCTGAGTAGAAAGATGTGACAATCTCTCTGTTCTGTCTTCTTTTGATAAATAATGTGACCCACGTATCCATCATTAAGATTTGGCCATTGTTTGAGTCATGGAAACGTTATTTTTAAAAGATTTTTATGAAATAGTATTACAAAATATAACTGTAGTAGTTTATGCTAACGTAGACTTCTGCTTAATTGATGCAATGGATCATGGAAACCGTCATCTTTTAAATGAGAGATGAAATAAACTTTATCACCCAACTCTTATACATGAAGCACAACACATTATTACCCAGAAAATAAAGCTTTCTGACTTCATTTCAGTCCAGTCTAAAGCATGTTTACTTGTGCCAGTGCAACAGAACAAATAAATCATCAAAAAGGTTAAAAAAATCACATTAAGTAGTTAAACCCTGCAGCCTGCACTCCTGCTGTGACCCCCTGCTGAGGACTGAAAAGTAAAAGCTGCTGTCCAACCCTGAAGGACACAATGAATACCTCTGTTAGCCCTGGTCTGATAGTTGGTCATGTGCTCCAACAAAAATCATGGCAAAAAACCAGTCAGGACAACCTGAGGTTGTCTACGGTAACATCTGAGGACATCATCTGTAAACTAATCTTTAATCAGTCCTCTTCTCTTTAAAGGGTTTGGATATTCAGCTTGAGTCAGCTTTACAGGGGAGTTAGACAGCAAGCGAGGGTGGGGGGGGGGGGGGGGGGGGGCCCTGACTTTTTCCAACCCCCTTTTTTTTTAGAAGGGATTTTCCCAAAGGAACCCCCCAAAAACCAAAAGGGGGAGGGGGAAATGGTGCTGAA
>JBAMHX010000015.1:27816896-27827507 GCA_037177515.1 Pseudomugil tenellus
TAGTTAGTTAGTTAGTTAGTTAGTTAGTTAGTTAGTTAGTTAGTTAGTTAGTTAGTTAGTTAGTTAGTTAGTTAGGTAGGTAGGTAGGTAGGTAGGTAGGTAGGTAGGTAGGTAGGTAATATCCTTGAGAATAGGCTGATTGGAGACTCTAAATTGCCCATAGGAGTGAGTGCATTGTTGTTCGTCTATTTGTGTGGCCCTGTGATAGACTGATGACCTGTACCCCTAAGACACATAATAATGTATTAATGATTATTAATAATATTGTTAATAATAATAATCTTCATAATAAATTAAGTGGATGTGGTCTGGTCAATCTTTTACCACATTGTAAGCAAGGTCGTAAAATATTATTCTGTCTTCAAATATACTTTAAAGCCAAACTAGAATAGATTCAGTAACTAAATTAAAATTGGTGGAAAAAAAGAAAAGTAAATATGTGAGTTAATTTAAGATATAAAGCCAAATCATTTTGTGTGAAATCTATAACTGACTGCCTGATAAACCAACAGGAAGAGGAGAGAGAAAGAAAAACTTCAGGAAGAGTTTTATGCAGGGAGGGGTCATTATAAAATGCAAATTGTCTTGCTGATTATGATCGTAAAGCTTGTAAAACTTTGTGGTGAGCAGTGACTTCTGGTTAGAATTATACCTCAGACTCGGGGTTCGGATGTCTTGTAATTACTACTTTCTTTGCCAGTAAACTGTTTATCTGTAGTTTTCTGTCACTGTTGGCAGTTTTCTGACTAGACAGGAAGAACAAATGCAGAGGCCCACTGAGCTCCTGTGTTGCTGGAAACTTGTAACAAGTCCTATTAATAATTAGACCCGACATTCTGTAGGATTTGCTATGAATAGGTCATTAGAATACGTTGGGTTCTTTGACCCTCAACAATACAGATTGTGTGATGTATCAGAATCATGTCAGAATCTTCATAAATAAAGAGAATAAAGTGGGTTTTGGTGGATTTGGTTTAATAATGTGACAAAACAGCTAAACTCAGCTTCTCTCATCGATGCCAAATGTCCAATTAAAATAAAGGCTCTAATTTCTCAGATTTATCTCACAGTTTATCTTGGGAACCATTTCCAAAATCCCAAATCTATTTCATAAATGTAGGCAACCTGTATTTTTTAAGGTTCTCGCAACCCCCACAGGACCCCAAACCTAGCTTGAGAACCACTGAACAAAAATGACATCTTTCACATCATCTTGCACTCACACCCAGTTTAACCCGAGAAAAAGCACAACAAAGATGGACCTCCGTGTTTGTACAGCTGTATAAAAAGCAAATAAGCAGAATAAGCTGTGATTAATTCTCGGCTTGGCAGAGAAGACGTAGCACGTTTTTCATGGATGCAATGCTTGTCCTTACAAATGTGACACTATTTAAAAGGAAACAGATTTTCTAGCAGTAGACAATTTGTTTCCAAGAAACACGGAAACAAAAATAGAAACAATCCAACATTCATGTAATTTTGTTTATTTATCTTACCAGGAGGACACATGGGACAGCATTCATTTCCTATTTCATACTCAGATGGTGCGCATATTAGAGCATCAGCAGGAATGATCTTCATCACAATCATCTGTAAAGTGTAAAAAGATTTTTTTAATAACCACATTAATAAAAACCCAAACAATTACTCTGTAAAAATTAGAAAAACTTTCCAAAGTTGTTAAAAGTATCAGTATTTCTCGAAGACATGCTCACATCACATTTACCACATTAACCATTATATTCAGTTTGGTCAGAAACATTACGGATGCTTCCATTTGTTATTTTTATAAAAATGGAAACTTTAGCAGGAGGAAAAAAAACAGATGTTTGAATAATAACTGGTGTTTCTGCAAACTGTAATAATAATAATGATGTATTATTAACAATGTCAGTGAGTGTTTGCTGTGAGGACATTTATCTGGTGGAACAAATTATCTCACCAACACAGATGCAACTGTCTGAAGTAAAAAAATCATTTTGTCTGGCAGGTTTAATGTTTCTTCTGCTGAAAGAGATGAGTTAAGATGAGATTGGATGAGATGAGATGAGATGAGATGAGATGAGATGAGATGAGATGAGTTAAGATGAGATTGGATGAGATGAGATGAGCGGTAAAATCCAAAATCTAAAACCTGCAAACAAGAAAAAAATCAGTTGTACATTTATTGAAGTACATCTTTAAAATAATCTGTATTCACTTGAATGTTACTTTTTGGGAAAACAGTCACTCAGTAATCTAATACTGTAAATGTGACCTCAGCAGTTTCATTTGCTCTGAAGTCAGATGATTTTTTTTTCCTTTTCTTTCTAAAACTATTAAACTGTTTGTTTTTCTGTGCAGTTTACAGATTTTATACCATCAGGTGTGTGACAGACTGGTTGCAGAATCTCACTGGTGGTAAATAAACATGTTTATGACCATGCTCCATCTTTAGTGACCACATTGTTTTAAAATGTTTTAGCTTTTAAAATGAAAATGAATCAGTGTTTTAAATGTTTATTGTTCTTTATTATTTCTCAAATTCTACATCTAAACTGGATGACAGTCAAACATTTTTATTCCAGATTAACTAATTATCTGTGATTCTATATAGCTGACATTTTACTCTGCAGCTTTTCATGGACTTATTGCCAGAGACGTGTTCAAACCTAGAAGCACTTGATTCTGTGTACTGTGTTAATCTTGCCTGGTTAATAAAAGGCTTATTATTATTATTATTATTATTATTATTATTATTATTATTATTATTATTATTATTATTATTATTATTATTAATAAACGGCCCTGTGATAGACTGGTTTCCTGTCCAGGGTGTACCCCGCCTCTCGCCCCAATGTCAGCTGGGATTGGCTACAGTCCCCCCCGCGACCCCGTTCGGGAACAAGCGGTAGAAAATGGATGGATGGATTATTATAAAACTCACATAGCTTGCTTTGATTTTAAAATCCTAAATGCACTTACTTAATATTGCTTTTTACACGCTGTTTATTTGAATATAAAGGACATCCCTGCATCCATAACCGCTTGTTCCAGTGAAGGCTCGCGGGTAACTGGAGTCTTTACCAGTGATCACTGGGCAGAGCCTCCACCCTGGACATGTCACCAGATATGAAAATAATTTCTCTGTTAAGGTTTCTACGTTATTTTATTCTGCGTTGCAAGTATAAAGAAAGAGTTATGGCCTACCGGCTCCGCCATATGTAACTTTTATAGGCTACTTTTCCTTTCGGTTTGAACTTTTAGAAACATCAGTTTGCAGCCGGATTTAAAAACACACATCAGATGCATATTTTCTGGCATTAAATTTCTATTTAAATCTCTCTCACTTTAATTATGCTGCATATGTTTTATTTTAAATAAAATAAATAAAACCAAATCAAACAAACAAAAAGAAAGAAAACGGTCCATAACTTACCGCAGATTTAGTGGGACGTTAAATTTCTTCGCAAAATTCAGCTCAACATGAACGTCTGAGTGCAAATCCTTCACATAACTTTTAACATGCAGATTCAGCTGGTGAAGAGCAGGTGATCTGCCGCCGCGGGAGCGCGCACAGCCCCACTGGCTGCCAGACAGTGTTCATCTCTGTGTCACATTAATGAAGAATATAATTAGTTCTATTCTGGTTTTGTTTTCTAATAAACTGCTTATAATATATCTGGGTTCAAAATATTTTTTCAAGTTACCAAGTTGTCAAAAATATAACAATTTATTGTTATATTGTTTATATATTGTAACAAATTTCTGCTTACATTTGATATTGTAAAATATAAATTACACCACCTTTAGGTTGATTATCTGATCTATGATTGATCACAGGGTTACTTATTTTCTATTTTATATTGACATCTAGTGGTAAGTTTAAGGAATAGTCCTCATTTTCAGAAGGTGTTTAACACTGAAATATATTATAATACTGTGATGGACTGGCGACCTGTCCAGGCTGTACCCTCACGTCCAATCACTGCTGGGATGGGCTCCAGCTACCCGCAGTAGATGTGGTTAAGAAAATGGATGGATTTTAGTTTTGTGCTGATACGGTTCAATATGTTAGTTTATATTTATTTTTATTTATTTTCGCCATATTCGTTACAACTATAGCACCATGATAATTGTTTTGTGGTGAACAAACCACTATTGTTTAAGGAAACAGGCTGAGTTTTCTACTGACAGAGGAAACTGCAGCAGTAAACTGCCTTCACATGATGAAACTGCCTCTGGATGAAACCGTGCAATCTTTTGCACCAGCTCAGGGTCCTTCCCAGCCAGAGAAGCGATGTTCCACATCCCTAGAGCCAGTTTCTGCAGCTGAGGATCAGACTACCAGGTTTCATGCTCTCGAAGCTCAACTATCTTTAAAATCATCTGACTGATCTATTTTTGCAGGTCAGTCATCCACGTCACGGGTTTTTAAGTAAATGCAAAAACTTAAGTAACATAAATGAGTATTTAATGACATGAACTGCATATTTTCAAGACTAACAAAACTCTAATAAAATCCCAGTTTCATTTTCATGTGAGTTGAAGAATCACATAACTGTTGTTGAATATGTTGCTTCTTTTCTGCAATCACAGCTACTGAGTTTGAATAATTACATGTAAAACATGCATTTTACCGTATTTTCATGACCATAAGGCGCACTTAAAAGTCTTAAATTTTCTCCAAAATATACAGAGCGCCTTATGGTGCCGTGCGCTTTATGTGTTGCGTGACTTCAGGAAAGCGGATGTAGAAGAGGACAGCAAAAGAAAAGAAGGAAATCTAGCTGTTGTAAAAAAAAAATGTAGCAAATGAACACGAACCAACAACTTAATAAAAGGAGGTATTGACAATAAAAACTGGATCTCTTTCAGGAAGCACAACTTCTTGCAGCTGTGACGTCCTCTCTATTTCAGAGCCAGCCATCCCTCACTCAGGGTGGTGTCGGTGCCCTGATAGCAGTTGTCACTGGGTACCAGCAAGCATGCTTCACAAACCCTCGTCTCTTCTGGACAGATGAGGAGGAATATTCTCGATTTGTCTTGCTGTCTCAGCGACACCCTCTTTTGTTAAATAAACTGTCACTGCTCGCACTTGCATCCTCCTTCTGCGTGCTCTCTGATGTGACAGAAGCGATCCAAAGTAAACAAAACAAGAGCAGCAGGGGGAGAGAAACCGGCTGAAACCGGCTGTCGCATCGACAAGCTTATTAACAAATTAAATAAAGTTTAAAACAAATGACTGACCAGAAAAGGCATCTGGGAGGAGCAGCAACAAGTGATCCAAAAGAGAGGCTAATTTTTCACATTCTGAATTCTGATCGCGGTGAACTAAACATGAACTCTGTTGTGGTTAAGTTAAAGCTGTCGATGCTGGATGATACTGTGCAATAAGCTCAAAACTCCAACAATACTGAATCTGGTAAGTTGCTGTCTTCTAATGTTAATTGCAATGGAAGAGGAGCTGTGTTAGATATTACGCAGATAAACATTACCGGTATGTTTAAACGTGACTGCGCCTTAAAACCTGGTGTGTCTTATGTGTGTCTTAAATACAGAAAAAAGCACCCGTAACTGAAACTGTGCCGTATAATCCAGTGTGCCTTATGGTCGTGAAAGTACGGTACTCTGTTTCTGTATTTACACTGTCTATGAAGTTTATGTAGAAGTACCTTTTGACTTTAAATACATTATGCAAACAAACAATATGTCAATATTTCTTCAACACTTTTATTTAGTAAAAAAAATAATACATAAAGTTTATGTGTCTGATTGCATTAACTTAATTCAACCAAATTGGACTTTTATGTAATATATTCACATTTACTCAACACAATAAAATATTTGAAGATATTTAGATACAATGTATGCAGAAATATTGGACAGAACATTTATGTAAGTAAATACATAAAGTCATCATTTCTGGCTTTAGTCAGAATATTTGGTACAACTTTGAGGAGAAATGTCAATCAGCTGGATAATAAATACCTGGGCAGGTAAAAAGACATGGAAGCTCAATAAAGTGTTGATATTCATCAGAAATCTGTTTGTACCAAACTGTGCAGCGATCGGGGATACTGTATGGAGCATAACTTGTTACATATAGTCTGGTATGTAAACAAGATCCAGCAAGTTCAAGTACAAAGAAGATACAAAAACCTCTGTTCACAAATATGTTTATGAGTCAATTAAAAGTGTTTGTTAGTATTTAAAAACAGACTTTTTTATTACAACTCTGACACAAAGGACCATGGACATGTTTCATATTACAATGGCAGATTTGTGGTTAAATATAAACAACTCTGCAAAAACCAGAAAGGATGAAGCTAAAAGAAAAAGTTCTGGTTTTTGGAGTGAAAAAAGTGGACCATAAACACATGTTTATGATCTGACTGCATTCATATTAGACTGAGATAAAATTCACGACAATTTACCAGAAGAGATTTGCTTTAACTTTCCCTCTAATATCTATTTAACATATAAAGTTAATGTTTTAAACAGATTGTTTTAAACAAATAGTCTGTAATCTTCTTAACAAGAACTTCCTCAGTATTTGGATCAGCTAACTGCAGCTTAGTGTAAAAACATCTGGTAGAAACGCACGATGGTGAAGGAAGTTAACGGTTGTATGATTTTCTCTTTTGCTTGTTAAACTGTTAAAGTCAGTTCATTCAGATCATCATCAGCCTCCACATGAAATCAGCTTTCCTGAAATCTTTATCAAAATAAATGTTTACATTACCTGCTATTTTTTTTAGTCCAGCTATGATGATAATATCAGACATGTAAGATGGCTGAGGACAAACAGAGTCCACACCTTTAACCAAGTGAAGCTGTGGGTTGGGCGTGTGCTGCCGCTAAAGGCTCTGGACCTGACCAGCTTCAGGAGGACCTCCACCGGGTAATGATCGCTCACCTCCAGCGCCTGAATAAAAGACAGAATGAGCACTCTGGAAATATCAAAGCAAATTTAACCAAAAAGGTTTTTTTCTGGTTTTTATTGATGAAACTTCATCTTTTCAGATTAAGTAAAACTCATAAATGACATTCATCTCACATTTTCTGTTTCTTTTTTGCCAAAATGATAGTTTCATTCAGCCTAGATTTAATTAGGGGGTCTTTATCTTTATTTACTCCAATAAAAAAATGATTTACTCTTATGAAAAAAACTGAATATGAGAAATGCTACAGTCACTATAAGAAAAACTGAATGTGAAGCTTTCAGTGGCGATAAATAAAATGTTATTCAGACATTCAGTACATTAGTAGCTTTCTTCATACACCGATAACTGTTTGCATTATCTTTACGTTATCAGGTCTCGGCTTGTTTCTTTAAAAGCTATATTTCTTGCACTCCAGTTATTTGTGTCTAAAACTCACCTGGTCTTCTGTTAACTGGTATTCTGACTGGAAGTTAAATGGTTTGGCTGAAAAAGGCACAACGGCTCTGTTAAAGGTTTCTCCGTGCACCACGATCCTGTTGGAAAACAAAGTGGAGACAAGAGTTGTAGCTGCAGATGTATGAAGTGAAAGAAAAAAGCTTTTATCCCCAACACAGGCTCTGAAATGTGCATGTTGAAGTCAAGGCAACAGAGGAATATTGATCACAATTCATATTGGATCACTTATCTGGACAATTTAAAAAACAAATTATTTAACATCAGACATAATGGTGGGAAGAAAATTGCATAATGTTTAATAGATTTATCTTAGAAAGAAGCTAAATTCCAGCAAACAGGCAGATCTGGCAACACATTCATTTAAATAATTATATCAAATTTGAAAAGCTATGATTCGTTTCAACGTATGCTGGTGTTTCTCACAACAGGACTTTTCTGATGAATGATACAGTGAAAAACTTTGTCCTTTGCTCAGTGAAATTTTAAGGATCCTTTTGTGTGTTCTTTGTTTCCTCAAACCCCCCCATGACCCTTTGGATTCTTTAACATTGCATGATAGTCATTCGTATTATTGCAGCTGACGCCTCCTACAGGCTGTTTCTGTCTTCCGTTTTTCACTCTGACAAAGATCAGGTGTGACTGAGTTCTGAGAGATGTATCACCCTAAAATAAGCCCAAATGTCATTCTAGTCGTTTCCTACACAACAAAGAAAAAAGCGAGTAGTAAGATATGTCGTTTCATTACAATCTTTGATGCACTCGATGACACAAAGTTGTACAGTTAGACATGATAACAGCATGTGACAACGCAAATATTTCTGCTAGGACACAGACTATCCCAATAAGATGACGCTCTTCTACATTACAGGAATTCAGCAACAGCAGTAGCTTTGAGTAGCCAGAGGTGTCATCTTTTCAACAACAAAATAGTCAGTAATAATTTCATTTTCGTTTGGGAAAACCTAGGTTTTTAGCGGAGGTCTGCTCTCTGAGTGCTTTCATAGTTATGAGGTGGTCTTAAATTATTGTGTGTGAAATATGAAATAAGTAGGTGATGAAAAATCTGGTTATGGACTGAAAACCTCCAACTCATTTCCTTCTTCCTTTATTTCACTTTTACACATAAAAAGTTTCACCTGGAACTGAGTTTATTTTGTTACGTTTAAGATTCTTTGACCCAACAGTGTGAAGCTACAGAAACTTATGAAAGGAATTATAAAATATATTAATATGGAGAATGCAAGCCAGAATCGGATATCAGTTAAATATCATACATATTTATAAATAATTCTCTTTAGTACATGTCAGTGGATATTTGCTTAATCTTCATTTGCTGCTCTCAAAAGCAGATAAGTTCGGTGTGTTTTCTTGGAAACGTGTTGCGTTTACCTGTCGTATGAGCAGGAGGTGGTGGAACGTACAGTGGTGTCACTGTTCTCCGGTATCAGCCAGAAGAGGTTGCTGTCTGTAATCAGACGCACCTTTATGCGGTTCTTCTTAGCAAGGTAACCGCAGTCAGCGTTGAAGTCGCCAAGAAGCATCACATTCTGTTCATACACACAACCACATTCACAGATAAGTACATCTGATCACGATTCAACCTTTTAAAAGTCCAAAAACAAGCACCGAACATGCATCAGGATTGATTATCATGAACAACATGCGCCTCTACCTCAGTTCTCCACATCTTCCTGACGTGCTGCAGAACATCGTACAGCGCATCCAGCTCCTTCGTGGTGTTGGTGGGGGTGGTGTGCTGAGGAATCAGCACAAATTCCTTTATATCTGAAACATAAGGTGGAGTATGAGGCGGATGCAGAGAGACACGTTTACATCCCATTTTATCTGCACATCCAGACCTGTGGAGGGAGCTGTGAAGCGAACAACAAACGGCTCTCTGGAGAAAGCGTCTACATCTCCTGGAAGCTCATCTGGATACTGATACTGGCCAGTGAGTGTCACCGTGTTGGACCTGCAGATCAACACAAGCCAAACGTTTCTGTTCACTTTGTGCACATTAGTGCAGGAAGATGCAAATCAGCAGGATCGGCTCCGCTTACCGGTATAAAAACACATACTGCTCCTTGTAGGACTCAGACCTGCCCAGTCTCTCACTGGCCACAGCTTCATACTGGTGTCTAGAGTCATACCTGAAATACAAATACAAGCATGGATCAAATGAACACAAACTGAGCGGAGTGTGTCCCTGCGGGGTTGTAAAGATCTGCGTGATAATTTGCTGTTTTTCTCCTTTTCTGTAAATGATGATGATGATGATGAAGGTTAAACCAGTCAGTGTGTCTTTTTTCTGCACATTTTTCTTGGTTACCAGTATTTGAAAAACTTTTGGTTTTTGTTGTTGGAGCTTTAAGAACATGTTGCTGATGCAGCAGCTTCCTGCTGAGCTCAGTCTCTCTCCCTCTTCCTCACAAACTACTTTCCAAAGCAGATGTTTAATAAAACTATGTGGACACAGTGAAATGAGGCCATTTTGTTATAAAGTGATCGGCTCAGACTGAACAGCCCTCCTCCACCTTGTCTCCACCAACCACTGTGCAGAATGCATGTGTGGAGATGTGTTTATTATGTGCCATCTTCTGAGCTTAGCACAGAGCAGCATGGTAACGGGGTGCAGAGAGAGTTTTATAGATACATTTATAGATTTATTTATAGATTTATTTAAAAAATAAACAGTCTGACTCATGCAGTCCTACAGTCAGTGCAAAACGTACAAACCAGCAGCTATTTGCAATAATAACCCAATAAAACTAATATCAAAAGTGTTTTCTAAAGCAACAGGGTGTATATTCAGTATCAAGCCTGCTGGTCATGACGGATGAATTATCCGGAGACTGCGGTGATCACTGAAAGACACATCTTATGTTGAATTTGGAGAAAACACAAAACATTTATGAGATTAGTTGTGTTGAGATATTTAGATGTTTGTTGTCTGATTTTTTATTGCCCCTAGTTTGTAATTTCTGTTATTGTGACAACAACTGTGCATTTATGACAGTTATTATATAGCATTACATACAATATCGTTCATACTGGCTTTTAAAACATATATTATAATATAATAAAATATTATATATGTAATACATTATATTCCTACATTATGAAGTCTGGTGAAATAATTAAGTGTAATCACACTAGTGTGTGTGTGTGTGTGTGTGTGTGTGTGTGTGTGTGTGTGTGTGTGTGTGTGTGTGTGTGTGTGTGTGTGTGT
>JBAMHX010000015.1:27858566-27873407 GCA_037177515.1 Pseudomugil tenellus
TATATATATGTGTGTGAGAGAGAGAGTGGGAGAGACTATTTCAATTTTATCATCACTCTCATTGTCATACGTTTGTATAGAATTTGACCATCTATCCATCCGTCCACATAAACATTGTTTAAACATTCTTGCGCACCACTTCGTATTATTTGCGCCCTGCCTCAGGAGAAGTGGGCCGAAGCATCTCCCCGGTGTTACAAATAGGGGCTTCACACCAAATAAGGCAATGAACTGACACTGACTTGTTTTAAGGGGCAGAAAAGTGGCCACTTGCGCCCTCCGCCGCTGGGATCGGGTCTCACACTGGCGCATGTCCTGCAGGATGTTTGGTCACAAATCTTCCCGCTGTGTTCGGCGAGTCAGTGCCAACTGCAGTTTGGTTTATGAGATAGAGCTATGAGAAAGATTTTTACTGAATTATGTAACTTGTTTGCATGATTAGCATAAATTTATTCCACACAAGGACTATTTGGTCTAAATGTTTTCCTCGGCAGATTATGGAAAAGTAAGATGAATCAGGGTGAGTATGTTTGCCTAAACACAGCCACAGAATAACCAAATAACACGCCAAATACCCAAAGTACTTACCACACATTAAATAAAAGTAAAATAAGGATATTTGGGCTGCATCGGATCCATAAAATGTGTAGGTCATGACCCAAGTTCAGCCAAATCAGCTTGTGATAAAATGTCATTATGAGACATAATGGCATTTTAAGTAGGTGAATGTTTTTTGTTATACTGTTTGTTTTTATTCACATGGCAGTCATGTAAAATGACATCAAGATAAAATCTATAAATAAGAGAAGTTTCTGCATGTGGTTGTTTAAATGCATCACCTCTCGTGACAGATTCCTTCAAACAGAAGTAGATTTATTCTGCATCCATGAAGTGTTCACCACTCCACGTTTCTTTTCATTCTGATACATGTTCATTTCTAGGAAATTCAGGCCTTCCTGACATGAGTGGGAGGTTGTTTGTTTTTTTTTTTTTTTGTTTTTTTTAAGAGATGTCTTGTTCAGTTACTGCTGCCAGGAGTTGCTCAAGGAAATCTTAAAGTACTGTGCAACAAAATTAAAGGCCAATAGCAGAACAATATAGGATGTTAAAATATATTTCTATTTGTAACCACTGAGCTCTTATGTTTTATTTTAGAATGAATAATTTAGATCCTCTTGCCATAAAGTCCATGGAAGGTGCCATATTTAGGCTTTTTTTTTTGCCTAAATATTTTTGGCTGTTTTGAAAAAACAATAAGTGTGTGAAGTGAAAACCTTCTGAGTTTTAAGACTCCAGAACCAACTTGGTTTATTTCTATTTGGGACAAGAAAAACATTAAAAGACAGATGTGACAGTGTTGAAAAGGTTACTAATAATACAGTCATCACTTCACCTGATACATTAACATATCAAAATATGTTAATGTCCGGATATATTTTGACCACCGATGGCCATCATACACTATCAAATGCACTTAGTATGTGAAGTCATTTCTGTCTTTAGCTCTAGATGTCCGTAAATCTTATACACTGTGCCGTGAAAGTGTCTTCCTCCGCCCTCATGGTTATAAGTTATACTAGTTGTACCCTTTACGGTATATAAAAGATGAACAGAGCCTCTGTGACACCACCAGTATATTTATGAAGAGTAAAAGTTAAGCTTATTGGGGGGGTTCCTGCCATTGCTAAAAACCATGCCAGCCAATATTGGATACCTGTCAGTGAAAAGACCCCCCCCCCCCTTATTATGCTGTATCTTGAGAATAAATTAAGTTATGATATATTCTCCCCACCTCACAGTTGTTATGAAGGTAAACTAAAGCTATTGAACCTAAAATATATTTTTGGCTTTAAACATGTTTATTTCTGCCGTTGGTCTCTTTAACATGGGAGTCTATGGAGATTTGCTGTTTTGGAATACCTAGCTGACGAGGGGAGAACTGCAACTTTTACCACAGGCCTACCACTTATTAAATTTGTTATACAGTTTGATTTATCTCTACAAGACATTAAAACAGAATTGACTGCTTGGCTAGTCTAGTTAGCTTAAGATAATATAAACTTATTTTTCAATGTAAACCAACCAAGGACATAAGTGTAGTGCACTGATCCAGACACCATAGAATGATCAGTGAAATATATTTTCATTCATTAGACATAACTTGGAGTCAGGCTAAATATAAATATTTGGGCCAAACATTTGTATTGTACTCTAAGACTCTTCCTTTTCCCTTTCAGGTATGTCGGTAATATCTATCTTATTGTAAAGAGGTAGGACATAGAAAGACATTTTGGTCATTTCTGGACTTGGTCATATCCAGTAAAGACAATGAACTACTTTGTTTGAGTTTGTTTTACATGACTTGTTAAATGAAGATAATCTCACCTGCAATGACTGTCTGACATTTTTCCTGGTTTGTAATGTTCTCCTCCTTGCAAAGTGACCTATCGCTGTGTTTCCCAACCTCGATCCTCAAGTAGTCCTGCATGTCTTAGAGGCAACCCTGTTTTAACACACCTGATTCAAATCAATAAACGTTCTCGTCAAGTTCTTTGCATCCTGTAACGAGCATTTATTTAATTCAGGTGTGTTAAAGCAGGGTTGCTTCTAAGACATGCAGGGCAGGGGTACCTGAGGACCAGGGCTGACAAACACTGACCTTTTGGGTGGAACACGTCTCAAATCCAGGTGATGATCTACGTTCTCATTTTTTTATCCAGATGTTTTCATGACTCTGTGGTATGATTGAAAAGTTTGGAAGAGATTTAATATTTCTAGTATCAGCATGTTGAATTATAGACGCATGAGAGTGGTGAAAGGCATGAAGCTGGCATAAACAAATGCAACCTGTCCTCATTTGACACCTTAAGGTCTGCTGCCACGCAGTCAGTGGCATCACCACCATACATTGCAGAAAACCATAAGTTAGCTGTAATCTGTGCACCTCAGTTGCTCACGCTACATCATTGTGTCATGTGGTTGGAGGAGTTGTGATGTGGGTTTAACTTCCTGTGCTAAGTTTCGCTCTGCTTGACTTTTAGCGGATCAGATGTGGTTGGGAATAATGAGAAACTGCAAGTTTGCATTGTGATAATGTTAGTATTAGTGGGTGGGGAGGCTAAAAAGCCCCACACGCATCCAGGTAGCATATATTACATTCTGACTTTATTTCATTTAATTGACACGTCAGTCTTTAAGAAAGTTAAGCACTTAATGCAATGTATGACATGATCCGCACATGCATAAATAGATCTTTGTACCCCACCCTCTGGTTTTCACATGTTTCTGTTTGTCCAGGAAATGAATTTCTGCTGCTTTTTCACTCCATGTTCTGTTTTTTTTACTGAAAGCTGTGATGTGTAAGTAAAATGTAAAATAGCTCAGTTATTTAGATCCTCCCCTGAATCTACATCACTAAAAACTTCTCTAAAATTAAATTTTAACTTTGCTATCCATGTATTTTTAAAACGGAACAACTGCTTTCATGTGCAACATTTTCCTACTAGCAACATGTAGAATGACATTTATTTTGTATTTTTATTAAATATCGAACTTAATTAATTGGGGGGTGTGCAGTGCATGTTAACTCAATGTCTAAATATGCTACACACATGTGTATATAATATAGAAAAATGTTTGCACTGTTGTGGCAACCATGTGTAAGTGAGACAGATTCTTTATTTGCTTCTCATATCAGGCTTTCATTTCTTCTTTCTTTTAAAAAGAAAGTGACAAAATGCTTAAAGTCACCTGCCCTCATTCCCTTTACCTTCTGCAACATCTAGATGCATCCCTTCTCCAACACACCTGAGTCAAACAGCTGTTTTTGCTCCTGAAGCTGTGCAGAGGCCTGGTACTGGTCATACTACCTTTCACCACTAGAGGTCGCAAAATAACAACTGAGGCCAGTTTAATTGAAAGTGTCTTGGTCCTCATAGTGTCTCCGCCCATGTTTTTGATTTATTTAGCCCATTCCACAGAAACAATAGGCTGCTATACACAGTGAATATTTTCCAGCTTCCTCAGCTCTACTTGCTTCCAGGCAGCACTTTTTGTTTTCTGAAGTTAAGCTTGAGATTGATCCAAACATTCATCTTTTGTGCTTCTGTTCATCCCTTTTCCGTAAATTCAGCGCCATTCATCGTGCTTTGTTTGCCATTGTTATCAGTTAAACTTACTAATGAAGCCTGTAAAGTGTTGTGACAAGTTTACAGACTTAAAATTGGGAACTGGAGCAAAATACAAATCTGCAGGGATCAGAGCTGAATGCCCAAAATGATCTAATGCTATAGTTTCATTGTTTTAAATGGCACAGTAAAGACGTATGCTGGTGTTCCAGTGTGTGTGTGTGTGTTACAATAATAGGGCTCTTTTATTGGGGTGCTATTAAGACCAGGGGCTCCTGGGTTGTTTTTAGGGGTGAAGAGCATTCCTCAGATTCCCCCTTAACCAGAGACGCAAACAAACATGCGCACGGACAGACACACACACACACACACACACACACACACACACACACACAGCAGCTACACATTCTTGATGGCTGTAGGCCACTGTGGCTCCTGGCACCGATCTCCTTATTTAGTCAAAAAAGCTGCAGTTGTGGATCTCCCACCATCCTATTCAGAGAAAGAAAATAGACATAAGTTTAAAAGAAGTTGCATTAAAGGCCACATGGAGAAATAATATTAGTGTTTTTCTTGGATGAATAAGTGATTTGTTTGTAGATTATATTAAGTTATATTATCTGTAAGCCTACACATGTGGTTTATTGTGACAAATATTTAAAAGCTCCACCAAAGCCCAATATCTGCTGCATTGTCATCAGACATAGGGCTGCCGTAATGCCCCACCTTTCACAAATAAAATTATTCGTGTAAAATTAGAGTGAACCTTCAAACAATGAATCCATCAAAGCTGATCGTAGAACAAAAACACACAGAACCAACAAACTGTCACAGCAATTTGTTAAAATAGTTAATCAAATATACTTTATATTCATTTATCTATGTATTTTAGATGTGGTGTGTGTTCTGTTTTTTTTTGGGGGGGGGGGGGCGGGGTAAATGGGGAGCAACATAATTCTCTTATGTAGACTTGGATTTTTTAGCTCACTTAGATTATTTATTTTTACCACCTTATTTTGTATCATGTACTTCTTCATTCACTGTCATGCTGTTGACATCAGATTAATTTAATTAACTTTAAATTATTTATACATCTTGTTAGTTATAGGAAAACAAACCTTGATTAATTTTAAAAAGCTGTTTGTTTGTTCTGGTCCCAGAATGTATAAAGCATAAACATGAGAGGTTTGTTGTTCTGACTCAACAAAACAAAAAGACGTCATTTGTGTCCTTATACTTAAATAGAATAAACATTATTTTGCGTTGTTTAAAACTCTAATGGCCTCACATGCAGTCATTATATACACTAAGCTGAACTTATAAAAACACAAACGATGCATAGATAACGTTTCCTTATGTAGCTCTGAACAGCAGCATGATGTTTACATGTCTGTGGGCTGATGTAGACGCCACATGTAAGATGATCATGTGACCTGCTCATTAACTCTGTGTCCTGTTACCAATAATCTTTAAATTCCACTCAGTAAAAGTAAAAAGATCTCTCCCTTTAGCCTACATCTGAACTCTAACAGAAATGGAGCATCATGAAGCGCGTACCTGTCCGGTGTGATTTATTTGGGCAGATCTGTGAGGGCAAACACTCAGTGTCTGGATGAGGCGTCTAACTCTGACGATAGGGCTGCAGCACAGTGACACCCTGCATGGCCTCAGATGAAAGCTCTGAAAAACATTGCAGATGAGCCCACTCCTTGTGGACATGCAGAAATCTAAACCAAACAAACAAGAGTTACATCAGCAGGAGAGCTGATGTTCCCTCTGGATAACTCAAATATTTATCACTCCTGGGATCCATGACCATCCGATGAGCTCATATCCTTACAGAGACCCATGAGAGAAGGGATTTCTTAACTGTACATCTAGAGATGTTTCCCTTTGTATCGTCCACCCTTTCCTTCTGCTGTCTTAGAGTTAAAAGATGGGATGAGGTTGGCGTTGGATAATTATTCACCACTGCTATGAAACGTTACTTTAACACTTTTTTTGCCCGGTACAAGTTGAAATGCATCTAATTAAAATATTCTTTATAAAAATAGACTACATAGGTAAAAGTTATAAGACTGAATCAAAATGTAAGTAATAAACCTCTTTTCTAGGCTGTTGTGTTTAATGGTTTAGGCGAGTCCAGCCAACATCAGTTCATCCACCACTGGTGTCTTTACGCTGCATGACTGTTGACTTCTAATCCCTTTAAATTCTCCTCACACAAGTGACAGTGTCTGACAGGAGACTTTCCACAAGTTCCACTAAAGATTTGTTAAATCTGATCTAATCAAACATCCAAGTGATCTTGAATCAAGATCATTCGCCACGTTTCTTCCTTAGAGGACTGTTCACCTCCATGGGGCCAGACTGTAATGTGTCGGACAGTTTGACCAGTTTGTTGTCTTGTTGTTTTGACACAGATCAATAATTTTACCCTTTTTGAAACACACTAACATATTTTCCAGGGTTAGTTTTCCATCATGGTTGTTTAAGAAATAAGAAGCTACTTGTTGCATCAGTTTGGCTGAACGGCACCTTTTTACCCTTCTTTCATAATGTTCATTTTAAAGTTTTGAGCTGAAAGTAGTTTGTTTTAAGCCTAAACAAGCATCCCAGATGATGATGATGATGATGATGAAGCTTTCTTGTGTGTGTTTGCTTAGTGGCCAAATAAAAAATGTGACATGTAAGTCCTGGAACTTCTTCATCCTGAGCTTTTTCATCATGTGGAGTTGTTTCTCTCAGACTGGACAAATGTGATCATTTAACAAAGTTTAGACACAGAACAAACCTGTAAAATGAAAATGATCCACATGCTTTTCTACATTTCTCTGTAGCATTAAGTTTAATTCATTCAAAGAATTAATCAGATAAAAGGCAAATATGGCATGAAAATACACATTTATGTGTGAATTAAAAACTAAAGAACATGTTACTCCTTTCCTTATTCGCCTGCATCGTTTGCGAAATATCTTTCTACAAGTCCTCATGCTCTCTTTACTTCTGTTTTCTCCAGATCGAGGAGAGAGAGAGCAGACTCCACCCAGAAAGTATAAAAATGAGTGCTTCCCACCCCCGGCTCCACCAGAGCGCCGCGCCCGCTCCCAACGCTATCGCCCCGGACAAGGACGCAGACATGCCCGCCACGGAGAAGGACCTGGCCGAGGACGCGCCGTGGAAAAAGATCCAGCAGAACACATTCACGCGCTGGTGTAACGAGCACCTAAAATGCGTCAACAAGCGGATCGGCAACCTGCAAACGGACCTGAGCGACGGGCTGCGGCTCATCGGGCTCCTGGAGGTCCTGTCCCAGAAGAAAATGTTCAGAAAGTACAACCAGAGGCCCACCTTCCGCCAGATGCAGCTGGAGAATGTGTCGGTGGCCTTGGAGTTCCTGGACAAGGAGAACATCAAGCTGGTGTCTATAGGTGGGTGTGAATGAATGACTTTGTGGCTTTTCCACCTCCAACACGGTGCAAACTTATTTGGTTTTGCTGCTTTCATCCAGGCTGTAATTCCACAGCATGTGCATGTAGCATGCAGTCAGAATGAAGGGAAATGGAAGAGTTGTCTCTAAATGTGTGTTTCACTCCCATGTCTGCTGGTAGCATGACTGAAAATGTGCTGTCCAAGGCTGCTTTTGTCTGTCCAGATTTGAGGTTTGTTGTTTTGGGAGGAGGGGGTCTGACTGAAAATGGGGCCCTGGGTTTCTGTTGATGGGGCTGGGCCAGTCTGAGCCAGACTATGTGGGCCTTGATGTAACTCGGGCCCAGTAGGACAGACTGGTGATTCTGCACACAGGCCTATTGTCTGTGCTCATGTTGAACTGGGTCTCCACAGCAGCTGAACAGTTTTAGCATAGAAACTGGGTTTAATGGGCCTGCATGCAACACTGAACAGAAAAGTTCTGCACTGATGTGTTTATGCATTTGTATGACTTGAATAAATAGTTCTCTAGTTTTTTAGAAGTCACAGGAAGAGGTTTGTCATCGTCTGATGTGACTCAGCCATGAGTGAGTCCTTGTCATCCTCAGGGAAGGTCTGGTTCACACAGATTAGCGGCTCATGCTGATGCTAACAGGTGAAGCGTCTGAACTTTGTGCCAAACTGCAGCAAATGAAGGTGGATGTGCTGTGGAGACTATTAATGTTTCATAGCATTTTGGGTAAAGTAGTATGTCATGTTTCCTTATCTTGGTTTCAGAGTATTTCATTAAATGGTGCTCTGATGTTCAGTACCAGGCTCCAGTGATCCTCCCCACTCAAACCAGTCTGTTCCTCCAGCTGACTCACCCTCATCCCCAGCTGGCCTTTTGAGTCATTTAATCAGAAGATGAGAGGGGAGTTTGCTCTCCTCTTACTTCTCCTTTCATTGTGGTAAAATGGACACACCCAGGCAGCAACACTCCCCACAAATTACCAAACTGCCATCTCTGCTCGGCGTGGTGCGCACAGCCTCTGCCTCCGTTACCCCGAAGCTACTTCTCTTCACTTTCAACCTTTTTTGAAAAAGTTGTTTAACGTTTTTGTCTTGTTGAGCTAATGTTTGCTGCTTTTTTCAAAAGGGAATCCATTTAGATGTCCACACCTGTTTCACTTCCCCTTTTTATTATCCCTGTTGCTAAAAATGACAAAAGTGGATACGCAACGATGCCCAGTGTAACTCTGGCTTTAGTTACTCAAGAAGAGCCAGTAATTTGCTCCACCCAGACGGGGAGCTCGGTGTCCCTGCATGGCGCTGAACCAATACCACCCATTAGATTGTACATCCTCATGCATGACGTATAATCTGTGGTGGAAAAGGTGTTAAACCTATAAATTACCCTCTAGTTTGCTTTCAGATGTGCACTTTATACACTGTAAATGATTTTGCACACCTTTAAACCAAACTCATGCAGGTACTTGCAGAACATGAGAACTCAACACAGAAAAGTCCAACATGACTCCATACCATTACTCAGAGATTACAGCGTTTAGCAAACAGCTGCCACAGAAATTACATTTCAGGAAAAACAAGGCGTCGATCGAAACTGAAGATATGTTTGATGCTAAACATTTGCTATTGTGTATTTTTCTCGAATAAATTTCTTGCATTTGTTTTAAAAATTGGAGCCAAAGATGAGCAGCTAGTTGGCTCCGGCCAGCAAAAGATGAGAAACTGGGATCAGTTCCAGGTGTTGATACATTTAAGCACCCTTTTAAAGCAAAAACCATAAAAAACTCCATAGTAATCAGAAACTTGTAAAGATGCCTGAAAGTTGCATGAAGAGGTTCAGAGGTTTTTGCACTTTGCCAGGGGGTTTTCCTTGCTGCACCCCCCCCCCCCCCCCCCATTAGACTTCCTATAAGTTTCCTATGAAATTGAAATAAATATTTTTATTGATGGTTATTTTTGAAAGTTTTAATGTTTTTAAGTACATCTTTTAGTACATATGTTTTTTATGAAGTAAGAAATTTTATTTATCCCAGGGGGAATTGTAATCTAACATTTTATTTTTTTTTTTTTAATGTAAGGACAAAGACATGAGGCTGGATACAAAATTTGCTTCTAGTTTTTCAGTGAAGTAATCTTTTAGATGTGACATCTTGTACTCTTCACTCTGCCAACATGCAGAAACGATCCATCCTTGGTGCTTCTATAGGAATGAGGTGAAATGGCTGCCAGGTGCTGCTAATCAGATGCTCCTGATTGAATTCTGTATCGGCAAGTGTGAGCGCTTATAAAAGCAAACATTTTGACAGGTTGCTGTGAAGCATCATCCTGCTGTGTGTAAAGAAGCAGCTGGTCCCTCCCCCCAGTCTAAAGTTTATAAAGCCATTTTAAACTCTTTGTCTATTTTACAGTGAGGAAGATTATTTACAAGTATAGCAGTATTTTTATGGCACTTTTGCAATAAAGTTACTAAATTACTGTACAGGATGTGTTTGGATCAGATGTATGTTCACAAAAACACTGATAGGCTTTATGTTACATTTTTATCAAAGAGAAATGTTTTAAAGAAGGGAGTTAAAGATGGCAAATACCATGTTTTTATATGTACTAGTCCACCAGCAGTAAACTGGAAACCAGAGTCATGACTGCTTCCTTAGTTCAGTCAGTTACAGTAGTCACAATGCGAGTTGACCAAATCAGCAATTTAAAACTTTATTTTAAACTACATTTTGCTGCCATGTGTTTTTCAAAACTGAGATTGAAACAAAGTTTTATTCCTGGATTCTTTGCAGCCTGGATATTTGAACAATTACCAAATATGGAGATCACAGACCTTGGAACATGAAACAGAATAAAAGCACTGAATGTAAGCAACTCTTAGGCCATCCAGGGCTGTTGGAAAGATGTGGAAAACATTGATAGTCGCCAGTCTTCCCAGTAAATGGAGATGCCAAAGTATTATATGGTGAAATGTGATGCATGAGGATGGTGATCCCAAACATGGCGGCAAACCTGCAACAGACTGAGTGGAAAAGGAAATGATCAGGGTGTTTCAGTGGTCCAGTCAGAAGCTGGAGCACAGCCTAATATGCAAGACCTTTTTAGATGACTGTTAACCGACTGAAGCATTGATGTAAAGAAGGGTGGACCAACATTCCTTCATGCAGATGTGGAAGTTTGATAACGTAAAGAAAAGTAACTAACTTTCATTTTAATGTAACTGCATATAAAGAATCCATTCATTATGTTTGTAATAGTCTGGCATATTTAGACATTTTGGCTTTTAAAGGGATTAGTTGTACATAAACAGTTTATTTTGTCATCATTTAGCACTCAATGATGTATGAAATATGAAAATCTCATTTCTGCCAGGCTGCCACGCCCTGCACGTTGATCAGATTGGCTTTGTTTGTCATGTGTCGCAGGCAGAAACCTGTTTTCTTATGCCATGCAATTCCAAAGTGGATATTTTAATCTAACAAAACCTGAGAAATTAAGATTGTGCTTCTACATCTAGCAGACAGTTGGTCTGTTCCTCCAGCGTTAATCACAGTGCCGTTATGTATTATTAAAAGCAGATTTCAGGGTTGTTGTTTGACAGGATTACCTGTAGTCACTGTGCTGGATCAGCTGTGCGCGCAGCCTCGGTGATGCTCTCCTCCCATTCCCGCAGTCCAGTGTTCATTGTAGAGGTTTCAGCTCAGTAGGTAATCTGTCTCTCTGCAACTCTGACAAAACCACCCATGATTTGGCAGCAGCAGCAGACTCATGACCGATAAACCCAGAGATCTCACATGGTTTCCTCAGGAATGGCGTTAAAGCAGCAAGGCTGCCACCTAGCAGGTAGTGTAGTGGCACTGACTCTACCTGGTCATGCTGCATGTGTGTTTATTTGCCACACTAAAGCAAAAACTTCTCAAATCTGTAGGATTCCTGCTGCACAGCTGGTTCATGTGTGTATAACACCTGTCTACAGATGTTTTCCGTGGCATCTGTTCTGCTGTTTATGCAGTTTATCGGTGTTCTCAGCAGCCCTGACCGGATACAAACACCCTTCAGGAATACTTCTTTACCTGAACTTGACTGCACCTGTTTGGGTTGGTTGTCCAGCCAAGCTTTTCCCATTATCCGCACAGATGGGATGCATCATAAACGGGTGTAATGGTTGAACGATCTGCAGGTTGAGACAAAGACCTCTGTGGCAGCGACCGGTTGTCTCTCCCTGCTGCATCAAAATAGCATAATCATGTTCTGTAATAACAGAATCATGTGATTTGGGCCATAAAACGTGTATTGAAGTGAGGAGCTGATCCAGTTGCTAATTTCTGTCACTAAAATGGTTTCCATGTTATAGATTTATTCAGTCTGGTTTGGAAGCATTTCCATACACAAGCAAATGTGAAATAAGAGCTAAACCGTTAATGGAATTGGAAGATTAACTCTTGGCGATGCCTTCAGTGGTTTTGTAATCTGTTCTGCATCCTGTCTCTCCTGAGATCTCTCAAACCACTAAACATTCTCCTCTTCACTCGTCATATCTTTTCTTTCTTCCTCCGGTAATGTCAATGCACCCCCCACCCCCTAGAAAAAACAATCTAGAGTCCATGTGCTTTTTCATTCATACTAAGTAAAATAATTTAAGCTGAAGTAACAAAACTTTTTTTTTTTTTTTTTTTTTTTTTTTAGCTAAATTTCTTCTGTAGGTATGAGTTCAGACTTTCAGTGGCTGAGACATTTGGGATATGCTGGTAAACAGAAGGGAGATGGCGACAGAAAATTACCACAAGGGATGCAATGTACGTAAAACAAAATGGATAAAAAATATGCAATGTAATCTTTTAGTTGGACTGAAAGGGATAAAATATATCCTGGTTCTTTATTTGGCTCTTAAGTTCTGTGGTAGAAATGAAAGGGATCAGGGTAAAGACTTTCTAAAAGCCCACAAAGATGTTTGATTTGACATATTGACTGTCTTGACAGCTGAAACTTGAGATTCATGCGACTGAGATACTGGTTCATAGTGGATCGCTTCTTGCTGGCCGAGGGGATACTGTTGGTTAGGAGACGGTGCGTTCTCATTCATTACAGTGGTATTCCGGATATTGCATTACATCATAGCTGGAAAGACCCCACCCCCCCACCCCATGTTCAGAACGAACAAGCGCACATAAAGGAGCATGTTCTTTCAATACGCCTTTATAAGTGGCACATAAAACATAAGCGGCATGACACATCGTTGAAGAAAAGCTGCAACTTGACTTTTTATTGTGTTCTTTGCTTGCGGGAAGGTTTTACCATGAAATGCATCCAGCCTGTCAGACGTCTGGAGGGGATCTGCTCTTCCAGACCAGAATCTTTTTGCCAAGCCAATAAGTGTTGGTACTTGATGGCGAGATGTTTCTAGGAAGCACACAGCTGATTAAACCTGCATGCTATTAAACTCATTCATCATTTCTATGCTGTGCTTGTCCCCCCCCCCCCCCTCGCCTATGCCTCAGCATGCCTCTGATGTGAATCTCTTTACCTACCAAACTTTCTGTCTTCTCACTCAAACAGATCTCAGCTTGTTCTGAGTTGGTACTTTTCTCAGAATGGGCTTTAAAAATGTCGCTTGAAGCGCTCCGCGCCCTGCTTTTGTTTTGCTTTTTGCTTTTTTTTCTTTCCCCTTTTCTCCACCCATCTCCTCCATTCCCTTCCTCGTCCTGTCCTCCCTCCCCGTCTGTAACCAGAGCCCAGGGAATGGGAGGTCTGCCAAGATCCAGTTTGCTTTTGCCCTTTTAAGGCTAAAAAACTGGGGGAACTTTTTTCAAGCGGAGGAAGTGTAGTGAGCGAGAGCAGAGGGAGGGAGAATGACTGGAAGGAGTAGAAAGGAAGAACAGGAAGTGTAGTAGCCTCAGTGTGGCTCGGTGCATAGTTTGAGGAGGAAGGAAGGAAAGTGTGCTTAAGAATTGGGATGTTTGGTGATTGTAGCTGATTATTTGTCTTGCATCACACAATATCAAGACAAATTCTTCGAAGGCTCATATTTTAAAGTTGACATTTAATATTTGCATGTCTGAATTAGACCAGTATGGAATGTAACATTTCCTGTGTTCTGTCTGGATGCACTGAGGAGATGCCTTATCCACTCATGCCTGCATGTTGTTGTCCTTCAAGTATCTTTGGTAAACAAGATTTTACGTAATAATGGTCTTTTTACTATATTACTTTACTTTTATTCCAGTTTTTCTCACTGTTAGTGTGAATTTCAGATGCAGCATGTCTGCAGCAGGAGGTAAAGTTGCAATAAGAGGAGATGATTTAAGCAGATCAGGTTTTAGTTTGACTTTATAAAATGGAAAAAAAATGTGGAAATTCTAATTCACTCAGTTTCTATCCATATAAGTAAGCAAAGACATAATTACAACCGTGATTTGTTGGACACCAGCTAGTTTTAGCCTCTGGACCTATAACTCAAATAAGAGTAAGTTGTGTAGACTATTATCATGCATTTATATCCTGGTGTTCTGGTCACTGCACTTTGGATCTTACGCTGTCCTATGTGAAGAACTAATGACGAAGCAGACGGCGAAGGCAGACATCAGACTGTGCTGCTTGTATTTTGCCCCACAAGATCTCCAGACTAATCTGCTCCAGATGTTTCAGGATAACCTGAATGCTGCGCTGAGACTTTTCCCCCTGCTGTTGCCCTTCTCCTCCATTGAAATGCTGGATGGGTCAGGGGTAGCGATGACTTTGTGCAGTGTCATGGGTCTGGTGGGGGTGGGAGTGAGCGTCCTGCAACACCAACAAGCCAAATGGATGAGTCATGGGAATTTTGTGTGCAGAAGGAACATCAGCTATATGCACACACACTCTACACGTAGCAGCCTCTTCACATACTGAAACTTAGTCGGGGGAATTAGGGAAGAGGCAGTCTGGGGGGGAAGTTGTTCTGTTTCAATTTGTGTCCGTATATGGGCTCCATCAGGCTTGGTACACTATGGTCTGTCAGGAATGCTGGCAAATTCTTTACATGTTTAGTGGCTTCCAGAAGTGGAGAATAAAGTCATCTGTGCACATTATCAGAAAGTATGAGTGCATTTATTTCCTACCAGACCCTCCTCCCCCTCGGAGGAGGTTTGCTTTGTGTGGTAACATCTAACAGAAGTGGATTGTACAGGCAAAGGACTGAACTTGGTGAGAACTGACACAGTAGTGTCTTTTTCCTGTTATTCAGGTTAACAAAAGCTGCTATAATTTTTAGTTTGATCCTGTATGGTGTGTTTTTATGGCAACG
>JBAMHX010000015.1:27881012-27897830 GCA_037177515.1 Pseudomugil tenellus
GACTAGCATCATGTTGCATCACTCTTCAGCTTTGAGCAATATGTGTGGCTGAGACTTGAAGGCACACCTCAGAGCAGATAACTGCTGGATGTGCAGTTATTTGCCAGTATTTTTAATGGTGTTTTTTTTTTTTTTTTTTATTTTGTTAAGTCTCTCAAGATATTAAGACTTGACCTCTAATTCCATTTTGAAAATGTTTAATCTACATTTTTAGCGTTCTATGTTCTCCTTTGTACTTGTCTGCTGCCAGTAGCACCATTATCATTTGATGGGAGTAAACCAGGGTGTAGATCTGATAACCATTCTAATTTTGCATAATTTGTCCATGGGGGCACAAACCGGAAGAATTTCAGTGACCCAAGAACCGAACCCTGAGGGGCCTCCTGACAAAAATGCAAAAAATATATTATGGTTTTAAATGCGTTCTGACCTGAACTATTTCTATCCAGCATATATTTCTGGTTCTACTTGCCAGCACATGCAGTGATATTTCACCTTTAATCAGTGTTCAGATTAAAGTCATTTAACACCTTTTATCAGTTTAAAGCTTGATGGAAATCTGCTCCAAAGCTGAAGTATACCACAAACTAAACAAATGATGGCTATCTGCTCTGGGGCTGAACATGGTTGATTTCTTTCATCCTACCCCTCCCCGACAGAGCAGACATGCATGGCATGCTATACATTAGATGAATGATAGCAGAAATATTTCAGAACGGGAGGGGGGGGGGGTTCAAGGATAAATCATGACATCCTTTCTTTTAACCAAAAAGCATGTTTTGTAGCTACTGGTGCTGCCCCCCTCCCTTTTTAAAATTTGCACTATTGATGGTGGTCTTAACCTGGAAACAGTGGGGCTTAACAACCCCCCCCCCCTTTAAAAAAAACAAAAAAAACAGCCTATATGTCTGAGTGCTTGTTTTCAGGCTTGTGTGTTTGTTATAACATCTTATCTGACCCCCCCCCCCCCCCTGCTTTTCAGACTCTAAAGCCATTGTGGATGGGAACCTGAAGCTGATCTTGGGTCTGATCTGGACCTTGATTCTGCACTACTCCATCTCCATGCCGATGTGGGATGAGGAGGAAGAGGCAGATGATGGCAAGCAAAAAACTCCCAAGCAGAGACTGCTGGGATGGATCCAGAACAAACTACCAGAGCTCCCCATCACCAACTTTAACAGGGACTGGCAGACCGGTCGTGCCCTGGGTGCCCTGGTGGACAGCTGTGCTCCAGGTGAGGAGGAATGTGTTTGTGGTTCTGTTTTGGAGAACTCCGTGTGATTCAGGGTTCAGTGGAGGTGAAGGAATGAAATGCATGTGGCCTGCATTTTAACCCCCCACCTCAACTAGATCTCACCACCAGCAAAGTATTAAGAGCCAGCAATGTTTTTCTCTGGAGGACACGGGCTGCTTTATGTTCTTAGATCCTGGAGAAGTTAGAACACATGTTCATGGAGGTTATCTCAGGATATGATCATCTCAACAACTTTAACTCTATTTCTACAGGATCTGGTTTCTCTCTAACTGTCTTTGTGAATATCAGGTGTAATATTTGGCTCTAAAGATGTCTTAAAATAGTTACTAGAGTTTTAAGTCTTGGGGGGGGTAGAGGAGTAATCAGCAGACAGTTGTATTGTCAGAGATGCAGTGCAATGACAGCTTGTAGCATGATAGCTGTTTGCAAGCAAAAGTTATTAACACAGGCAGATCTGGGATCAGGAGAGGACATGAGGACATAATTCCCCTTTAACCATGGCTGGACAAAGGGAAGGGGGGAGTTTTTGAGGGTTGAGCAGGAGTCTGCAGGGATGAGGTGAAAGTCAGCGCAGGTTTCCTCTTACATGCTCTGCATGTTTGGCATACCTGCGGCTCACCATCAGCACAGAGATAAGGGTTCAACAAGAAGTCTCCTTTCTCTTCCAGATAAATGTCTAAAATAACATAAAATGTACTTTAAATGCAGCTATGCTTTAAAAAAGTTGCTGTATACATGTTTCCAGGAGTCGCGTTCCTTTCAAAATGCCTTTTCTCACTAATGTGACACTGCATATGATTGCTGCTGCAGACTTTCCTTAAAAGAAGGGTGTGTTTTGCATTCTGCCTTTTTATAAAATGTCATGAAGTCTGTCTTTGGTGATGACAGGTTGACTCGCTGTGTCAGCCTGAAGCTGACACAGAATCAGAAGCTGCTGGATTCTGAATAAAATTGATCACCGTACTAGTAAAAATGTTTAAACTTATTTTGCAAAGCATCCTGTTGAATGCCATTATTATCTAATTATTTCTCCAGTTAATTTCTGATTTAAGACCTTAATCGAGGAGTGGCAGCATGTTTATTAAATCTTTCTTACCTTCAGGTCTGTGTCCTGACTGGGACCAGTGGGATCAGACCAAACCAGTGGACAATGCCCGTGAAGCTATGCAGCAAGCTGATGACTGGCTGGGCATCCCACAGGTGAGATAACTAACAGTGAAACGAAGACATTACTTCTCTTGAAAAACTCTTTATTTGGCTAATTATGTATTTTCTATTCTTGCTACTACTTGGTACTAAAAGTACTTTGATCTGTGGAGAACAAATGGAGATCGCACAAACTATTACTTCATTAAGTCTTTTTGCACAATACTTCTAATAATAGCAACATTTTCAGTTTGCTTATCTTTTTCTAGAATATAAACCCCTCCCTGAAAGGGGCAGATGATTTGGGGGGGATCTTGCCTTCGGTGGGGGTTCCATCCACCTGATGGAGACTAGTTTTAGATTTGGATTAAGGATGAAAACGCTTGCTTTATAACCTTGTGGTCATGTCAGCAAATGGCTCCATCCCTGCTGTAACTGGTTACATACTTGGCTGCTAATGGAAACCACTAAGGCACAAAATGGCCAACTCGAACCACACAGATTTCCAATCTGCAGGATGTAAACGGAGTGGTGAGACAACTGATCAGTATTAGTTGGGTTAACTGCAGAAGGTGGCAGCTGCAGCGTTTGTAGATCAAATCTAAAGACTAAATCAAAAAAGTTCATATCCAGTCGCATTTACTCTGTAACTACATGGGTCACCTTTATGTGGATTTTCCAAACCGATGCAGGAAGTCATCAACAGCGTGGACAATAAAAAGCGAGTCATCCTGCTTCTTGGCGCTCAAATCAAAGATTTGACTTATTAAAATATTTTGGTGATGGGAAGTCTGGAGAGAGGATGTCTTCACCCAAAGTTTTATCCAGCAAAGAGCAGTTTGAACATTTGTGTGTTTGGTAGCTGTTCAGTGCATACATGCTGGTAAAAGTGGCACGACATGGTGTGCTGGCAGTTGTCTCTGTGGTCGCTGCTGTTTCCTCCTTCAGCTCTACTTCTGCAGAGAAGGCGGCTCTGTGTCTGCCTGATGTTTCTGTGGGTTATAGAATCGGTCTGAATGAGTGGCTGGGTTGCGTGTGAATCAGGTTCAGGTACTTTCCTGCATGGGGCAAAATCACAACATGATTCACTTTTTTTCTGTGTAATGTTGCTATGGCAACATATCAAGCTTCCATCAGACTGATCGACTGAACTTTTTCTAAAACGGCAAACAAGGTTCTCAAGTTTTCCATTTGTTAAATATGTTGTCTGTATTATAGGTCATAACCCCTGAAGAGATTGTCGACCCCAATGTGGACGAACATTCAGTCATGACCTACCTGTCCCAGTTCCCCAAGGCCAAACTGAAGCCTGGCGCGCCTCTCCGACCTAAACTGAACCCCAAGAAGGCTCGTGCCTATGGTCCAGGTACAGGTTCACCTGAGCAGTCATTTAGTATAGTATTTATATTGAATTCCTTCTAATTAACCCTCCTCTCTCTCCTGTGAAGGCATCGAGCCTGTTGGAAATGTTGTGATGAAGAAGGCCCTGTTCACTGTTGAAACCATCAGTGCTGGGATGGGAGAGGTTCTGGTTTATGTGGAAGACCCTGCAGGACACAGAGAAGAGGTTAGCCAGTTTCATGCATTTGATCTTTATCTACTTTTTAATTAGTTGTTTTGGTTTTTTGTAAAGTGCTTTGTAAAAAATCTTTCTCCAGGCTAAAGTGACGGCCAATAATGACAAGAATCGCACCTACTCTGTTTTCTATATTCCCAAAGTGACAGGCATGCACAAGGTAAGCCCAAAATAAATTGCTCTATAAGGAGATGTAAGGACTTAATTGTTCAAATGAAAATGTGTAATTATTTAAATGGCAGATGTAGAAATGTTTAACTAGTATTCATAACGAATCTGAGTCAAAACCACATCTTATTCAAATGGCTGAAAAGCTGAGTGTTTGTGCTTCATCTCTGGTTCATCACAACTGCTTTTAAGTTTTATATATTTTTTTTTTTAAACCAGGATTGGTAACATTTTCATTTACTCGTGTTTATCGTTTTGAAATGATTGGCTCAGTTTGGCATAGAGGTTTATTTAAATGAAGTTTTTGTTCAGCTGGGCTTTTAAAATGGTAATACAGAGTAAAATGAGCCTAAAGAGAAACAATAACTTGCATAAATATCTAGAAATTCCTTTTTTATGTGCAACGTATTTAAAGTTAAGAAGGAACAAAAAAGCATCAACAGTGTATCTCCATTAAAATGAAACGGGGACCCCCCCCTCCCAAAAACCAACCCTGTGTTGCATTAAGCAGGTAAAAACCATGAATTGTTGGATTTTCTGCAGACACTCTGCTGACGTATCCATAAGGAATTCTAACAGCATTTCTCTCTTGTGCTTCTTCAGGTGACGGTGCTGTTTGCAGGTCAGCATATTTCTAAAAGCCCCTTCGAGGTGGAGATTGGCATGGCTCAGGGAGACTCCAGCAAGGCCACCGCCCAGGGACCAGGCCTGGAGCCCTCAGGAAACATTGCTAATAAGAGCACCTACTTTGACGTCTACACAGCAGGTAAAAAGGAGGCTTTTTGTGTGTTTTCATTTCAGGCATCATGTTGGATGTCTTATGTATTCCTACTGATGCATCATTGACTTCCTGCTTCTCTCAGGTGCTGGAGTTGGAGAGGTAGAGGTGGTGATCATGGATCCTGCAGGCAAGAAGAACACAGTGCCTTGCACCATTGAGGACAAAGGCAACAGCAGCTACCGCTGCACCTATAAACCCACTCAGGAGGGTCAGCACACCATCTATGTCACCTTCGCTGGCGGTCAGATCAGCAAGAGTCCCTTCACAGTAAACGTGGGCGAAGGTAAAAATGCTGGCAGAGATTTGTTTGTCGTGTACAGTTTAAAGCCACCAAAGTTACTGTTCAGCATTTCCACAGTAATGATGAATAATGAACGTTTTTCCATTTCTGTGTCTAATTGTGTTCGATGTTTTCTCGCTGGATGTTCTCCGTTCTCTCCTCCACATCTTCTCTTTGATAGAGGCCTGGTGGCGTCTGTCTTCTCTTTGGAACGGCCTCTTCCTTCTGCTGTCATTTCCTGTTTCCTGGGATCTCTCTTGGGTACCCGCTGTGTGTGTTTTGTGACAGATTGCACGCATGAGTTCATGATCTTTGTAAATGTTTGCTGTATATATTTGAGTGTGTTATCCAATTTAGTTTTTTGTAAATGCGTGTCTTTACTTGTGACTAACTTTCCCTGTTTAGACTTGTGCTCATTGTGTCAGCTGCCTGTAATGCTTCGCTCAGGATGTTTGAGTCATCTTGAGTCCAATCGGTTTCCTTATTTGGGCTTATTAACTTTCATTTAAACAACTTGTCATGTATCCTAACTTGATTGCATATTAGGTCATGACTGGGGCTTCATTGCCTCCTGCTCACTTCTGATTCTCAGTCTGAACCAGCGGCACCAAAGTCCGGTCCTGGAAATCTACTATCCTGTAATTCTTAGATGCATCTCTTCCACACAAATGAATCAAATGTCTGGTTAGCAGGCCTCTGCAGAGCTGACTGACATGCAGATGAGGCGATCCAGCTGTCTGATTCGGGTCTGTTGGAGAATTGAACAATCTAAAGGTTGCAGGATGGCAGATCTCCTTGATCTGATTTAGACCATTACATATTTTATTAGTAAGAACTGAATTTAGTGAAATGTGGCTTTAACTAAACCTAGCTTTAGTTCAGAGTGGTATCACCTTTAAGTTGGATGGATACGTTTTTCCTGGCACCCTGTTTTAACATCAGATAGCAGATGTTTAAAGACGACTTTTATAAAGACTGTAAAATGTGCTCGGTCGTAAATACTACAGAGATCAGAAATATCATTTATTAAGACTGACGTTTGGTATTAATGTCAGTAAAGCTCCATAGTAAAGACTATTAAAAGTGCATTTATAGCCTTTTTTTTTTTTTTAGAATGGATTGAAACTTGGATCTGCAGCATTCCAGCTAAACTTTCATTTTGTTTGTAAATTATTTTCTGAAATCTTAAGGAAAGACTGTTCAGAAAGACACAACCTCGAGATGAAAGCTCTCTATAGTTGTGCGAAACATTTCATACTCAGGTCCTCATTCTTGCAAACAGCAGCTTGGCTTGTTTTTAGTAGCGTGTCATTTACGTCTGAGGAAATGAGACCCGTTATGTCTGTTTTCTCATCTTTAGAAGGGGTGAATCATTAATTTATCAACATTTTTAGAATGTAAATATGTTTGACGTATTTCCTCTGCTTCCTGCAAAGCCGCCTTCTGTGACTCAGCAGCTTCTTTTTTTAACTTTTATAATCAGGAGATATGAGGAATACTGCATTTCCTGTGTGAGGACAGTTGCTCACTTCCTTAACTGTGGGATAAGATAAATGAGGAAGGCAGTGGATGAGTCTGCAGGGTGACAAGATGAGGGACAATGTGGAAAATTCACTATGAAACATTGGATGAACAAACATATTGAATGGTTTTTACATAATTTACAACACAGCTCATTCCATTTCTCCACACTGAAACCACCAGCGAGCTTGCATGTGGTCAAAATGTTTGAGTCAGAGTAGCTGGATCTGTCTCTTTGTCTGCTTCCCATTTACTCCTGTGTCTCCATCCACAGCGTGTAATCCAAACCTCTGCAGAGCAAAGGGCCGTGGTCTGCAGCCAAAGGGCCTGCGGGTGAAGGAGACCGCTGACTTCAAGGTTTACACTAAAGGAGCCGGCACCGGAGAGCTCAAAGTCACCATCAAAGGCCCCAGTGAGTTGCACATTCCCACTGTAGTGCTGGTTCAGGCCAAAGATCACACAGAGATTCAAGTTCTGTTTGAACCACATTTAAACTAATAACTGTGTTTAAGCTTTTATAGACAACCATTTATGCAGCTTTTATTCATTTAGTGTGTAGTTCAGTCAGGGTTACATTCCTGTCAATTCACATTTTAATCAACAAAAACCAAGTTCCATGGTAACATTCAATTTCTTCAAATACTGCTGTAAACTTTAGATGAAACATAAATGTCTTTACATTTTGGCCATGTAGCAACCCTAAAATCCCACATTAGTAGTGTTTAGTTCAGATTTCTGTCAACTCTACAAGAGAAGTTATCTTGTTGTGTAGGTTCTTGATTCATATTGTCCTTGTTTACAAAGCATGTGTGTGTGGAAATGAAGACCTTTCACAAAGAAATGAGCGGATAACCACAAACATTGCAGAACAGATGATTTTTGGCATCGTAGTAGTAGTTTTGTCAATGGTGCCTTCAGCAATACCTCAACTAATTAGTTTGTTTGGCAGCATAAAGTTGTGTATTATGGGTTTGAAGCCAAATATGAATTTACCTCCACCACACAGAAAAAACTTTAAATTGTCTAGTTAGAAAAAGAATCAAATATAGAGTTGTTCCTTTTTACTGCAATAGTTTTATTTTCAGAAAAGAAATTAAACAACTAAAGTTTCTATATCCTGTAAAGGTTTTAAAACATTCTGACCAGCTCAGGTAAAAATGCTCCAATAATAAAAATGCCAGTTTGTCCTGATTTGTTAAGGATGACACATTTCTCGGCTGCAGAATGCTGTAAAACCAACAACCTGCTCAGGAAGTCATCATTAGGAGCCTTCATGTGATGCGTTCTGTGTGTCCCCCTGTCTGTGTGAAGCTAAATGTTTTTCTAAAATCAGGATTTAAGTTAAACGGAAATGCATGACTGTGTACAGAGGGACTCGAGGAGCCATGCAAGCGAAAAGATCTTGGTGATGGCGTTTATGGGTTTGAGTATTACCCTACCACACCTGGAACGTACAGCATCACCATCAGTTGGGGAGGACAGCACATCCCTCGCAGGTACACTCTCTGAAAATGAAGCTAAAATGCACCCAAAGCACCGTGTCTGAACTTTCTCTTTACTCAGTCCCATTGAGGTCAAGATTGGTGCTGAAGCGGGCCAGATGAAGGTGCGGGCCTGGGGTCCAGGGCTGGAAGGAGGCGTTGTTGGCAAGTCAGCTGACTTTGTGGTGGAGGCTGTTGGAGACAATGTCGGCACGCTGGGTATGTAACCACCACAGAGATGATGTGTGGTCAAACCTAAAACATGCTGATCTGCATATGTTCTGCTTGCTCAGGTTTCTCTGTGGAAGGTCCGTCTCAGGCAAAGATCGAATGTGATGACAAAGGTGATGGCTCCTGTGATGTGCGCTACTGGCCCACAGAGCCGGGGGAGTACGCTGTTCATGTCTTCTGCAACAACGAGGACATCCAGCACTCTCCCTTCATGGCCGAGATCGTCAACCCACCAGGGAAAGACTTTCATCCCGACAAGGTAAGCAGACATCCAGGGCAACATGTGAGTAGAAGATGAAGGCAATGCTCCATGTTTCTTTCACATGGTTTGTTTCAGGTTAAAGCGTACGGTCCAGGTCTGCAGAGCAGCGGTCTGGCTGTCGGCAAACCCACAGAGTTCACCGTTGATGCCAAGCAAGGAGGAAAAGCTCCTCTTAAGATTGCAGCCCAGGTATGGAAGGACTTTTGTAATTTAAAATATTTTGTGACACCCCTAATGAAGCCAGAATGTACCGTATGTGCTGCTGTCGGTTGCTGTTTTTTCTGCAGTTGAACGTGTAAGAAAACATGCAAGCAGCTTAATTATACCATCTGTTTTTGTTTTTGTTTTTTTTGGGGTTTTTTTTAAGATTTTTTTTACACTTTTTTGTTGTTGTGGTGTTTGGTTTTTTTTTCTTCAAACACAATATAATAGTTTTACCACAGATGTATTGTTTCCTTCTCAGGATGGCGAAGGCAATCCTGTGGATGTCCAGGTGAAGGATAATGGAAACGACACATACACTTGTACCTACACTCCCCGTAAACCTCTGAAACACACAGTCATAGTGTCCTGGGGAGGAGTCAACATCCCAGAGAGTCCATTCAGAGTGAGTTAAGAGATTTTTTTTTTTTTCTTTTCTAAATGAAATGTTTTTTTTCCCTCTCACAGAAACGTCTCTTGTGTTTCTGACAGATGAATGTTGGAGCAGGCTGCCATCCAAACAAGGTGAAGGTATCTGGACCTGGTGTGTCCAAGACCGGCCTGAAGGCCTTTGAACCAACCTACTTCACTGTTGACTGCTCAGAAGCTGGTCAAGGTAACATAATGAAGACACAAACCTTGACATCTGTGTTTTTGGTTTCTGCATGAAGTTTTATTCCAACAGTGGTATTTTCAGTAGTGCTTCCTGATGACTACTTATTTCTTTCTGGTTGTTTTGGTCATTTTTATTGAATTTGTGCCAAATTCTGACTTTTTTTTTTTTTTTTTGTTCGGGGGGGGGGGCTGCAGAAACCTTTTACTGGTTTATTTACTTCCATGAAGTATAATCCCTTCTTGCTCCGTATCGTCACAGTTGTGAAGTTATCTAAACATTCCCTGCTCCCTGGATTGCTTTCCTCTTTGTCTCAACCCATCCTGGTTGAGCCGATTATCAGGCTTATATTTTCATTCTGATTTGGTCCCTGAGCTAATTGCAGAAGAGGTGTAATATATGAAACGAAGGCGGTTATCCCATGTCTTATTTTTTTATGGTCTTCTGCTTCCAGGTGACATTAGCATAGGAATCAAGTGCGCCCCGGGCGTGGTCGGACCTGCAGAGGCTGATATTGACTTTGACATTATTAGGAATGACAATGACACATTCACTGTCAAATACACTCCTCCTGGCGCAGGCAGCTACACCATCATGGTGCTCTTTGCTAACCAGGTGAGTTGGAGTCATTCATTATTAATGAGGGCATTTGAAGAGGACTCTGTTAATAAGTGTTTGTTGTTTAGGCCATTCCAATGACACCCATCAGGGTCAAGGTGGATCCTTCTCATGATGCCAGTAAGGTCAAAGCTGAGGGACCAGGACTCAGTCGCAGTGGTACGAACACGGCAAACCAGTGGGACACAAAGTCCCTTCATACGCTACACGCCACAAATAAAAAGTTGTCATATTGAGTTTCTGTATTTTGCTTCAAAACAATTGGTAAACCTTTATTGGAAAATATTTTTAGTTTGGCATGTTTTAAATTTTAATTATATGAGGTGCTTAAGTTTCCATTTTCACGTAAACGCATAATTTCTCAGATGAGTTGCAGTTTTTTCACATCTAAAATGTTTGTATGAGCACCTGCGGCTCCATGCACCTCATGTTTAGCTTCTTATATGAAACATGAGATCACTTTAAATAATTAAAATCTTTCCTCCTAAATGCATGAGAGCAGGTAAATGGGAGTTGGCTCATGCTTTAATGTGAGGTAATGCTGCTGTTTTTGCTGTACTCATTTTAAATCTGTATAAAAGTTTAGTTTTTTAAGCAGAAGGTTTAAAACTAGTAAATATAAAATCATTGAGTAAAAAGCCTTGTAAGATTAAAATGTGAATTATTCCTGGTATTAAAGCCTTTTCTTGTGATCTCAGGCGTGGAACTGAACAAGCCCACTCATTTCACTGTGAGCACTAAGGGAGCAGGAAAGGCAAACCTGGACTGCAACTTCAGTGGTCCAAACAAAGACGCGGTCAAAGACTTTGAGATCATCAACAACCATGACAACACACACACTGTGAAATACACACCTGTGCAGCAGGTAAGAGAGATGCAGTCTGCAGAGTATCAGCTTGATGTCAATGCTATGCTAAAGCATGCTAGTACTGTATATTCTCATCTCATAAACAAGAAATGAAAGAACATCCTCCAAACGGTTTAACTGGTTCCCGCTTTTGATTTTAGTGACATAATCTGTGTGAGCTCATCTAGTTTTTCTCTTTTTGTGCACCAGGGTCCTTTGGGAGTTGCTGTGACCTACGGTGGAGATAACATCCCCAAGAGCCCCTTCAATGTTGCTGTGGCACCCTCGCTGGACCTCAGCAAGATCAACGTGACCGGCCTTGGCGACAGTACGCACTTCAGTGCACATGATGCATTTAGCAACCAGCACATTATGATCCTTTTTGTTTAAGCAGACGACATGCAGTAAATGATCCAATGTTAATCTTGAGCTGTAAGATTCCAAGTAATTACTTTGGCTTCGGCATCTCGTAATTCTTTAACTACATTCTTCCCATTTTGACTCTTATTTCAGATTGCGCCATTTTAACTCGCTGGTTTTGTTATTGCAGTTAATATGCGTTTTAGATAAACGCATAATTTTCTTTTTACTTTGTTGTAGAAATGACTGTTGGGAAAGACCAGGACATAACTGTCAAGTCAAAGGGTGCTGGTGGTCAGGGCAAGGTGGCCGCCAAGGTCATCGGACCGTCTGGGAAGCCGTTGACCAGCAAGGTAATGTGTGTGTGTGTGTGTGTGTGAGAGAGAGTTTTCTGTTTATTTATAAATCTATGTAGTAAAGGGATCTTCCACTTCGTTCAAGGGCCGGTATATTGCAGATATTTGCATTCTTGTAACAACATACCTGACTCAAATGAATGAGACGTGAACGAGCTGAGATCTATTCGAGTCAGCTGTTACAGTTGTGAAACATCTGAATGCCTGCAGGGGACCGGCCCTCAAGCATCAAATTTGGAGATCCCTGATGTTGTAAATCATTGTATTTAATTAAATGATAAATGCATGAATTGTTTTTTATTAAATAATGAGCGATGCAGGTTTTATTTTTCTGTATGGATCTGTTTTGTTTCAGGTTGAACCAGGACTGAGCCCAGAGACCAGTCAGGTGAAGTTCATCCCCCGCGAGGTGGGACCATACCAGGTGGAACTGACCTATGATGGCGTGCCAATCCCTGGATCACCTTTCACCCCCACAGCTTACCCTGCTACAGATCCCTCCAAAGTAGGCCACAGTCTAAACACCTTCCCTTCTTTGGAGATACTTTTGTCCAACAGCAGTCATTTATCTCTCGGCTCCTCAGGTGCGCTGCTCGGGTCCAGGCTTGGAGCGTTGCAAAGTCGGGGAGACGGGGGAGTTTGTTGTGGACTGTACCAACGCTGGTCCAGCTGAGCTCACTATCGAGATAATCTCTGACAGCGGGACTGAGGCAGAGGTTCACATCCAGGATAACGGAGATGGGACCTACACCATTACCTACATCCCCCTTTATCCCGGCTCCTACACGCTTACCATCCGCTACGGTGGCCAGGATGTGCCAAACTTCCCTGCTCGGCTTAGCGTGGAGCCTGCGGTCGACACCAGCGGAGTCCACGTGTTTGGACCAGGCGTTGAAGGGAAAGGCAAGAGAACCTGCTGACACTAACTTGTGGTTTGAATGTAGTTTTAAGGTCACCCATCAGCTTGGTTTCAGAGAATAAAAACTTAATGAAAAGAAGGAAAAAATGAGTGTTTAATTTCAGACATGATTTGGTCTCATAGGTGAACTTGTAAACGTGTCACAAACATGCTGCAGATTGTTTATCTTTTTTTTTTTTTTTTTTTTAAAGGAGTGTTTCGCGACGCAACCACAGACTTCACCGTGGATGCTCGTGCTCTCACCCAGACTGGAGGCAACCATGTAAAAACCCTCATCAGCAACCCATCCGGAAGCCGCACAGAATCTGTGGTCACTGACCTCGGAGATGGAACTTACAACGTGGAGTACACTCCCTATGAGGAGGGTGAGTTTAGATTAGTGTATTTTTACAAATGGGTTTGGTTCTTTTTAACTGTGTGTGTGTGTGTGTGTCATAGGCCCACACAGTGTGGAGGTTTGCTACGATGGCTCTCCAGTACCAAAGAGTCCGTTCCGCGTCGCTGTCACTGAAGGATGTGATCCAGCCCGTGTTCGTGTGCATGGTCCTGGACTGAAAGGTGGCATCACTAACAAACCAAACAAGTTCATGGTGGAAACCCGGTGCGTCACGCTAAATTTCAAGTTAAGAGTCACAAATGTTGAAGTACTTTGTGTGTTTTAAATAACACAATGTCTTTAATCCGCAGTGGAGCTGGCACTGGGGGACTTGGTCTGGCTATGGAAGGTCCATCAGAGGCCAAAATGTCCTGCACTGATAACAAAGATGGCAGCTGCAGCGTAGAGTACGTCCCATATGAACCCGGCACGTATAACCTTAACGTCACATATGGAGGACGGCCCATCACAGGTAGATGTTTAACTGTTTTTTGTTTTTTTTTTTTGTTGTTGTTTTGTTTTTAAATGTTACTGTCTCAGCTTGGTTCTGACTCTTCCGGTGTGTCTGAACAGGGAGTCCGTTCTCTGTGCCAGTCAGCGACACGGTGGACAGCACCAAGGTGAAGTGCCAGGGTTCTGGACTGGGCAGCAACGTTAGAGCCAACATACCCCAAGCGTTCACAGTGGATGCCTCTAAAGCGGGAGTGGCGCCGCTGCAGGTCCGCGTCCAGGGACCCACAGGTGACGCATGTTCTGCAGAAAGCATTCCTTGTAATTAAAATGTATGTTTTTGACTTTTATAGTTTTTTTTTTTTTTTGTTGTTTTGTAGGTGTTGTGGAGCCAGTGGAAGTGGTGGATAACAAAGACCAGACTCACACAGTCAACTACGTTCCCACCAGAGAGGGACCCTATTCTATTAATGTCTTCTACGCTGATGAGGAGATCCCACGCAGGTAACACACATACAGACTTACATTAGGGATATTTTAATGCCACATTTACATCAGGAAATATAATTTAAAAGCAGCTCTGACTGCGTTGCCCACAATGTTTTTGTACAGTACGGGTCATAACTTTGAGAACACTTTCCCCTTGAATTTACTGAGAAAGTGTCTCAAACCTTCTGAGCAGAGGTGCAGTTATGGCCCTCAAACATTAATCCAGCATTACTTCAGTGTGCTTTACTTAACTGGTTTAACTTTAACCTCCTTCCTGTTTCTCTCTCAGCCCTTACAAGGTGAAGGTCCTCCCGACCCACGATGCCAGCAAAGTGCGTGCAAGTGGACCGGGCCTTAACACCACCGGCGTGCCGGCTTCTCTGCCTGTTGAGTTCACAATTGATGCCAAGGATGCTGGTGAGGGACTGCTGGCGGTGCAGATCACTGTAAGTGCTCACATCATAAAAATAAACTGTCAGCATCTGTAAATGGTTTTAATTCAAGAACTGGTAAACTTCTTATTTTTCTCCAGGACCCAGAGGGGAAGCCTAAAAAGGCCAACATCCGTGACAACCACGATGGGACCTACCTGGTGTCTTATGTGCCAGACATGACGGGCAGATACACAATCCTGATTAAGTACGGAGGGGATGAGATCCCGTATTCACCCTACCGAATCAGGGCTCTGCCCACTGGAGATGCCAGCAAGTGCACCGTTACAGGTTAGAATCTCAGCGTTGTACTGGTTTCTCTTTGCTCTCTGTGCTATAAGACTAAGCATCATTGTGAAGCATTTTGCAGAGTCAGATTCGCCCCTTATCAGGGTTTTACATATTTGTGACTGAACAACAGCATCTCAGAAGATCCTGTATTTGATTTCACCTGTGTGTACCTGCTGCTCATGTTTTATTTTATGCATTGGTATGTTGTGTTCTTCACGCTGTGCTCCTCAGTTACACTCCACCTCACCTGAAGTCCCTTAAAACACACACATACAGCAGCAACACACTCTCCTCCCCTGCTTCACACTCAACCATCACTGAGCATTTTCATCAAAGTGTCTGGAGCACAGTTATTGCCACCCACCACCCCCACGCTCCCACCTGACTATCTGTTTATCATTTTTTTGTTTTCTCTTGCTCCCCCGCTTCGCACCGTTCCTTTTATCAGTCTCAATCGGCGGTCATGGTTTAGGTAAGCCTACTGAATGGTTTGTAATGTAGAAGAATTGCTCTCCTTCTTTCTTCTGTCGGCATGGAGGATTGTGGCACCAGCTTTATGGACATTTAATTCCTTCTATATTTTTCTTTCATGCTTTTTTTTATTATTACCCTTCAATAGTTTTTTACCTTCCTCTGATGGAACTGTGACTAATGGACTAACAGAGTAGGTATGATGGCATGGTGGAATGGCTCTTTGTCTAATCTAGCTTTTAGTTATCCACTCAAACTGTTAACAAATGATTAATTGGAAACGACCTGCAGGAGGTTGAAATAACTTGTGTAGAACTCATCCAGCTTTAACCTAGTCTCATGGTTGTGGAATGTGCATGCCAAAGGCAGCATGTATCTCCACCAGAAAGCATTTTAACAAATCCTGTCCTGTGTTTTCTGAAGGCGCTGGTGTTGGCCCGACTATCCAGATTGGTGAACAGACAGTAATTACAGTTGACGCCAAAGCTGCTGGAAAAGGCAAGGTGACGTGCAGCGTGTGCACGCCTGAGGGGGCGGAGCTAGACGTGGATGTCGTTGAGAACGAGGACGGGACATTTGACATCTTTTACACGGCGCCACAGCCTGGCGAGTACGTAATCTGCGTTCGTTTTGGAGGAGAACATATTCCCAACAGTCCATTCCAAGTCACGGTAAGTGATGCATGTTCTGGCCTTTAACCACACACGGCTGCTCGGATTGTCTAGTGTGGAAGAAAACTAACGTATAAAGCGAAAAATAAATCTCAAGGCTTAGATTTAGCCAGGGTTTCAATGGAAAAGGAATAAAAAGTTGTGATTAAAGATTACTCTGTTACACAATTCCGAGTAAGAACAAAGTGATGGTCTGAATCTTGTAGGTTCATAATCTACTAATCTATTCACATTTGTCCTCAAATCGTTTATTTAAAAGTACTTTTTGCCTTTAAAGCAAAGCCATCCTCTACATACTAACCAGGGATGACAGAACTCTCAAACAAGAACTAAAGTTCTTTTCTACATATTGGTGTCCTGTTGGCATTTATCATCATTCTGACAGAACTTTCAGGACCCTTCATCCCTTATCCTTAATTTAACATTCTCAATACCCTGTTCTGCCCATGCCAACCCCACCTTCACCACCTCCCACCCCTTTCAGGCACTGGAAGGATCTCCGTCAGACCAGCTCATGCAGCAAAGCCAAATGCCCCAGTACTACACACCACAGGCCTGGGTACCTAAAAAGCATCTTTAATCCTGTTTGGCTTCATTTTGCTTTAGTGTCTTCCCTTCCTTCATGTAATCATCTCTTAGCCTCATTTAACCAGGGTTCATCGGTCTGTCTTTGCAGGTGTTTCATTGTGTTCAGGGTTTTTTCGCCATTTCATTCTGTTTACATTCTCTTCATACATGGAAGGTGCAGAAGAGATGCACAAAATCAAAATAGCATATTACATTTAGGTCTTTTGTTTCAGTAACAGGAAAATATTTATTTTTCTTTGGGAGAATAAAATATTTTCCATGAATCGTTTGTGCAGCTCCTCTGTTCACCGCTTCATGTTCAAAAGCTGCCATTTTGAGAACCACCAATGTGGGCTCCACATTGTTCAAAATGGTCTTCTGTGTTTATGGGGGGGGGGGGGGGGGGGGGGGGGGGGGGGGGGGGGGGGGGGGGGGGGGGGGGGGGGGGGGGGGGGGG
>JBAMHX010000015.1:27931707-27942141 GCA_037177515.1 Pseudomugil tenellus
GGAGGGCCTGACTTTGACACGTGTTTTAGACATTTAGAGGATTTGTTAGACTTTGAATATCATCACTCCTGTAAGAAGAAAGCCTTGAGGAAATAAATACTGTTCAAGGTCTTTTTACAAACTGTGGAGCTTCATTTAGCTAACAGGACTTAAAACACGAGTATAGAAACCGACCGTCTGCCCTCACAAGCACGATACTGTCTCAAGATTACAAGAAAGCTTATAATACATGAGAATGAGAATTATAACCTGCAGATTATAACAAGTAAGCCATTTATATGTCGCTGAGGTTTCATTACAATATCGTTAGTAATAAACACGAGAAACTAAAATCGTTCTATAGCCCTAGTCAGCAAATTACAGAGAAACCATGTCACAGTTATAATCATGATTATTTATGCAAAAATGCAAGTTTCCTTTCTACCCCTCCATTTGGATAGTGCATCTGAAATCCCTCCGTTTGAAGGGGTGTACAGCTTTTCCCTTTAGCCCTACTCCCACCTGCCAAAGAGGATTGGGAGAGCCTTTCGTCTCTCCTGAACACGCAAAATGTAGGGGTACGATGTAGAAATGGGATTGGGCCCAATTCTCTGCTTTAGTCCTGCTGGCAAGTAAAAGAATCGCGACTTTTCATTTATTTTTTAAGCTCAATTTACAAGGTAATTTATTGAGTTTCTTTATTTTAAGTGTCCCCTTACTGGAGACAAAACCCAATACATGTAGTCAGTGGCTTTTCGTCTGGGAGGGGACAACCTGCGTCCTGTCTTCCATCAAAACACTCCATCTGCATGTTTTAGCTTCAATCAACTGATCAAACGTAACACCAGTTTTCAGGGGTTGTGTTCTGCTCAGGTGAACAAGGAGTTTGAAACAAGATGTTCCAACCCGTTAAGAAGATGTAGATATGATGGAACCTTTTTACAAATCTTCACTACAGCTGGCAGCTGATATTAACAATCTGGCTGGTTAGCTTGTAGCCAAATCCGCTCCTCGTATCTGCAGTCCCACAACATATTACGTTTGTTCGAAAGATGAGGAAAAAATGCTCAAAACGCTGGCAGCACGGGGCTCTCTGCGACAGCAGGTGCAAGCAGCCAATGAGTTAAAGGCTTTGGGATGAGATATGCAGGAAACCTGTGTAATGTACTTTCATTCCATACTATAGATCAGCTATTTACTGAAGCCAATGTGGTTGCAGTCCTGCAGGTTTTCAGCACTCCCCTGCTTCAACCCGCTTATGAAGTGCTGAACAATGACTCAGTTTTATTCAGGTGTGTTGGAGCAGGGATACTCTAATAACTGGCAGAAATGCAGCTCATGTAAGACCAAGTTCAATAGCTGTGGTTTAGATGCCATTAGATCCCCTCTGAGCGTCCTAGCAGTCTAGTTTACTCAGGTCAGCTGATCTGAGACCAAAGGGGGTGTAAACTATAATATATCCCCGAGCGAAGTGTTGGGGATATGGTTTTGCTCCGACCACCACCGCATCCGCTGCAGATCCCAGTTGTCCACGCAATAACTTAAACAATATTCAATGTGTATTTTTCAGGTTTTGCATATGCATCGATATCAGAGACAATGAACTGATTTGATTTTGAGCTGTTTATCATAATTACCACCAGGGGGCGCCCAAACCTGAAAACTGTTTTACTTATATCTGAAGCTGATCATCCCATTGACCTCAAAGGGGCCGTATTATGCTAAATGAACTTTTATGAGCTTTTAATCTTTTATTAGTGGTAATTGTACCTTTAAAAGGATCCCGGAAGTAGTTTAATTTTTCATCCATGGGTTTTTGTAGTTATATCGCTTTAAAATGGAAGAGTGCAGCTTAAGCAGAGCAAACGCCCGACTCCATCACGGTGCATGCCAACTACACACAGTGCCTCTGTCCGCTCAGTGCAGACGAGGCAAAACTAGTGTGGTGCATGTTGCAAAATTTATAATATCATAGATGTGCATAGGATAGACTGTGAGACTGCAGATATAGCAAAATACGGAACCTTTAAATCAAGTGCAAGTAAAAGGTCACGACCTGAAGATGTGTCAGTAATGACATTCTTTGAATGTTTGTATATAAATATGGGATTGGGGAAAGTAAAGATTGGAGGTGTTCAGGGACATACGCAGAGGAGATTTCTAGTTTTTGTTGGGACTAAAGGTAATTTCCCATTTGAGGGGTTATGAAGAAATTGGACTAAAGTGTTGGTTTGAGCAAACAAACCTTTAACAGTAAATTGAATTTTTGTTCCTTTTAAATTGTATTAGTTAAAAAAAAGATTTCTAGTTTAACAAGTAAGATAAATGAGTTTCAGCTGTTCCTTTTAGTGTATGGTACACAAATCTGTTCGGGATATTTTTCTATATGATCATAGTGTTTGTTGTCTGATAAGTTGCTCAAAACACGTTTCAGTCTCTAAACCTGCTGTCATCGTGAACATGCATGCAGATTCAGAACAGCGTCTGCACTTGCTGCACAATTCCAGCTCGGTCCCACAACACCCCTAAAGCTGCATAACCCCCCACCGCTGCCAAAACCAGGAAAAGTAAAAATGTTGCAGAGTTGACTCATATCTGCTGCCTTGTTCATGATTTATTCCGTTCGTGTCCTCAGCTGAGGCCGTTTTCTACCATGAGTCAGTTCTTGAATCACACTTGAACTAAACGTGATGGGATGAAGGCAAATTTCCCTTTAAAGTTGTCTGTTAGCTGAAGTACACGGGCCAAACCCAACCAGAGCAAGTTAAATCAGATATATGCACGTGATAAACCAATAAATAAACATTTATCTGTCCTTTAACAGGCAACAATTTTTTACAGACTTTCTGTATTCATTTATTGGCTTTTGAGCACTTCGTTCATTTTGTTTATAGCTTGTTGCAGGAGGACATGTTGATTATAGTTACCATGTGACAGATATATAAAGAATATAATATAAATAAATAATAAACATGTCCTTTAACAGAGGTAACATAAAGGCAAGTGAACGTACTGGTTTCTGATCTGTTGCCAACAATTGAGGATTTGTTTTAGATTGAAATATTATTTTTGATGCCTGAAGTTTAGCAGGTTGAATCAGGCTGAGTTTATATGGTTTACTTTTACTCATATATAACCGTGTAATTTAAATGGAGCAAAAAGGGACAGAGGTTAGAAATGAGAGATATTTTAGTCTGGTCCCTGATGGAAATCAACATATCTGGAGACAGGAAGTTTGTCGATCATTTCTGAATAAAAACCTTCCTAAGTGGAGCGAGATGGATGTACTTTGGCTGATGTTGGTCATTTTTACACCCTGAGGTAAGATTAATAAATAGGAATTGCAATAAACATTTCCTCAGCAGTCAGAGTTGCAAGGATGATCATATGTGAATGCTTTGATGAAACCCAACATACATCAATCTAATATCCACCAACCACATACATGTTGTGGACGTCGAGCTTCTGCATAAAATTTCCAGAAAAATCTGTTGCTACACTAGTATGCTATAAATGCCTGCGCAGTTAAAAGTCATGGACTGCTGTTTTCTTCTGAAGGCATTCAGAGCCAAGCAATGACGGCTGCATGATGTGATGGACCAGATGATGTCAGAACATGAAGAAATACAAGCCGTCATTTAATCATATTTTCTGGTTTCGTCACATTTCAGTTAATCTTGTTTTGAGACGGTGTCTAGATGTAGCTGCATTCAAAGCTTAAAAAAAGTAATACTTCATTCGGAATCGGTTTAATTACCTTTACGTCAGATTCTGACATAAAAGCTGAATATCCCCGACTTTCTCAGTGGTGCATATATATACATACATATATATATATGTGTGTGTGTGTGTATATATATATATACAGGTTTAATGCAAAATGCTGAATATATTATAAATTATAATCCTCTTTATTGTTCATGGCTCTTTTTTTCTGTCCCCTGCCAATAAAAACAACGTGTCCTTTTTTATGAAGGCCTGCAAACACCCGTTCCATGGCTAATTTGCACATTTATAAACAGACAGGCTTGTGTTTTAGAAATGCAAATTACATATTTTTATCCTCTGCTTGATTTGAAAGCACATTTGCAATAAATGAACATTTTTTTTCTTTAGATTTTGTGTGCTTAACAAAATGTTAGTACACTTTAATATATATATAATGTATTTTTCACTATTCCACTACAAAATGAAACAGTTGCATGAACATTTTGCATTGAGTGTATCTTTTTTATTTTTTCACCAGGGGTTTGCTGGCTTTGTGCATTTACTGCAGGTGGAAATGTCTGGTATGAACAAACCCAGGCAGAAAACAGATTTGAAGAAAAAACACAGGACCAAAAAGACTTTGTCAAAGTTATTATTGTAGAATACTTTGATGATTTTTTTCTTTCATACAGACAAAAGGTGTTGGATTTAATTCCCATTAAATTCTCTTGGATTTCCATACAGATTTAGTCTACAGTATACAGGTGTGTTCTTTCTCATATATAGATATTTATTCGCTTAAATAACAGGCAGGTAACTCTTTAATATATTCAACAGTCTTTATGTTTTTGTTTTTAAAATTTTTCTCTTTTTTTTGGTCTTTTTTTTCATTTTAGCACAGTCGGGCTGCGTTTTCTGTCCGTAGAACAGCACTGCATTGTGCAAGAAGGGGGAGAATTCCACAAACTATATTTACAACATGTTTAATGAACAATGTAAAACCTTCGTCGCCCTGTAACGTGGCAGTAAATATTGGCAGATCTAAAAGAGCAGCCTAAACAATGCAAAGAGACACTGCACTTCTGCGTCTCTAGTTCTGCATCGTTCTCCATCCTCTCCGGCTTCCGGCTTTATTCATTTCTTTAGATCGTAATGAGGTACGTTTGTATCTCCTGGTCTCTATTTACAGAGCGGCATCTCAGGTTGTGAAAGACTCGCGCATCTTTGCACCTCTGCACACATCAGGGACTGTTGAAATAGACAGAAAACACAGCCCTCAGAATATGCTGAGGAGAATGTGCAACTCTTTGTCCATCAGTGGGAGCACCGGTGGAGAAAATCAATAATACTATTAATAATATACAAGCGCTTCCATTTTGTTGTTCCTCTCTTTACAAAAAGCAATAGGAATAAAATAAAGATAAATAAAAAAAAAAAAGTGTAACAGGAACATAGTACCTGTAAATTAAAAATGCACATGTGCACATTTGGGCGATCTGTACAGTTGTGGTGCAGTTGTACAATTATAATTTTGATAAATATATTTTTTCACATTGTGTTTTGCCTTCTGTGAAACAGTCTCACAACATCATGACGTAACGTGGCTGGATGGACGTACAGAGATGGCTGGAACCGGACAGTCAGATTTATGCCACTGTGGATAATTCCCATCGCTTGGTGTGCACACATTGTGCATGTGGCAGAAAAAACACTGATGCAGCCATGCACAGAGGTGCTGAAATAGAACAGGTTAGATCTGAATGAAACGTGTGTCTGTGTGTGAGAAAGAGAGCAGATGTGAAGAGATCATAGCACACAGAAGTGACATTAGCCTAAATGATGTACAAACACATAAAGAGTGACATTAATGATACCAAATGCATGCTTCAAAACAGACAGAACAATACAGTATCACCGCCTGCTGCAGTGATGAGGATGATGATGAGCATTCAAGAAGACAAGAGTTCTGTACAGGTAAGAGTGTTTCCAGAGAGCCCTGCGCACATCCTGAAGCACAACCAGCAGAACAGACATGTTTCAGGATGTGTTTGCATCCCTCCTACGGCTGAGAGCAGGTGTTGACGTGGCAGTCTGTTGCATATTGTCTGCCCTTGCCTTCTTCAGGTGGAAGGATTAGTTTAGGGGAGTCATCTGAAGGGAAGGAAGGAAGGGAATTAGGTCTGCAGGGTTTGCATTGCGCAGCGATGTCTCTCTGAGGCAACATGAAGTCAGCGGTTCACCCACACCTAGTGCAACATGGATACAGGAGGGCGCTCTCACACCCAGTTTGGAATGTGATGCATCTGTTTGGAATGTGTGATCCATGGAATGTCGAGGTTCGGAGAAGAGACGAAGCAAAGTCGCAGCAGGATCTGTCAGCTGATGATTATCGTGTTGTTTTCAGGGTGTAAATGTGTAGTTTGTGCCCGTTTCCACGGGCAACTTGAACACAAAGTGCCTTAAAGTGGCGTTTTGGTAAACAGACGTATGTGCTTTCTGGTAGAAAGTTAGATGTGGAGACAGTTGCTATAATAAATGAAGGAAAAGACAAATAAACTCATCATTTGCTGAAAGTAACTTTTGAGTTTCATTTAAGTAAGTTTCATTTGGATTCCCTCCAAATGAAACCGGTTGATTGTATCTGATATCTTTAGGACGTACGCATGACGTTTACGCTACTATCTGTCCAAACAACGGCATAAAAATCATCCTTCATGTGTTTAGAAAGGTATTTTACGTTGGTCATGTTTTAAAAATAACTGGACATGTTGATGACTCATCTTATACTGGTGGGCGGAGCCTGATCAGACTGCTGGAGCTGACCAATCAGATCAGAAGAAGCTTTCTCTGGGAGGACTGCATCCTTATCTTTTTACAGAAAGTCTGTGACCTCAGAGGCACATAAAACTGTGCAAGTTAATAATGGAGAATTTTTGTCATTTTTCTCTTTTTTCTGCTTTTCCTTTTCTTTACATCTGAACCTGGAAATGTTTCCATTTTATCCAGTCAACAATCTTGTCTTCATTTGGACATATAGTAAGCAAACTGAAGCCAAAGAAACTCAACATTACATGGAATATTATTGTATTCCAGGATATCTACAGTTTTAAGGATAATATCAATCTAATGAATATGATTTGTGATGTAAAACAACAATAAAATGGGGGATAAAGTAATTAAAATAGATGTAAATGCTGAACAGCTGACTGGTATGAAGGGCAAGTTAGCAGCACTGATGGAGGATTGCTGTTACTACCATGCTGATAATACAACTTCACATAGGTAGGTGTCTGATGTCATGTAGTAAGCATGTAATTCTCACTGGGATATGTGTTATTGTGAAGATTCAACAAAGGAGATTTAAAGAGATAATTAATAAGCTTTAGACGTGCTCGGACGCTCTTCGAAGAGAGCTGAGTCGGACCTATGACCTGTTCACAAGAAGAATTGTAGGAGGTGATCTCCTCATCCAACTTTCAGCAGGAAATACATACAGACACATTCTATAAAGTGACTGGTCCTGTACAGTGTAGCAAACAACATGTACATCATGATGTGGGCGAAAGTTCTCGCACCTGATGGACCCGAGTGAGCTTTGGGCCTGAAGGTAAAGCGGAACACTGACATCAGGCTGATATGCTCAGGCAAAACACTGAAACAGGAATTTTATTTCCCCTCTGCGAAAAGTGGCTGCATCAGTCAGCCAACAGATCAGACTAAACAAACTATCCACGGAGAGACGAAATGAGACAATGGCACGTGAGCCGGAGCAAAAGTGAGTGCACATTAGTTTTAAAGGGCCATCGCCTTGTGCATTGTGTGTTTGATGGCATTTAAAGGGTTAATGCTTCACTAGCATTCAGCTTTTTTCCAAAAAGAAAAAAGCTCTTTCACATACACCCACTGATGAAAAGACTGGAAGGGACGAGACAAAGTGAGCAAAAGAGGAACAGCAAGAGAGAAGACAATGGGAAAACAAAGAGACTGAAGACATCCACAAGGTTCCCCTGGTGGCAGTCAGTGATTTTACCCAAACATTAGACACGGCAGCAAGTTTTAAATGATGTTTGTGCTGTATGTATATGTATACATCCCACACACTGTATCATCTCCCCAGCAGACTTCAGGTGACATGTGGGGAATGGGCAGGAGAACGATGATGATGATGATGAAGAACAGTTCAGTGTTGTTGCTTCCCAAACATTCAAATTATATATACATATATAGATATGTGGATCCCTCCCTTCCCCTATTTTGTTTTCTGCAGCCGTTCTATTTACTATTAGTTTAAAAGAACAGCGTCTTCATTTGAAATTTCTGTTTTTGTTCAGTTTTGATACTTTTTCATCCGAAGAGACAAGACAAAACACACACACACACTGAAAGAGGAATGAAAGAAAGAAAATTGGATAAAAAGGAAACAAAGTGATGCGGGAAACAAATGAGCACCATTATGTTAAGAAAAAGAAACGTAGCACAGATGGAGATGAGTCTAGTTAAAGCTCTGACAAAGCAATTCACTTTTATCGCAAGCAAAGTAGTGACTTCTAAGTGACCGTAGCCAGAAAGGTGGGGGTGGTGCTAGGTAGGCGACAACACTAATATTGAACATTAGAAAGAGGGTGAGTCAGCCACCATGGCCACATGGCCCCCGTTCTGCTGAAGCACTGAGGGGGGTGCGTTGTTTCTGGGTGTCTGCCCCCCCTTCCCTCCTCATCCCAACCTAACAAGAGCAGACCTGTGTGTAAGCAGTGGGTTGGGCGGGGCTGGGCGGGGTGGGGTTCCTCAGGAGGGATGACAGACTGGGGTTGGGTGGGAGAAGGGTGGGGGAGTTGAGGTGGGGAACAAACTGGGGGGGCTGGAGCGAGGGCAAAGGGAGGAAAAGTCACAATGTTCTCTGGGAGTCATGTCCACTCCCTCATGTGCCTCCCTCGTCTCCCTCCTGTGAGCTTCTTGTGAGGGAGTTTGGGGGAAAATGTCACTGCGTGTCCTCAGCCTCTCCTGTGCTCACCCCCTTTCCAACCCCTCCCCAAAAATTCAGTCCCCTGCCCCCCCAATCCATGTTCAGCTTCAGTTATAAGGACGTCTCCACGCAGTAGAGGTGGGCCGGGTAAGGGGCGGGGGCTTTCACGGGCCTGTCTTTACCATGAATCCTGTGGTGGTGTTTGTGATGTGGATTCGGGGCGCTGCTGGGGGGGGCTTCTTTCACGCTGTCTCTGTTGCTGTGGGTGATCGTTGAGTTGATGCTGCTGCTGCTGTTGCTGTTGTTGTTGTTCCGGTTGCACGGGGTCACTGGGAGGCTGTACTGGCGGTAAGGGCGGGTGGGCCGGTTGCGGGCTGGGGGCTGGGTGGGAGGAGGTGGCGGCTTGCGGAGGGCAGGGTGTAGGTGCTGGTATCTACTGAGCTCTGATTCATCGTCCACATCAGTGTCATCGATCAGCGGGATGTTGTGGATGAGGTCGTTGATGAGGAACTCTGGGTGGGCCATGAAGTTGTGGATGGAGTTGCGGGATTCCGGTTTCTCCCGGCCCTCATACAGCGAACTACGGAATGCTTTCACCACTCGCATCTGCTCAAAGGAAGTAAGATAAGGAGGAAACCACAAGAAAACAAAGAGAAAGTCAGGAACAAGAAAGAGAAGCAGAGACAAGGGAAACCCGGAGACAGACAGACTGGTGTCCTCCAGAAGACAGACAGAGTGAAAGACTAAGACGTGAACACTCAGGTTCAGGTGGGTCCAGATCACTTATGATCAGTTTTAGGATTTTTTTACAACATATTTCTAATAAAGCCTTCTAACGCACACCTGGTTCGAAAGCAGGTGTGCTTTCAAACATCATCTCATTGTCTTGATTTAAAAACATTGCTGGGCCAAAACACAAGCAATGTGTTTGTTTTTATTTAATTTGCTTTGTTGCTGAGTATTTTCTAAGGATTAAATGAAGTTTGAAGTTAGAGTTTAACCCGGCTTCCATAATTAAAAACACATTAAACCCTATAATGCATAATTTTTGATACAGTCTCTGAGAACTTTGCATCACTTTATGGTGAAAACTTTGCTCAACATCTTGTTGAACACAAGCTGAGTCCTGTCTTCTTTTCCCTGGTAGACACCTTTTGCACTTCAATAATGTATTTCAATAAAGGTTGACTATGCAAAAAATATTTTTCTTAAAGGGCATTTGGTTAAAGAGCCAATTCAAAACAAAGACTTCCCATTTTTTCTTGGGCTGGGCTTTAAAGGGTTAATGTAGTAATTATTATGTTCCCTAAAACAATTTGGGAATTTATGGGAACCCAGAAAAAAGTGCTAAATGTGCCAATAAAAACATGATAACCCGCTTTATTACCTTATTCATAGCCTGGGTTTAGAACAGGGATTTAGTTTGACCCTGGCAGAGACAGGATCTTTACGTTCTATGCAAGGGAAGATTTTACATGAGTTCTGTTCAACTAATGCTCATGGACTTCTAAATATACATTAACTACCTTTTACTTGGTTGATCACCAAATATATACATTATAAAACCACCAGTTTAGCTTTTTTTGTAAATGAATATACAAAGTGTATCATTTATATTCGCTGATAAACTCCGGAAGGTTTGACTTATGCCCGCATAGCAGACCCATTTGGACCTAATCTGGGCTACTTTTGGTGTTGTGACTTTGATGTGGGTTATATCACCCAGACGTGGCCCAGATGTCATGCAGGAACATGTCAGATTTGGCCACCATGTCATGACTTCA
>JBAMHX010000015.1:27942241-27963009 GCA_037177515.1 Pseudomugil tenellus
TGTGGGTTATATCACCCAGACGTGGCCCAGATGTCATGCAGGAACATGTCAGATTTGGCCACCATGTCATGACTTCATGACATCCTAGATCACTAGCGTTTCAGTGGAAAGTTGCAGCGATGTTATCTGGGTATGAAGCAATTGTTCACATCCTACTATTCAAATGTTCATCACTTCAATAAATAAGGGATGATATTTTTATAAATTGCTCAGTTCTTTTTTAATTTATGCAGTTTATTTCAGCTTTTGGCAAAAATGCTAATGCCATGCTAACTAGCCTAAATATTTTACACACTGATCAGCTGTTAATATCACATGAAAGTATCTGTAAGGTGACTTGGTATCCATCATGATCCTTCATGCCTGTTTTTCAACCGCCCAATGCTAATGGTGAAAGCTAATAGATCCCATTTAGAAAGTTGAAGATGTTTCATTAAACTGAGAGACATAGAATATAGGAAACAAAATGTTTATATGTAAACCAACCCTATCAGATACTGTTACTTTTTGTATTTCAATTTAACTTCCACATTAAGAAAAAGGCCCAAGAAAAATGTTTCTCTGCGTTTTTCTGTTTTGGACAAAACTAATCAGAATAAATGTGTTTTAGCAAAAGATTGAGATGTAAGTTAATAACAACATTACGGCAGTGAACTGGTGGAAATGTGGAACCCAAACACTTAGTTTAGGTTTTACATACCTAAACATAGTGGTAGAAGTGGCTTAGGCAGGTTTATTTCCAGAATTTGTTAAAGAAAATCATCATAATCCCCGTAAGCTTACTTCTACCAAATGGTAGAGCAGGAAGTTAAAGGGTTAAGAGACAACTATGTAATTTTCTTCCAGATTTGATTTCAAAGCTAAGCTTAAAAAAAGCTCTTAAAGTGTTTTCCTCCAAGAACATTTTCTCTTTAGGTTTGACATTAGGCTGCACAATGTAGAGACTAAATCCTAAATAAGAATCCGGAAGGGACCAGAACATGGCGTGTGTGGCTGAGTAAGGATCAAATCTGCTGCACTGGATTATGTAACCAGTAAACGCATCCAGATTACCTGTTTCACTCTACTTTCAGTTTTAGGATAGCGATGGCTCAGCATGAAAGCAAATTAAAAAGATTAACTTTTTTATGTAACCAGCAAAGAAAGACATTCATGAAACATTAAAGTTAAACGGATCCAATCTGTTTTACCAGAGAAGTTTAGAGCACATGTTAAAGGAAGACAGGATAACATACCAGCGATTAATTTGGGCTGTGATACGTGGTTGTTATTCTCTGAGATCTTTATAACATCTCCTTCAATCTTTAGTTCAAAGATTTGTTAACCAATTTCATGTCAACTTAACATCCACCTGATCCCGTGTGCCTCCAACAGACAAAAATGAAAAATAAAAACCTAAAACAAAATTAATTGATCAAGTGTTGTCAGTTCTCACACACCAATCAGACACTGAAAGACAAGAATACACAATAGCCACCATCACAAACAACACATAAGAAGCTGCAAACACACATGGCGAACTGTGTGAGTCTGTGTGTGTTGGGTGAGTGGGTGTCTGGGGAAACAATCATACTTCACACACTGCATGCACAAGAAGGTGGTTATTAGGCACAAATGGAAAAGAAGCAGGAATGGTAAGTGTGTTAGTTACATGTAGAGTAAAATAAGAAATTTGCAACAACCCAGAGCAGAGAGCACACACACACGCACACACAGAAAAGATCATGCGGCAGCAGTGTGTGACAGAGTGAACCAGCGGCTGAAGATGTCTCCACAGTGTGGGGCTTGGAGGCTGATGTCTGCATGCATCGGAGAGTTGTCAGTCATGGGTGCTGCTTTTAGAAGAGAGCCGGTTTAAACACACAAAAACACACAAGATCAACACAGTGAGTTAGTCAGTCAGCATCTCTATGCGCGCACACACACACACACACACACACGCACGCATGCAAAGGGCTCTGCGGCCATGCAGCAATTAGAGGAGAGCGGTGGTTGAAATGACGATGATGATGCTGATGATAAATTTGCTGCGGGATATAAAAAACTAATCTTGCAAAACAGAAAAGTGACATCACAGAGAATCAGCAGGTTTCAACAGCGTGTGATTGGATAGATCACTGGAAACAGAAGGTGATTGGTTCAAAGGCATCAGCTCTGTCACGTACAGAGAGGCAGTCAGGTCATGCTGAATCAGATCTCAGTTGCTTTCTCTCTCTCTCTCCACACACACACAAACACACACACACCAGTATGAGTGTACATTAAGGTGCATTATGCAGTGTATGGTGTGTGCATGCACAAAAACATTCTTTGCCATGGCAACTGGTCCATGCATCCCTCCCCAAAACCCAAACAGAGGAAAAGAAGCAGTATGAGCGTGAAAAAAAAAAAACAGTTCAATGCAAATATCCTGACAGGTAGAGGCAGACAGAGCCTTACATAGAGACAGTTTGGCCAAATGAAATTCAAATAAAAGCTTTATGTTGACTGCAACACCGACTGGAGTCCAAACGGCGATAATGAGAGGTGGATGGTCAGACAGCTGAATGCAGATCAGTGCTGCAGTTGGTCAAACTAAGAGGCGTCTCTATGTATGACTCTGGTTCATGTGATAGACTGAGACAGACAGACGGTCAAGCAGGTTCAGTGCTTATCTGTTTTTCCAAAGAGCATGTCATACCGTAGAAAAACACCTCATGCAGACTGAGAAGGTGTCAGAATGGTACTTTCTCGCTTTATCGGTGCTTAGTTTGCTTTCATTTAGTCTTCATGAAAAGAGTAAACGTTCGAGTATATGACGCCCACAGTGTGACCGCAGAGGTCTGGAGGTCAGGGCCCTGCTGCGTTATGTATTCCTCTCACACACCTCCTTTCTCTCCCTCTCTCCCTCTTTCAGCACTGCTTGATGGAAAAACGATGATGGTTAAAGTTCGAGGAGGAAATAGGCTCTGCAAGTAGAGAAGCTGCTGTGTGCAAAACAACTGCTGGTGAGAAGAAGAACTGCAACATAAATACAGAAAGAAGCTGTGAAGTAGATGGCCGGTTAATGCTTCTTGTTTCCTACAGATGTGATGATGGAGCTAGAATCCATCTCAGCACCTCAATTTAGTGCACATTTACCTATTTTCTTCCATTCTTATCTGATTATAAGAACATAAACTGAGAAGCTAAAATATATTAGCAAAATATTAAGGAGTTAGAGATGGATTCAAATTTAGCCCTACACACTTCCCCTGTCCTTTTCTCAGCAAAGTAAACAATGTTCAGTAATTAATGAACGGATATCAAAACTAACAGGATCCCTACAGGCCATAACAACTCAGGCCTTTGTATTAGGAGTTTGTTCTGCAAAGGACTGTGGGTAATGGAGTTCTGTAATGAACCTGACGCTAACTGACACGCAGCAGTACAGAACTCAGTTTTCCTGATGACGCAGGCAATGACTTGCTGCTTGGGATTCCTGCCTTCTCTGGTGACAGTGTTAAAGCAAATCTAATGCCTGGAAAAGACACTAATACGTTCTGGCTGTGAATAAGTGAAGCATAGCAATGTGCTGACAAAACGTGAGGCCAATAAACAGCAGTATGTTGGGGTTTTGCATTCAAAATAGGCCAAGCTCCAGTTTGACTAATACATTGTTTTAATTGAATCTTTTGAATTATTATGCAGTTAAACTCAAACAAGTCATTTTTCAGTGACTTAATCCAATGAGGGGTTGCGGGGAAGCTGGAGCCTATCCCAGCTAATATTTGGGAGAGAGGGGGGGGTACACCTTGGTCAGGTCGCCAGTCCATTACAGGGTCGTCTAATTAACATGACTGATGAAAAAAAGCTGACATTAATCTAATCTCTGCATCTCTGCATCCAAACTCATCCGTTGTGCATGAAGCCCTGATGCTAAACCACAAGCAGCATTTTGGGACTCCGTTGATTAAACAAAGTCAGTCAAGTTTTGTCAAAGGCAGAAAATATAGATTTTATTTATTTTCTGCAACAGTAAAAAAGACAAATGTCTTTCAGTTTTATCCTGTTGTATCTCGACATTAGCATGACTACACATTAATGAAAGTGTGGCAACAGCTTTTTATCTCAATCCCATGTCTAAATTACATCTATATTTTGTTTGCACATTCATATAATCCATGACCAGTTACACATGGCCACACATCAGGAAGGGCTCCATATGCATGGACAGATCCACAGAAACTGCTTTCTAAAAAGGGATAATAAAAGAAACCCAGATCACCAATTGATCACTTGCATCGGATGAAACTTTACTTCCGTACTCAGCATTGCTGTCCAATTATCCCAACGATTATTTGTGTAATTGCAGAAACGTTTCCCATCAAACGGAGCAGATATGACGCTGAAGCTGGGGCAAAGGTTGGGAAAGGCGAGCTTTTTAATGTCAGCTGTGGCTTCTTCATACCGTCCTTTGCATAAAAGTTGGTTAAATGGTGAAATCTGATGGCAAACGGAAGGAAAGGAGTTGGGAGAGGAACAGAGAGAGGCACACTGAGACGAATAATGATGAGGTTATAAAAATATGTTCTATAAAAATATTTATAGTTTAGCTTTTCACAATGTGGTAGAGAAATAAAATGAGACGTGGTTTTAGAGCTGTTGGCTGCAGTGCACCCATTACAACATGAACCATGCAGCTGGGGCCAACAAGCATGTAAGCTAAATTTAATTCACAATTAATCTGTTGCACTTTATCTACTAAACATTATTCTTTTACCTACACTGACATCAAACTACACTCTTTTCTGTGCAAACTCTGCCACTGTGCCCAAGGTGCAAACAACACAGCAGTAATGCATGGAGTTAATAGGACATACGATGAAGATATGCATTGTTCTGTCTTCATGCAGAACACAGCTGCTGCTCTGCATGAGCTGCCTCTTTGTTTCAGACCAACCTGCTCGTGTGCTCCAAATTCACACATTAACCCAAATAACTCATGTTATTCTGTTATTCTACTGATACCCCATTAACTGAATGTGGATAACACATCAGAGTGAACTCTGTGTTGGTCCTTTTGCCTGCTGGGAGTGAAGAGACGTCACATTTTAGCAGGTAAAGAGAATAAATCCCTCTAAGCTTCTACAGTCTTTGCCTACAGACTTACAGCTACAACTGAAGTGAATTACATGTTTAAACAAAGCTTGAAGCGTCTGGTCTGGACGACGGTATCTCTTCTGGGCTGAAGCACTTGTAAAAATCTGATGCAACCAGTTAAAAAAAGCGTAGCAGAGCACTGTATGATGGTGGGAAGGTGCTTGTTGCACTGCACAACTTCACCATAGTTCTGTATCTCCAAGGGAAGCTGACCTTTGACCTTCAGTAAGTATATTGTAATTTAATATTTGTAATATCTGCATGAGGTGGAATGTAAGCTTGACTTTGTCTGTGAGCCCGGTGTACATCTGAAGGAAAACAATTAGGAAACGAGACAAACCTTTTTGCATCTTTTATGAAGGCAAGATGACGCCACCTCTCAGTTCAGTGTCCAGTTAGATTTACAGATACGTAAAGATTTTTTTCCCATCGCAGATTTGGCTTTAGAATGATTTACAATAGTAACTAAATCTATGTGCTCATATCACTAACTGCACCAGTACTGTTACCTAGCAATGGTACAGCAGCCTCTGACACTGCATTACAGCCTCTCTTACCTGCCGCTGGGACCAGCATGTTGGCATTTCTTTCTGTTTAAAGATATATTTTAACAAGTTGTTGAAAAACTGAAATGTAATACATTTAAGATCCTAAAAAGGCAAAAAAAAACACTGATAATTCCATGACTGGAGTCAACTCCTCTGGGAAATGTCTCAGTATACAAGATACCACAAAATCTGTCAGTTCAAATCATGATTTACAGGCGGAATTTACTAGAAATCCATGTTTCCTTCAGTATGAACGTAAATGCTTTTTCATAAGTTCAGGACGATTCACAGGCTGCTGTAGCCACACTGTTCTGTCCATTCACCCACAGGTTTCTGTATTGCTCTCTGATCCAGGGATCTTCATGCCTGCTTTCTGCATTAACTCTTATTCTGTCTCTCCATCATCATCATCATCATCATCATCATCGCATCACAGTCAAAATCTGCAGTCAGGTCCATCATCACAAGAGAGTGAACTGCAGTGTTACTTTGTTCATTCTGGGACTCACTCTGTGGCCGTATTTCATCCAAAATTCTTAAATGTCTTGAACTTAAATTCTGAGAAAAGGTTTCAACTTTTCAAGCCGCAGCACATGTGCAGGCCAATCAAATCGCTCAACTGATCCCACGTCTGATCTCATGACTGATTTGATGCTACAGTTCTGAACATCAATCAAGCATTAATGCGCCACATCTGTGTGAATCCAGCCTAATGTCGGCTTTATTTCAGCTGCTTGGTGTGTGTGTGTGTTTTTGGTGCATCGGTGAATTGCTGCATCAGGCTGCATGAGCGTATTCACGTTGACCTTTATGCTGCACAGAAAAATCATGTTTTTGATGATACAAGCACCCAAATTGGCATGATGATTCCCTGAAGTGTACTCTACAGACAACGACATAATTTTGATTTTTAAAAGTTGGGGGGACAGAAATGTTTATCATAAAAGTTATCTTTCAGCTCACTGTGTTTTCTAATAGTTATACTAGCTTCCTATTGCTACTTTGAAACACAAAGTGGCTCTATTATGCACATTTTAGGCTATATTGCTCTGTTTTGCCACAAGGACATGAATTAATATCATATTTTCCCAAACTCCTTTATTTCCATCATATTGAACCTCGCTGTAGGTCTCTGCTAGAAACAAGCACAAAGAGAATGCACGCTTCTGATTGGCCAACTGCTGGGAGTAGTTTACGGGAACACGCACGTCAGTTGTTTAGTCACAGAAACAGCAGCAGGACAGGTAAACAAACCGAAGTTGCTCAGTCAATAATGTCAACACAAAACATGTTATAACCTGAACCGGACCCATAAAACGGATGTGAACAGCTCATAGACGCAGCAGGTCTGTTTGTTGAAATTAATGTTGAAATTAACCAGTAATGCAAATAAATCTGTCAAAGTAGTATCTTAATACTTTTTACGTGTTATCAGATAAACAACAAAGTTCGGACAGATCATACTAAAAATCAGAATTTGTGTGGGAGAAGCTGATGTTGGCCATGTAGATCCAGAACAGAATCTACCAAAAACCCTCCTTATTTTTGGAAATTCTCTCAGTTTTCCAGCCTTACATTTAGCAGGATGAAACATCTGAGATTGATCACTCAGTCGTATGGGGTGGTCTGTGTGTGTGTGTGTGAGGTGGGGGTCATGAACGTCAATGCATGTCATCTTGGGAATTGTGAATCAAAATGTTTTGAGAATCGCAGCTTTAAATGATTAAAACACAACATTATGGAACCTGTTTGCAGAAGCCACTCGGGCTGAAATAGATAAGCAAAACAAGAAGAGCCTAAGATCCAGACTGAAAAACTCTGAATGCAATCCATCAAACTGGCCATGAAAGTGGACAATTTGTTGAGATCCCATTACCTGTTAAGCATACAAAGTGTGCTATTCAGTTGAAGGTAACTGGTATTTTAACATGCATGTGTGCAGCCTCAGCACATGATTTTAGCAGCAAATAGAAAGCTCAGAGGGAGAGAGGCAAACTGAAGCACAGATACCGCTTCACACAGCAAAGCAGATGCTTCCTTTAATTTACTTCCATCAGTCAGAGATGAACGGTGTGTTTGGTTTTAGCTAACACAATGCTGGCAGTCCAACATTATAAGATCATAAACTACATTTCTGACAAACATTTGCCTGTTAGCATTGTGACCATATTAGCTCCTCCTGTGACCACATACACAAACGTGACTGTAGACCTTCAGTTAAACACATGTTGCTGTTAATTCCAACCAATTCATTTTTTTCTGATATTTGTTGATAAGAAGAGTGTAAACTATCTCCTAATAGCATCATCGTTCATATGTGGCTGGAAATGTGACAGTGGTCTGAATTTAGCTTGAAACTCCACCCGACTGTGCAAGTTAAACAAAGAAGTAGGCTGGTTTGTTTTGTTGGGTTTTGCCCGTAGGCTGCTTTCCTCCAACATGAAGTGATTCACAGAGAAGCTGTGTCACATCAAACACTCATTTAATGCTTGCTCCTTCACATTCCCTCCTTCGTCTTATTGATTATCTAATTGCATCTTTTTAGGACCGAAGCATAACAGGGTGACTCCAACATCGGCCCAGATTTTGCAAGCAATGAGCTGGCAGTGGTAGAACCTGAACCTAAGCTCTGTGGTTTGGTTGTACATCCCTCCCTTCCCTCCACTTCTTTCATTATTATTTCTGTTCTTCATCAAGCAGCCAATGTTGAAGCTCTGGACAGTTGTAAGATTTTTTTTTTACATATTCTCGAGTGATGGAGTGAAGGATGTTCTTTCCAAGCATGAAGCAGGTAACTTCTTATGACTGTGCAGGATGACAACAATGAGGTTGTGGCAGCAGCGCCGCCTTGGACCTCTCTGTTTCTACACCTACAGGTGATGGAGGAAGGCAGGGAGGAAGTCAGCGTGGAGTGGGATGAGGGGAGGGATGTGACGGAAGGGAGGAAGAAAGGCAGGGATAAGCAACTGAGAAGGCAGATGAAGACGATCAAATGAAGAGACAGCACAGCCGCACACATGCAGGCACACGCTTACACACAGGCATAAACCAACACACTCACACACTGTCAGAGAAAAGACACCCAAGTCAAACCACGGCTCTCGGATATGTCAGCTAATGCACGCACATGTAGACACACTTTCAGACACACACAGAACTGACATCCAAAAAAACTAAGGAGTAAACATGAGGGATGGTTGCTACTCTATTAAAGAGATGAGAGGATGACAAAAATATGACGTAAAAGACAAAGTAAGGTTCGAACAAAGGAGAAGACAAAAAAATGAAGAAAAACCTACTAAAGAAATCTTATTTTTCTATACAAGAGCCTGTATTTAGATCCAGTAAAATCTAAATACCCCGACATAACAACAGCTCTACGTATGAAGAACAATTAGAAGACATTTCAGGGAATATTTCTCCAATCAGGGAACCTGTATCATTCATAAGTAAGGATTAAATAGGAAAGAAAGCTGTGATGGAGAGAAAGAGGATAAAAAAACAGACTGGGACAGAGAAAAAACCTTTCAGGACTTTGTGGAGACACCAGGGGGCCAAAGTTGTGATGACAGAGCTGGAAATACGGTTACATAAATAACCAGTTGACAACAATTGCAGCACTCAACAAAATTGAGAGTAAGAGAGGAAAGAAGGCAAAGGTGACAGAGAAAGAGGGACATCTTTCTTCAATATATGTTACCGGGCTTTTATACTCGAAGGTTTACAGTTTAGAGAATTGCAGAAGCCTTGTGGGAGGTATTTGGTGATGAGTATGAATACCATAGCAGCGAAAGACACTTGCTGTACGTTGTATAGCATAATCACATGATAGCAACAGCTATGCCATGCTGTCTTGGCTTTTGGAGAAAATGACACCACTCTTTAACAATAGAGATGTTTACAGCAGGAGGGAAACCACAGTAACCACGCTTGACCTCATTCACAAACAGGAGATAACACATGGTGCAGGAGGAGCTGGCCTCCCCCCCCCCCCTGCACTGCAGGATGTCCAAGCACCACCGCAGGATTGCAGACTTCATCCCTTTTAGTATGAGAAACATGTCTTTTCCAAACAGACATGCCTGTGAGGACACCTCACACAGAGAGAGAAAGCAGCCAGCTGCCTCCTGCACTGAGCAACACAACAGAACACACTCTGGCCTGACACGGACACTGGTTTGGGCCAGACCAGATCAGACCAGAACTATACAGCCGCTCGGGACTGGGTGCTGTTTAAAAAGGGAGGATAAGAAGAAATAAAAAAAACAAAGGAGACATTGCACACATACGAGCAGCGAGCGAGCCGGTAGGGACACAACCATAGAGTAAAAATACTGCAGTCCACGTGCCGTGCAGCAGTGTGTGTGTGTGTGTGGAGGGCCGTGTTTGTGGCTATGACTGCGTGTGAGCGAGAAAGAAAGTGAGTGTGTGCAGGTATCGGTGTGTGTAATGTGTGTACATGCTTTCGGCGGACTCACTCCCAGGGGCTGGGCTGGTATTGGCTGTCGTGGTGGAGAGAGCTACGTGAGAGGGGGTAGAGATAGTGTTTACGTCGTGGAGCTGACTGAGCACGGAGGAGCGCCGTCTCACCGCTCCCTGAAACGAACCGCTTCGCTTGAACGTGCTCACTACCTCCATCTGCAGGACAGAGACAAAACAGCAGCACTCAGTGAAGGCAGGAAAGTCGGGTCTGAGCGTGATTCTGGGTGTGTTTAAAAATGTCTTCATTCCCTCTGACTGGAAATGTCTCATAAGGATTACTGGAAGTGTGAATGATGCGCGTGTATCTGCAGTCTGCACACTCAGACCAAACTCTCTAATGTGAAAGTGGCCACAGTTTGCAACAGGCACTTAAGCAGAGAGCCTGCTCTGGCTCTCTAACAGCTCATGTCCATGCTGTTTTAATGTCCATTCTCACACATAGCTGTGAGACAACACTGTATAGTTAATAAGCAGATTATATCCTACGCTGTAGCTTTGCAAACACTCCCGCAAGCCAAACAGTCACACAAACAACCCCAGCATTCGTATTGTTTCAGGAGCTTCTGAGCATCTAAAGTACCATTTCCCCGTTTTGTGACGGTTTGGGCAGAACTGAAATGTGAGCTGTGTTGGAGAGAGAGAAAAACTTGATCATTATGTTTGGCACAGTTCACAAGAACAGCACAAACAAGATGAGATAGTAGCAACAAATCAGATACAGAACTAAATAATGCAGCAAATGTCTTTAAGAAGTTCATTATCTCTTTACAAAAGTGTCTTCGGTTAGCGTGAGGAGGCCATGACACCAGCAGTTTATTTAGGTTTTGTTACATGTCAGAATTAGTTCATAAAAGCATTTCATAAAGTCTTGTTTCATATTCAGATGTCCCACCATATTTTCAACCCATTTTGTTTCTAATTTGCCTTAAACAGACTACTTGTGTGTCATGACCACCAGAAGCATCTGAGTGAAATGTCTGCATCTGCGAGCTCCTGTCAGTAACTTATGTTCACCGTTTGAACTGGAAATCTGGTCAAACAGTACCTGGGTATGGATACGGTTGAGGCCTCTGAACCAGAGTATCTGCCCGCGGCGCAGCTCCCGTTCAGCGCAGTCGATCTCCTCCTCATCCTCTGCCAGTTCCTCTCCTTCCTCCTCGCCAGGCTCGAGGCCAAGCCCCGCCTCCTTCAGACATGGCAGCCGCTCTGTCGGCACTGTAGCGATCACCTGAAAGCAGATGGATGCTTTGTCAGCCATCACCCACACGCAGGTTTCAATAGAACCACATTATCTGCGCTGTCACGTTTCGAGCCAAGCATGAAAAAATGTTTCTTTAGCCTCACCTCGGGGGAAACCAGGCCACCGGCCTACACTTCCTCCAAGTGGTTTGACACAGCGGGCTGAAGAGCTGCTTACCTGCCCCCAAAGAAGCTCTCCAACTCCCACGAACAGACACCAGAGCCACTGCTCCACGTTGAGAGGTGCACAGCTGAAGGGCTTCCCTCCCCACTGCACAATGACAATCTGCAGCAGAAACACAAGCGAGCATATCATCACCGCCAAACCCACAGACACACGGTGCTGAGAAATGTTTGCAACACTTTCACAGTAAATCTGTTGTAGAGAGGTATGATGATGCAAACATTTCTGTTTAGAAGTCTAACTTTCATCAGTTCATGTGCTAACGTGCAGGAACGATATGGAGAAGATTACATCCTCTGCTGGGAAAACTAGCTTTTAACCTTTTAAATATACCTCATTTTAATGTATATATATTAACTTCACATTATCACTGTAAGAAGGGCAAATTAACAGAATATTTATAAAACAGTTATTCATGTAAAAGCTGCTGCTTGTTTTCATCAGTTTCATTAAACTCAGTAGCAGCGTGTGGGGATACTGTAGGTCTGCAGGCCTGTCAGGATGCTAACATCACACGCAGCAGCATCTCTCCGTAGGTAGGTCAGATCCATCTTTCATGACGACTGTTTGTCATTCTCTTTCACCTCAAGCTGCCTCCAGTCTTCAGCTTTCTAAACTCTTTTCTCCCGATCTGTCTTGAACTGTCTGTTTGTTGCTCTCACACTCCAAATCACTCCCAGTCCCTCCAGTTCTCTTCTTTCCTGTTTCTCTCCAGAGTACCACCAACATCTGAAGAGCTTTGAAAAATATCCTTCTCCTCGCCCCGTCTGTCTCTGTTTGCTTGTCTGTGTTCTGTGTACTCATGTTCCCTGCTTCAACGCATTTCCTCTGTTCGCCATGAGTCAGGTAAACAACCAGGGCTCCTTTGGTTGGTAACCTTAACCTGAATTTACAGAGCGAACCTATTTTTTAATCAAAAGTACAAGCCACAAGATTCCTTCGAGCATGTCCACTGCGTCTGAAGTCTCACAGATGTTCGACAAATTACTCTGCACAGCTGCTGCAGCAGGTGAGTCTGAGCAAACAATATTTGCATAGTGGGAAGAAAAAATGTGCTTTAGCTCCTGTCACACAATGTGGCCCCTTCCTACAGGGTTGTGCGCAGCTGCAGGTGATTTTTTCCTTGTACTTAAGATCTATGAATGACTCAAACCTTCTCACTACAAAAACTGGCTTTAAAAAACAAGAAAAAAACCCAACAAAAATTAGGTTAATTTTTCTTGAAATAAGATAAGATTTCTTGTTCTGTTGGCAGAAAATGTATTGTATTTCAAGGAACATTAACCTGTCAAGATTCCTAAAACAAGTTAAAGAAATCTTAAAAAACCTACAAAGTAAGAATAATTGTCTTATATTAAAAAAAAATAAACATATGTGTCCTTAATTTGAGAGGTTTAATCTTACTTAGATTTTAGTTTTTGCAGTGCTTTTAGTAAATCAGCATCAGATCCATCAGACTGTTCTTGTTGTTGCACGTTTTTATTGAGATTTCAGAAAGTATTCAGGTCTGGATTTGCTAAACGTTGGTCTTGTTAGCAAGCTGCTTGCGGCCAAGTCAAGTGTCAATCTTCCATAAACCACCACCACATCTATCCTGATGAATCTAAGAAATTCTAGAAGCAACATCTAGGCACTTAACCAAATGCTAGATGAATCTGGTTTCCATGGATACTGATGGACAAGGACTTGTTTTTCTAAGACAGGCACAGAAAAATGTACCTGCTGAAAGAAAAAAAGTTTTCAGTTATGAGATCAATAAAAAAATTTGGGGGACTTTATTTTGGCGGGTGGGATAAAAATCTTAGTAAATTAAATTCTTTGGTAGCTGAACCTTTCAGCAGGACACCAATCCAAAACATTACGCCCGAGTGGTGAAGAAGTGGTTCCAGTGAACATAACTGACATTTTGGAGACGGATCCTGAATCTATGGCAAGGACACAGCCCAGCCATAAAGATCTACAATCACAGAGGAATGAACTCTGCTGAAGACACACAAGTAAGGCAAATAAAAGAAAAACCCCACAATTATTTATAAATGCAGGAAGACGCAGACATACAGTATGTACAGTTATGACTCATCATAAAATATCTGCGAGACATTTAGTTTTAACCGCAGCGGATTCAAGCTACAGCTGAACCTTGATCTGGATCCTGGTCTCGGATAAGCGAGTTATTCTGACTTTGGATGCTGCAGACCTTGTGAGAAAATGTTTAAAACATTCGGCCACTTCTGACCTTCTCTTTGAGACTTCATCATATATGCAAGCCTAAGCACAGCTCAGCAAAGTCTTTAAGTTACTGGAGGGATGATTTTATCAGATTATGTTGTCATTATAAAATGTGGATTTTCTGAGAGCAAAGCAACTCCTTAGAAATACTTTACCGTCAGTCATTTTCCATTACTGACCAGATATGCAAAAGTGAAAACAGATTTAGTGAAAATAGTCTAGTTTAGGTCTGACTCTTTATTTCCAGAGTAAACATGCAGACGGATTTATCGACGTCCATCTAAAAACAACAGCAAACTTTCTTCAAGCCAAAGAGACATTTTGTTGTCAAGAAGACAATAATCACTTTCTGATTGGTTGAAGCACATCATACGACATAGCAGCACTTTTTTGTCTTCTGCAGTTACCTTCAAATTAAGGCAAAAAACAAAATGGATGACAAACAGCCATTAAAACATCCTGAAAGCTGACCTGCACAGCGAAGGTCCCCAGAACGATAGAGCAGAAGATGGGATTAGAAAATATGCCGTCGAAGACATTTCTCTCCCCGTGGATCTTGCGGGCGTTGATCTCGTTGAAAAGCTGCATGAGGACAAAGGTGTTGAAGATGATGGTGTAGTGCTCAGAGGGAGGGGAGTGGAGCGGCGCGTTACGGCCACTGTCGATGTTAAACATGCGTTCGCCTGAGGAGAAAAGAACAAAACGAAAAGAGCAAATGAGAGCATGAGATATGGGATTTGCACAACACCAGAAACAGATCAATATATTACTAAAGTTTATAGAGCTTCTAACTCTTTAAACCGATCAGAAAACATTCACATTGTGCAGTTTTTCTCATATAAAACCTGCCAGCAGTAACTTCTCAACTGAAATATTATCCTGTAAAGTTTTTAAGTGGACTTTTTCACTCCGGATGAATGTTAGTAGTTTACATGTGCAGAAGATCTCCCATGTGAGGAGAAGCACTCACTTCGAGTGGACTTCTACACAACTGTGATGCTTGTGGCTGTTCATTTGTGCATTCTCAAATAAATGTGACTAGGCTGATTACCAACAAGCAACATCGGGTGAGTCAGAGCAGCGCTAGGCCGGTTATGTGCCTCCATGAAGACATCATGTCTTCCATTCCCTTCTCTTTCTCTTTAGTCCAGAGAACTTATTACACTCCTGAATGTTTCCAAAGTGTTGTGTTTATGTACCTATGAACAGCAGAGTGAAGATGATGACCAGCTGGTACACTCCATGGCCTAAGATGTTCTTCATCATGGTCAGTGAGATGAGCGGGTTGTTCCGGCCGTAGGGTTTTCGTAGCAACAGGGCCTCAGTGGGGGGCTCGGTAGCCAGAGCCAGGGAAGCAAAAGTGTCCATGATCAGATTCACCCACAGCATCTGCACCGCCTTCAGAGGAGAGTCCTGCAGAGACGTTCGCAACCGGAGGCCCATGTCAGACCTCCTCACACACACGCTGTTTTCTGAAAAAGGCTTTACATGTCATATGAGCTCAGTAGGAAACTCTGGATGTTTGTGGATTTGGTCGTGTTTCATGGTTAACAGGTTCCTGGTGGGTTCTTTAATCCTTCTTTCAGTTTCAAATATGTTTTATAGGGATTTTCCCCTGAAAGCAGGTTTTACTTTTCAAAAGCATCTGCTATCCATCCATCCATCCATCCATCCATCCATCCATCCATCCAATAATTTCAGTATCTGCTGGATTCCTGTTAAATTCTAAAATGATTTTCTCGTCTTAATTCAGACGGTTTTACTCCGTCTTCCCGTTTTAAGTTTTCTTTTTGTCCTCAGCTTCTTCTTCTTCCTGCTTGGTTCTTATTTACTCCAGAAGCTTTTCTGGTTTTTGTTATTGTTATGTTATTGCTTTTTTGTGGTTATTGAAGTCTGTAAATGCCAAATCATCTGTGTGTTAGCACACACACTGACATCCTAGAATGACAATAAATTACATTTAAGCAAAAAAGACAGATTCAAAGGTCACAGCAACATGTCCAACCTCTGCTTTCCTCATTTAGATCATTGAAGGACTTTGAGGAGGTTAGTATCTGTTGGGGAAAAGGGCTAACATCTCTCTGCTGAATGTTTAATATAATCTTAGGTAAAGTTAAACAGTGAATAAACACGAGTATTAACATTTTGATTTTTGTGTCATTCCGATGCTTGGCAAACTCTCCAGTGTCAGGACATTGCTGCTTGCATAACCTTGGCGTAAAAGTGCAATAAAAGCATTTTGCTGTTTGCTTTGTCTTTGCAGATATGAGGCGAGTGATGTTTACAGCAGTGACACGTGTGTGCTGCAGTAAGTGTGTGTGCAGGAGAAACCGGTGCGTCAGCATATATGCGTATTAATACATGTGTCCACCTGAGTGATGCAGGCCCCGGTGAAGGCCACGATGACAGCCACTACGTTGACTGTGAGCTGGAACTGCAGGAACTTGGAGATGCTATCATAGACATTTCGTCCCCACATCACCGCTTTGACGATGCTGCTGAAGTTATCATCAGTCAGGATGATGTCGGAGGCCTCTTTAGCCACGTCTGTCCCTGCGATACCCTGACAGAGATTGAGACAGAGTGTGGGGAGACGACTCATGACGTGATTCATGACGTGATTCATGCAAAGCGCTTTGGAGTGCTACTGTCTCAATATCGTGCTGTTCTGCCTCTAAGCATCACCACTTGGCATGAGTAAGAGCTCTGGTAAAAACAAATGCGTGCTATCTAAAACACTTATTTGTTGCAAATATAATTCATATTTGATGTTTTTATAAAATACTTGATTTGAATTCATTGTGAAATGTGTCTGAACACATCATTAATACATTTAGAAAGCTATGATTAATCACGTGATAGCAACTGTAGAAGGTTTAGCACAACATAGACATCAAAGGTGAATAATATATTAGGTTACCATGGCAAAGCCCACATCTGCCTTCTTCAAAGCTGGTCCATCGTTAGTCCCGTCTCCCGTTACTGCGACAACCTGCCTCTGTTCTAGGATGCTGCTGTCAATGATACCTGGATGCACGCATGAAGAAACGAGCAGAAGTGCGTTAATTTGTGTTAATGTGTGACTGTGTTTTATTAGAAAACCGCAAATCTCACCTTTAACCAGTGTGTGTTTGTCGGTTGGTGAGGATCGAGCCAGCACGCGAAGCTTGGGCCAGATTTTATCAATGCGCTCCTGTTCGATCTGTCAGACAGAGAGCAGTGAGAATAAAGAGTACATAATGGAGACCAGGAAACAGACCGATGAGCTCGTATCTGCAGCGCAAACAATCTTTAACTCAGTTTAAACACAGAGTGCTCCTGCATGACGTCCGCTTACACACATTTTACAGCAGCGCTTCGCAAACGCAGACCCCTGCAGCGATATGTGGACACACTCTAGAGTGAACATGAAAAATAAAATAAGGATAACTTCCATCTTTTCTTTCTGACTTTATACATGTGACTTCAATTTGTATGACTAGGTGAGTCAGTTCAGGTGGTCAAGTGCACATCTGTACATTAAAAATAACTTCTAGATCCTGAAAAGTTGCTCACTTCATGACGTAAATGTTTTTTTTTTACTTCGAGATACCTGGAATAAAAGGTTTTTTGTACTTTAAAGATCCATGCTGATATGGTGATGAACAGTTTGGCATGCCATACGTTCTGCAAGCTGAAATATTTCTTGTTTTGCACAAAGAATGGATATTTAATCATTTTCAGCTTTATTTTCCATTTATGGTATCAGTATCGGAAAAATTTGTTGCCGGATATGGGCCAAATGTTTGCTATCACGTATCAGTGGTTGGTACAAATGATGGTTTTCTCATTAAAATATAAAAAGAATAAATTACTTTAATAAGCCAATTCCATTCTTTTATTAAAATATTTGAGTTAAAACCTCTTTTGTTCAATTCTCTGTTAGTTTTACAAACAATACTCCATGCTGTTTTGTATTTACACCTTTTTACTTATGTAATTATATATAATTATGTCTATTCTGTTATCTGATATGGCTGTAAAACAAACTGATCCTTGGGGATAAAATGTTTCCTTGACCTTTCCCTGCATCATGGGTCTTTATCTTGTCAGGTTGCTAAAAGCTTGCTGGCTAAATGAAAGACACGATAAAAAAAAAGTGGATCAGTTTTTTGGAGAGTTAAGTTGAAAAGCTGCTTCGTGATTGTTTGGAGAAATTCTCATCAGAGCTAAAGTCACAGTTGTTCTCGCTGGATTGCTTTCTCATTGATGAAAGCGGAGGATTATTTCCAACACCAGCCTTACAAAAACCATTTTACACAGGGTATTTTTACAAACTTTCACGGGAAACAGCTGGGATTAACGGATAAAATGCTGATATTGACAAACATGGACGAACTGGTGCTGTGACCTTAATCCTTCCATAACAACAGCATCTGGAGGCAGATCATTAGTGGGATGTCCACGCCAGCAAGTGTTTCCACTAAAGTTTCATGTGTGTGTAGTTTAATTATGTTACTAACCAGCAGAGAATATGTTGCATCTACAGTAAAGATTGAGGATTTCATTTTTAAACCAGTTTGTACTCAGTGCAAACATCTCGGAGCAGAGAGCATTGATCGTTTCTAAAAAGCTGGAAACCTAACTTTTTACATCGGCAGATTTATCAGCACTCATTTACTAAGATCACAATAAAGATGGAGACAGAAAAGCTGCCTCTGGCCAATATTGAGCAACAGGACCAGCTCTACGAGGTGCAGGGAGACGAGAGCACAGAGCTGGTGAAGCTGAGCGCACTGTTAACCTAACAGTAACAAAAATATTATTTTCCTTTGGTAAACCAATATAAACATATATTCAAGCAGAAAAGCTTTCTCTAATGCCTTTCTTGGTGTCTACACCTTTTCCGTGCAACAATAATTTGTCATTTGTGCATAAAGCTAAACCAATAAGCACAGGTGCAAAAAGCAACCACTGCAATCAGTTTCACGTTAGTTAAATCACATTACGCGTCTAAAGCTGATTAATTTGCGTCTACTCATCCCAGTATTTTTCCTAAAGAACTGCCCATAATACATATTCAGTCAAGACAAACATGCTATTTTGCCTGTTTAACAGATACAATCCTCAGTGCACCTGCTTTGTAAATCAGCTGCAACAGGTTTTTGTGGCTGCAAATGTTTTAATTCTAGAAAACTTTTATTAAATCAGGGCCGATGACTTCCTGATGTAAAATAAGCAGAGCCATCTAGTGGCAAAAACTGAAAATTGCAATAAAACAATAACCACACTGCAGCAAACACAAAAAAAGAGGAAAAAAACAACAACAGCCTTTTAGAGTGAAATAAAATCCACTTACTTCGCCTTTCTCATTCCTGATTCGGCGGTTAAAGTCTTTTCCTTCCAGACAGATGAAGTCATCTCCAGGGTGGATGATGCCGCATTTGGCAGCAATCGCTCTGGCTGTGTTGATGTTGTCACCGGTCACCATTCGCACGGTGATGCCCGCACGCTGACACTTACGAATGGCGTCAGGTACCTTTCAAACAGAAAGACATTGTCAGTAACTCTTAAAGCACAGTAGGCTGTTCAGACTCGCATGCTACAATACCTCTGGGCGCACTGGGTCCTCTATCCCAACCACAGTGATGCAGGTCAGCTCCGTCACGATTTCAGCCTCGTTGTCCCATTCGGGCTCCGGATTGGGTTGCAGATCACGGTACGCAATGCAGATGGTCCTCAACCCCTCGCATGCCATCGGCTCTATCACCTAGAAAGCAGTTATGATAACTATGATCAGAAAAGGAGCCACAAAATCTCGACGCATCAGAGCTGACTTCTTAGCTTCCTGTATGCAAATGATCATTTACATTCAGACATCTAGCACACAGATACAGTTTGAAGCTTGATGGATACTGTGCAGCTCCAGGGAGAAGATCTCCAACACAAAGAGGAGACATGAAGCTGCCACAATGCAAAATGAACTACTGAACTGGAAGAAGTTGCACAAGCTGTGTTCATCATCATTATCATCATCATGAGTCGAACTGATCTCAGTCAGCTTGTCAGTCAAACAGCAGCCAGTCTATCACTGATAAAATGTAGCAATACAACAAAGCTGATCAAGCAAAGCCTTTTTTATGTGACAGATTTGGAATTTGAGTCTGCCAAAGATGACGCCATGTTTTTTTTTGTTTTTTTTTGCTGGCATTCTGTGAAGTAATGCCTCTGGGGATTAGTGATTGTAATTTGGTTGTGTGTGAGAGATATTTCTGTTGGTAGTATTTAAGGTACAATTTGAATCTCTGAAGCTGTTTTTGTAAACCAATTAAAACAAATACAGCCTGCTAATTTATTAACATCAGAAAAGACGGCTAACTTTGCTGAGAATATGTGCAGAGGAGCTTTGTGGCCAACTTGGCAGCTTCAGGATGTAATAACCTCATATTTTCATTGTATTTTTGAAGTGTGTTCAAATGACTTGTCAGCTTTTCAGACATTGCCTGTATTTGTCTTTGAAGCATAAAATGTCGCAGCTCATGAGTGAAATCAGCGCATATGCCTCATAGAACGATGATTGCATAAGAGAGGTAAAAATAAGGTAGTGCAATAGGATAAAATGAGGCCACTAAACACTAAACTGAAAGCAGCCCAAAATGAGAGCATTCAATAACCATTCCTTCACAGCGCTACAAAAAGAAATGAATGTTTGATTGAATATTTCTTTGTTGTAACAATAATTCTTTCTAGTAAATCTAATCCTGTTAAAAAGTCTGTTTACTTCTCTTTAAAATGGAGCCACATTTGTAGGAAAAATCTCTACACATATCTACACAATTTATGTTCCACATATCTACACAATGTATGTTCCACAAATCAACACAATTTATGTTCCACATATCAACACAATTTATGTTCCACATATCAACACAATTTATGTTCCACATATCTACACAATGTATGTTCCACATATCTACACAATGTAT
>JBAMHX010000015.1:27973954-27989963 GCA_037177515.1 Pseudomugil tenellus
GACCAGTAAACTACCACAATGCCTCTGCAAAACCTTTGTTTATAACGCAGTGTGATCAGACAACATTTATATTTTATAATAGATTTTTTATGCTCCATAAAATAATCCCTAAATTAAAGACGTGTTTCTATTAATAGACTTATTTTGCATTGCACAGAGATGATACTGGAACTTTTGAAATGACTCTTTGATTTTATTCTAAGACTTAAAAAGACACTAAAACTGGCATTTTTCACCCATTACAGCGGTGAAATGTTTTTTTTCCTAAAGCTCCATGTAAATGTGATCACATTCCTCCACATGAGAACATCATCTTCTTCATGCCTGTCTGGATTTTATTGCACCTGCAAAGTTCTTACACACGAAAAACATTGTGAACGATGGAAAGTCAACCAGTTTGTTACTGGTGACGGACAGATACCTGCTTTGCCAATCTGAACAGCCAGTTTGGTAAGCTTGCCCTGCAACACGCTCTTCTCTTTCTTTGGAACGTTGGTTTTCTTCTTCTCTCTGTCCTCCACCTCCCCTCCTTCAGCACTCTTAAGGGGTTGCATCTCCATGGCAACACCCCCATCCTGCTTCTTGGCTAAAAAAGTACAAATAAAAAGATAAAAGTTCCAGTACGTTCCTGTCTGAGGACCCGATCCCAGGCTCAGACCGGCTCATCATGGACACGTCAGCAGGTTTTACCTTTGTTCTGATTGTTCTCCACAGCTCCATCAGGCTGTTTTCCTGAAAAGTGGACAGTTCAGTTAGACCTTTTAGACAGGCAGTGAATTTCAGAGTCATATTTCTGATTTTGAGACTGTTACACACTTCCCGAGACAGAAAAACCAAAGAGAATCAAAACTAAAGGGAAGAATAGACAAGGTTCACACATGGTCATACATCAGATTCGATGTGCATTTCTGTCATAGGTTACTTTCACTGTGGGGTCCATTCACTGAGGAAAGGAGCGGGGCACACAACTTTACGCTCACATACCATTGGTGACTGTGCTGTTACTGGCATCTGTGGATGAGATGAGCAACTGAGAACTGTCTTCTGTTTTGGGAATGTGTGAAGAAGGAAGGTTTTGGAAGGAAATTTGGCAAAAAGGGAAGAAGAGAGCAAAAAAGGGAAGAATAAAAACCTCAAGTAGTGCGCTGAGATGACAATAAAGAAAGAAAAATGAAATGTATCATCACTTCAGCTTTGAAATAAACTATAAGAGTAAACAGGAAGAGCTAACATGTTATGGTATTTGTAGACAACTTCTGAATTATTGATTAGCTCCAGTAAATGACTGCTGGACTGATCCAGCCCACAGAGGTTCCTGTCAGATGCAGCTCACACTTTGGGAACAGAATGAGGATGATAAATAATAAAATCAGAAAATAAGAAGCATCAGCTAATGTGTTGTCATGTGTTGCTGCATTCCGGGATGATGTTTTCCTCATGTAAGATGCGAACGATGCCGCATGCCTTCCCGCGTGCGAGCCGCAGCAGCAGTGGAGGAGTGCAGCGCTAATGATATTAACCTTAAGTGCTTCTGGAAGTATGTGCAGCCTCTGTTGTCTGCAGCTCTGCTCTGACTGCAGGGCCCTTCCAAAACAGATTGGAGCATAGACTAATGCTTCATGCATTGACCAACCAACGCTCTTCTCCCTTACCCCCCACCTCCACCCAACCCCCCCGCCCTCCTGCTCTTTCAATAATTGATTGAATCTGCAGCCTCTCTCGCTTTCTCAGATTAAAGGAGGGAAGTGAAACAACAGAGTGGAAAGACAGAAAAGTGAAAGAGGGCATGATAGAGAGGTAAACAAGAGACCGAGTTAGAGAGAGAATGTAGGGGTGGGGGGGGGGGGCATGTCAGAGAGGAGAAGAACGAGGAGTGAAGCAATGGATGGAAAGGATGTGGGTTAAATTATCTATAAGGTTAAACTGAAATCAGTACCTGAATCTAACTAACTACAGCGACACGTGCACGCTGCACAGTGTGAGCATGGATGGATTATGAAATCAGGCCTGTGGGCACAGATGTGACAACCCCCCCCCACCCTGCCATGACTGTCAGAGTGAGAGCGCAGCCATGACTGGCATTCCTGCTGATTTTTCGCATCTCATTTTGTCATGTAGCATGTCTGTGTGTTTGTCCTGCTTTGCTTTGTCGTCTTTCTCTGAAGATGCTTTTCGGTTTGTTGTATCTGTTTGTGTCGCTGTTAGCTTGTTTATGCTTCTTTCATCTTTTTATGTCTCCTCGAATGTATTTAGTGTCTGTGGGGTTTTAAGACCTTCTTGAGTCTTCTGCAGGGTTTTGGGATTGTGTGTTTATGTGTCTTTCTCTGAGTCCATCAGTGGTTTTTCTTTCATCTCTTTATGATCATTGTGGTCATTTTTTTTTTTCTTAGAGGTCATTTTGTGATTTTTCTGATATCTTTGCATCTCTTTATGGCCATCTTGTAAAAATACTAATCTTATGTCTCTTTGTGGATATTTAGTCTTTCTGTGATGCTTCTGTTTTTATACAGAACTGAGTCTGTTGATTATTTATTTGTCTTTTCACTGCCATTTTTTTTATTAATTAGTAGTTTTATGACTCCTGTTTATATCTTTTTGCAATCATTTTTGTATGTTTAATTGTGATGTTCTGTGTGTTTGTGGCTGTTTTGTGTCCTTTGGTCGATCATGTGTTTAGGTTGGTTTATGTATTTTATGGTCATTTGATTTTACTCGAAATTATAAATAAATTATAACATTACCTTTCATTTCTATTGCATCCAGAAGCTATTTTAGTAATTCATCCGTGTGTGTGTGTGTGTCTGTGTGAGTGTGTTTGTGCATATTAAATGGCTTGAGAGGATTTGAATGATCATCCATGTAGATGATGGAAATGTATGAAGGACTTTTTTTTTATTCTCAACAAACTTGCTTTAAAAAAACCAAAAGCAAAACGAGTTTGTTCATTTCTTTCTTTAAGCTACAAAGAAGCTGAAATATGTATAAAAAAATATCTAGAAGTTTCTGTCAAACAGTGCTTGTAAAGGTGTCTCTGCCAGGTGGTTTACCTTTCTTTTCTTTCCCGTCTTCCTCCATGTCTCCAGCACCCAGCAGGGTGAAGATGATGCCTGTCTGGGAGTTCACACCTACAGCTGTCACCAGCATCCGACCCGAGCCTTCCATCACATGGGTACCTAAACATCCAAACACACTGGTTCTGATTCTGTTACAGATGAGTGGTGCTTAAACAGCTTCCCCTACGGGAAGCAAGAATGCAGAATCTTGCTACTATTCGTCATGTGAGGGTTGATCTCCCACCACCTGCTGCAGATAAGCTGTTTGTACTCAGAAGCTTTGTGTCTTCAGCTTAAAACACTTGATTTGGAGACCCATGAGTGTTAAAAACTTCTGTTGTCTTTTTTCCCCTTTCTGTTAGAACTATGACAGAAGGGTCCATAAATAATAAACCAGGATGAGAAACATCTTTCAGGCCCGGATGTAAACATTCTGCCTCCAGGTCGAGTCAACCCAACGCTGATTCATGACTCTGCTAATAAAAGCCTAAATAGTCCATTTCTACCAATATTTCCACCAACTCTGAGCAAAGTTTCTGCAGAGGATCCATGAGGAAGATGTATTTTTCTATGCTGCCAAACCTTCTGTTCTGTCCTTTATCTGACTGACCTTCATCCAACCAAGTCTCCAGACGTCTCCAAACTGTCTAGTCCAGTCCCTTAAGGTCCCATCTTATACCTTGTCTCGTCTGCTTAATGCACCAGTAAGTTGATCCATTGAAGTCTAATTGTCAAACAAATTGCCTTGCACATCAATTAATTTTTTCCATTCCTTTAATTGATCTCCAATGGATGTTAACTGAACTGATCGGCCGTAAAATACTTGGTAGAGCTGAGTGAAGCTGAAGGACGGATGGAAAGCGAAACATCAGTCAGAATATTCTCTCCTGCAAGACCATTTACATATTAATACAAAGTCAGAGTAGCTTTCATTTGAGTTTAAAACTTTCCAGAAGTGGCTTCTCTCTCCATGGACACATTTTCCCATAGGATTTAATGGAAAAGTGTGTCCAAACTTTCGAGTGGTAGTATTTTCACGTCAAACCACCACAAAGTGTTTAACATTACTTATAAAAACAGGTGATTAATATAAAACAAGTAATTTCAAAATATTCTAGAATCGCTTTTACAGACTTACTCTAACAGACACACACACACACAAGTACCTCAACCCCCAAATCGTGTTTTTGCTCCTTCCTCCCTTTTTTAACCCAAACAAGATCCTTAACTACTATTTTCTTTCACTGAACAGCAAATTAGTGTAAAAATACAAGTTAAATTCAACATCATAAAGACAGTATATTTCTGGCTTCACCATGCAGCAACCTTCGTTGGAAAAAAGTGAAGCCTAAGTGGAAGTCCAAATAAGTGCAGTTTCCCTCCCATCCACCAGGGGCTCCAAAAACAGAGCAAATCTCCATAGACTCCCGTGTTAAAAACTTCACAGCAGAAATAAACATGTTTCCAGCGTGGTACAAAAACATATTAGCTTTAATAGGCTGAGTTTACCTTCATGACAACTGTGAGGGGGTGAACATTTAAACACTCATGTGTTTAAATGTTATTTAATCTTGAAATTCAGCATGAGCGTGTCGTATCAATTGACAAGTATCCAATATCTGCAGCGAGATTGCACAAAAAGTTTAGCACAAATGTGGTTTTTAGCCGACTAACAGTGTGCCTTAGCTTTAGTTAACCTTCCTCCGTTAGCCGGTTAGCTCCCATTAGATCCAAGTTAGCTCAGTTTAGCTCTTAGCTACAGATAGCATCATACAAACCATACAATCCACACACACATCCCCCCCTCTCAACTCCACTCCTTTGCCAATTTTTGTATTTTTCAGGAGCAACAGCACATTTGACACTCCCAAGATGGCAACAGCAGGAACTACTGCCGGGAGGCTTCATCCAACTCTTATATATGGTCTATTAGCCTTACGCTTCAGTGAAGAAAGAATATTTTGGGTGATTCATCCACACCACGAGACAACACACACACGCATGCAGGTACCAATACAGGACCCCCCCCCCCCCATCACATCAGGCCGGGGTGATGGGGGGGGCCAGCCATAGGGCTGCAGTAAAGGATAACCCCTCCAGACAGGATGATCGCTGTTACGGCAAACCTGCAGACCAGGCAGGTAGAGGCACTCTGTATGGTGAATCCCCATGAGGAAAACACTAGAGTTAAATATAAGAAAACATTGTTTCTGGTGTGAAAGTTACAGATATTCTTTTTAATGTTCAGTGTGTAGGGAAAAATATTAAAGTTCTGCACATGGTTGCTTTTTTATTTATTTATTTTTTGGCTACTGTTCTGCAAAAAGGTCTTGTGTATACATTATTAATTCTCGAGCAGTCATTTTTTAACTTTATACATGCAAAAAGAACAAAATTGAACATTTAAAAAACAAAGTAAAGTGTATTTATTTTAATGTTTTAGCTCAGTTAAAGAAATCCTCTATTTATCCCACGGACGCTGTCTGGCTTTGCATTGTCTGCTGTGTCGGGGAGAGAAAGTTGCTGTAGGACTTAATCACAAAAGGACTGAGGCTCATGTTTACTACACATATTTAGAAGTGCACTGAGGCTAAGAGAGGATAAGATATGAAAACAAACCTGAGAGCAGCATGGGATCCTTATCCACAGATTTGCGTACGTGGTCAGACTCTCCTGTAAGCGAGCTCTCATCTATTTTCAGGTCGTTTCCTTGGACCAAAATGCCGTCAGCAGGGAGCAGATCCCCTAAAACAAGCACAGATCACTGATAAAATCACTTTGTTTGGATGTCCTCTTAGTGAGGTCAAGCATTTTTATCATATGGCGACGTTTAGTAGTAAAAACAGTGACATAGAGAGATCAGCAATAGTTTTACAGGACAAATAATCTCCTTTAGTTCATTAATAAAGCTGATGGGTGGTCCTCCATGCTTTATTTTCTATGTCCAAACCTGGACAGAGCTGGAAAACCAGCATCAGACCAGAGGTTGATTACAAGTTTTTGTCCACGTTTAACAGGTTTTACTATAGTTAGACCTGGATGATTTGCTGAAATGTTTCATAATGGTACTTTGAAAGTTCACCACCTTAAAGTTTACCGCCTTTGTCTCTCAGATCGTATTCACACACATTGTTTTCATGACAACAATGTTTCAACTGCTTCATGAAGTTTTGGTTCAGTTTTTTTACATTTAACTTTAACATCTCTGCTAAACACGTGGATCGCAGAGAGAACGCACTGCAGTCTTCAAACACGCTTCATTTTTAAATCACTGGTTGACGCTTCATCCTTCAGCAAGTTCCTTCACAGCTGATGGTGTGTCAGTCACTCACTTTTCTCTCTTTGCTATTAGAGGCTAGTTTGTGTGTGTGTGTGTGTGTGTGGGGGGGGGGGGAATGGGGGTTCCATCATACGTTTATGGGATGGATAATTTGCTGTGAAGATGGTGCTAATTTGCATAGTCACAAGATGTTCCCAGAATAACAAACAAACCAGAAGTGTGGAGTTACATGTCAGTTTAACAGGAATATTTTTATTAGAAAGAAGTTTGTAGTTAAGATGAATAAAATAAAATTTAACACTAAGTTTCCTTGAAGTGTCTCATTGTTTTACATGGAACTTTGAGATTTTAAATTTGTAATGAATGTGTGTAAATAATGTGAATAACAAGCTTTCCGTACCATATTTGACCTGTGCCATGTCCCCCACCACCATGTCAGCCACCGGGATCTGGATGACGTTCCCTTTCCGAACAACAGTGAACTTCTGCTCCTGCTCGATCCGACTCTGCAGACCCCGAAACTGCTTTTCTTTGGACCAGTCATTAAACGCCGTCACCAGGACGACACACACGACTGACAGCAAGATGGCGGCACCCTCGATCCAGCCGGCATCGGCCTCGCCTTCATCCTCGATTCCCCCTGCACCTTCCCCACACACTGGGTAGAGTAACAGAGATGGTACACGTGATGAAGAGAGGGACACATTATGTAACAAACAAGGTAAAGAGTTTAAACCCACGAGTCCTTCCTTATGATGAAGAACATGTCTAACAGTGAAACATTGGCTCATGTTTGCAGCCACTTCTCATTCAGCTACTTCTTCTGCCAGGAAAGCAGCTCTACCCAACCAGCTGCCCGCTCCGTGTCTGCTTTTCCACTGCTATCTGTTGCACTGGTTGGCAACTGTTTGGCTTTGTTCCTTTTCATCATCCTGAAACCAAAGAAAATAATTTCCTCCCTGCATAAGAGTTGTATATGAATGTAAAGTTGATCTGAATATAAAGCTGGACTCAGATTTCAGCTCTGAAATATAAAAGGCAAAACAGCTGATCTGGTCAACGTAGAATCACCACTAACATCTTTGGAGAAATAAAATGAAGAAAATGACTCAGTTAAAGAGCAAATGTAATAAATGTAACATAAATGTGTTTTATGTTAGGCAAAGAAAGGAAGTTTAACCAATCTGTTGTCCCTCCCAGTGTATCACACTCTGACTCATGCAGGATGAAACAGCTGTGGCAGGTGTCTGTTTTTGCAATAAACACTTTTATTTATCTGTATTTGGACATTCAGGAATAATCTTTAAGTGATTTCCACATCTGAACTTAAAGTGTAACTCACTGAAAGAGGCCGACTCCGCCCTCAGACTAGTTTGAAAAACTCCACAGAAATGGGCCGACAGACACAGTGGGAAACGGCCAAGTGTGGGGGAATGGGAGCCCAGAGCATAGACATATATAAAGACTAGATCCCTCTTGACGCCGTTATGTTTGTTTTAAAAATACATGCTTTATTAAAAAGATCACGAATTGGGACTCAGTCAATGTTATGAATGAGCGAGATCACTGACAAAAGATGGCCGCCAAGTGAGCCCATCTGACTACAGACAAGAGCCTTTAGTCGCTCCGCTCCCCAGCTCTGGAACACACTCCCACCTGAACTCCGTAACATCAACTCACTTCCATCATTCAAATCACAACTTAAAACTCATCAGTTTAAACTGGCCTTTTCACCTTAATATTTTTAATTAATTTATTAGTTTGTTTTCTTAAAGTTTTTTAACTGTATGTTGTTTTGTTTTATGTTTTAACTGATTTTAAATGTCTTTTGTGAGATGACCTTAAGTCTTGAAAGGCACCTTGAAATAAAATGTATTATTATTATTATTATTATTTTTTCTTTATTATTATTATTACATAAGCCAACAGCGCGGACAAGGTATCTAGTGTTTATATTAGATATCTATGACCCTGAGCCGCAGTCTGTGACATGGAGTTGTACCAGTCATGTGGAGTTGTACCACTTTGGCCAATAGGAAAATTCAACTGCAGTAGCCAGTGTTCAACCCATAGAGGGCAGCACTAAGAAGGTTTTTGACTAAAGTTTGCCAAATTAAACAACTTTACAACAAAATGCAAAAAAATGCATAAAAAGACAGCACTCTTAGAGCCCAATTTAGACAGTTATAAGCAAAAAAAGAAGTTTGGGGGTTAGTTACACTTTAATGTACGTCATAATTTTTTCCTGGATCTATAGGCGTCTAAGTTAGAGTCTAAGTTCCCGTTTTGAGAAAAACAACCTTAAAAATCCAGTAGTCTTTGTGTAAAGTTGCTAACAAACAGACACACAGGCTGATAAAACCAACAAAACAGAACTTTCACCACTTCCTTGGCAGAGGTATTAATAGAGAAAATGAGGTGAATGAGAGCAGCTTCCAGTTGTGTGCAACATGAGAAGCTTGTGCATTTAAAGCCGATATGAGTGAGCAGCAGCATGTTTTTGCGAAGCACTTAATGATTTTATCTGTGAAAAGTTCTATATAAATAAACATCACTTACTTACTTGTAAGCTGGAGTTGCAGACATGTTGACTTTACTGTTTGTTATTTGTATCTGAATTTGCACATGGCTGCCAGCCCTCAGTGTGACTCACACAAACTACACGTAATACACACTTTCTCTGTGTGTATCTGAAAGTCGCTGCATCATACACTAAAGGGCCTCTAGAACAGGTGAGATTTGTTTGTCATAAAACACACCTCTCCTCTCCTCCTTTTTAGGCTTGTCATGATAAAGAATGTTGCCATACGATTAATTGTCTCAGAAATTATTGTGATTAATGTCCATTTTAGACCATTTTCAACTAATATATGAATAATACTGTAATAAGACCAAGTACACCTTTTGAAAAATACACATTCATTTCTAGAGAACGTTTAGCTTGATGTGCAGACTAGTTTATGGTCTTCCAGGGTTTTAGCAGTCTGGTTATCTGGAACATATCTGGTCTGTTGGACTTCAGGGTCCAGTCAGCAGTTACATAGTGTTTGCTCATATAGGTCATGTTTTAATGTGACATAAATAAGGTGACAGAATAAAACTGAATGAATGTCTGATCTCCTTTAGCATGTAGACAAAAGCAGTGCTGCTTCTGAATTACTCTCGTGCGCTGTGATGCACTCTAGTGAAACTTATTGAAATCCAGTTTTTGGTAAAGAGAGAAAAACAAAAACATTTTTAGTGATCATGCAATTAATTGACTTATTAATTATTGCCTCAGTCCTACTCCTCATTATTATGTTATTGCAACTCCAGCCTCAGTGCTTGTTTCAACCCTTACTCCTCTTTGTTTTTCATTTTCCTTCATCACTCATTCTTTGTCTCACCCAGAACCACCTGACTAATTGTTAGCATTCTGCACTAGCACCTGTTCAGGTTCATATTAAACTTACTGTTTAAGGGACAGAATCTGTATTTTTTATGTTACCATACTACCATAACCTAAAGTTGGAAACTTTGTTGAGCTAACTGGTTCGTGTCTCCATCATGACCACAGCAGGCCCAGGAAGACTTTTCAGTCCACCTCTGTTTTTTATTTCACTTTGCAGTCATTCCACACTGCTTTTCAGTGCGCTCTGAGTTGGTTTATTACCATCACTGCAGGAATTTGGACACATCTGAGAGCTGAGAGAAACATTTACACCCAAATCTGTTGGATGGTTAACAGCAAAACCTTGAAGAACAACGACAGGACAATCTGTACCTGGGAATCTCTAAAGAGAGAAGAATGAACGCAGGCATTATTTAATGAAAACATGAGCGTAGAAATGAATGAGCCTTCACTGGAAATATGTTTAAAGTTCCGCTTTTTATGTTTTTATTTTTTTATCTTTACTACTTAGGGCTTTTACATTTACTATGAACATTATTTGCAATGTTCATAGTAAATGTTTGAAAGATGAGAAAAGTGTCCTTTTCCCTTTTTAACTTCCTGAACCTTTACTCTGAGTCCTGCGTGGAGCTTCAACACCAAACACAAATATAAAAAAACAAGTTCACCCATGAAAGTGTTTCACTCGGAAACTCTAAAACTGCCATTGTGGAAAAAAACAGACACACAATAGATCTGTTTTACTGGTTTGCACAGCAGCTGGCTGCTAAAACATCCAGTCCAGCTGAGTATGGCTGAATCCTGCGGTGCCGTCAATAATAATTAACATTTTTTCAGCAAGTAATGCTTTTCAGAAACTATCTTCACCACAGCTTTAGAGATGGTTGTACACTGTTCTGTACTGCACCAGTAAATCATGGAGACTTATTGCAGCAGTTTAGTATAAGGGAAAGGAAATCTCAGAATAAATATCCAGATTATTTCAAAAGTTTTGATGGAAAAGCTGAATTTATTTCATATTCATCTATGATTCTCTACTGCTTCCTCTTTCCCTTGAAGTCCCCGGGTCCACCCACTATCTATGCCATTACCTTCACTTTCTTTCCCAGGAGGCTGGTAGAAGGAGAGGCCAAGTGAAATGATGGCGGCAGCCTCCAAGATGATGAGGGTGACGTCTTGCAGAGCCTCCCACACAAGTTCCAGGAAAGTCTTGGGCTTTTTCGGGGGAATAAAGTTCTGGCCATATGCTTGGTGTCGACGCTCCAGATCTGCCGGATCCCCGCTGAGACCTGATGACATAGTAGAAGAAGTCACTGAAGTCCTTTTTGTGAAATTATCGTGAAAAAAGCAAATCCACACAAACACATTTGCAACGCTGTCATTTACAGACAGAAGCTTTACATTTCTGTCAGATTTTCATGAATTAGACCATCTGAAAGGTTCTGGATTCACATTGCTAATAATTAAAATCAGCTTGCATGTTTTCACCAGCATGAACTCACATTCTTACACACATCAGCAATAAGATCCCAGCAAAAAACAAAAAAAAAACTTTCTTTGTCTTTCACAGGTCAAACTCAAAACTTTCTGCCCATCTGAGAAAAGTCTATCCTCACCCTCATCTCCCCATCAACCTCACCCTTAAGTGATGCAGTTTCCATGGTGACCAAGATATCAGGTCCAAGCCTTCCTGTGTCTAACAGGTTTCTGCCCAGCAACAGGTGATGTCATTCTTACAGTGTGGTGGAGTTTGAGCGGAGCTTTTCTTTTATTTTTAATTAGCTTACTTCTTTTCTGATTGGCCGGCGTGGAGGTGGTGGAGGGGGAGACACTGCTGTGGTTGGCTGGGATGGGTGCCTGTCTTTGCATCCATTTGTCGTGTTTGCGTGCGGGTGTGCGTGCGGGGAGACGTCCTGGTCCAATGTCCTTGCTGCAGGGAGTCATGTGTAGCTCCCAGCGTTGCAGAGGAGCAATATGACGCTCAACAGGGTTCTGGCCACAGCGAGGTGGAGGGAGAGGAAACAGGTGACCTTATGCTGAGTAATCATAGGGAGCTTTCATTGCCCCCCCCTTTCCCTCCCCACCTCTATCGTCCTCCTTTCTCCTCTCTCTCCACATCCGCTTCCACAGCCTTTCTCCTCGGCTCTCTTTTTCTCCCTCTCTCTCTCAATCTCCCCTTGATGTGTCCTTGACAATGCGGCAAGCTGTTAGAGCTCTCCATCCTCACCCCTTGGCTATCCCCCCCCCCAACACGCACACGTAGAGTCTCTTATTCCCGTCTTTCTCCTGCTCATTGTTGTTCATCCTCCATTCTGTCTTTTCAATGAGGATATAATGGTCTCATACTGCAGTGGTGGAGTACACACACATGTCAGTGTGTGAGAGGGAGACAGTCTCCGTCTTGGTTCAGCCTCCATCCATTTGTGTGTATTACAGATGATGTTCAGCATCATCTGCATCACTACATATACACATGAGCTGCTTCATATGCTCAAAGCAGAGGCTGCAGCTTGGAATCTGTAGCGGGAAGTGTATTTGCGATGTGTTTAAGGTTGGCATATTGTTTTCCAGCAGGTTTCTACAAGGTGGAGTCTGAGCAGTGTCTCTATCTGCATCTGTTCATTTATCATGTCAGATGACACGAGTGGTCATTTGTGAAAGTCAGCGCAGCTCAGGAGAAGACGCTCCAAGTGCACTGAGGGTTTGTGTGTGTTTGTTGTTTGCCAACTATGCTTTGTAAGGACATCTTCAGATACATGACTGTGTGTGTTTGTGTTAGCTCTGTTGGGAGCTGCTGCACTGATTCCTGACCAGCTCACTGTATCAAATTAGCAAGACTCAACACAGACTTACAGTAACTCAACACCAACCAGCCCTCTCACTTTTCCTCTTTCACACACACACACACACACACACACCCTGCAAACAGACGAACACACTCTGATCTTCCTTCATTCATCCCTCGTTTCCTGGCTGTCTCCATCTCACGCTTCTCAGTCTAATTTAGTTTTAACTTCTTGCCGCTGTTGTGTTGCTAAGTTACTAACTAGTTGAAGGTGTGGGTGCAGGTTTGGACCCCTGTTGCAACATGCAAGTGTCCACATGTTTTCTAGACACACATGAGACGCAGAAGCCCATGTTCTACCCTGACTGGTTATACTGGCCTAATCAGATAAATAAGCTGATTTTATTAGAGCCAAATAGCAAATGAACAACTTATTTTAGAACATTTCCTTCTAGTCCAGGGTGCCCAAAGTGGGGCCCGCGGTCCAAAATTGGCCCGGCAGCACTTGCTCTTGGTCCGTCTCTGATTTAATGTTTATATTCAGAACCCGACAGATCTTAATGAAAATAATAAGAACAATATCTCTTACCATTAAGTCTCCATCTATTTATATTGGGCTGTTTGGGTGTAAACAGCTCACTCGTATTGATTCTCAACTTTAATAATTAAAGCTGTTAAAAATTAACCCTTTGTGTATTTTCACATTTGTGCATATTTCAATATATTTACTTTTAATGCAACATTTTATTTGTTAAAAATACACAGTCTTAGCTAATGAACAAAAATTAAAATAACTTTTTACATGTATTTGTATTGTATCCTTAAAGCTGCAGTATTTGGTCCGTGACTCACTGGCTCATTTTTAGTTTGGCCCTTGGAGGCAAAACGTTTGGGCACCCCTGCTTTGGTGTCTTGATTGACCATAAATTTTACAAATTCTGTCGATAAAATAATCAGAATCATCAGAACTTTTCACTGATTAACAGTTAAAGCCCACTTATTGTTCAAATTAAACATTTCAGTCCATTCAAACTGCTTGACAACTTGTCATGTGATTACATTATAAACATTTATATTTAAACATTTGGCCAGTTTTATTTAGAAAACAGAAAAACCAGATCGTAGTAGTGCACCCAATCATCCCGACGGTTACAAACTTCAGTTTGAAGTCAGTGACTTCAGTGATACTTCAGGTTTGTTGCAACAGTGACTGTAAAGTAACCAGCCCACGCTGTTCCATCCCGCTGCATTATCCTGAACCGGCAAACGTCCAGGGTCAGGAGCACATTTACAGACTGGTTTCACTGGCTGCACACATTTTATCACACATCTCACCTGTTACAGGCCGGTCAGTGAATCTACCATCAGCTTTCTGGAATATGTGTGTGAGCAAATCTCTGATGAAAAGTCATTCCAGCACCATCATTACATGATTTTCCAGAAAAAAACCTACTGAGTTTGGAAAACTTTGGACTATTTTTAGACTTGATATTAGGATCCTAACTGGTCCCATGTTTACTGTATTTAACCTGCCGGTTCTGCAAATCCACCAGAATAACTTCTATAATGGTAATGAATCTTTCTACTCCACAACCTTTAGGAAATCTGGCTTTTCTTTTAAATTCGCTGCATACAGGATTTTATTTACAGGTGATATGGTTTAGTGAGGAACCTGCTTGGAAGAGCAGCAACATGAAAGTCCAGGCGCTTTATTCATTTTCTAATAAAAGGTGACATGTAGAGCTGCAGCGCCACTCATGTCGCTCTACATTTCAACCTTTCATATTTTCTGATTATACTGAATAAATCTATGTTTGTGTGTGGGTGGTGGGGGTGTGTGACCATGACATTTATATGGTGTTTTTGTGGTTTTTAGTGTTCCCTACCAGGGGATTGAAAATACAATGCATTAAATGCAAACATTCATTTTTTAAATCATATATGGTCCCTTTAATATGGCAAATTAATTTAAATTAAAATAAATTAAATTAAATTTGTTTCTCTCTGTATATTGATTCTTAAACTTTTAACTTAGTGTTTAAAATTAAGCACTTTATAATTCAGTATATGAAGATTTTTTGGTTTCCTACCCAGCATGCTGAGTTCTACCCAGTGACTGTATAAATAGTTCAACCGAATGTGGTCCATGTACCATTTGTTTATTTATTTTCCCTTCAAAATCCAAAATCTAAATTTATTTATTTATTTTTGTTCTTTTATAAGTCTGGAACAAAAACTAAAGTCAGGCTGAAGTTATGATTAGTAGAACTTAAACTAGACAGAAACTGACTTTAATATTTGCAGGATATCCATCAATCAGAAGCTGCTGCAGATGTTCAGTTGGTTTGGCACCTCGTCAGAATATCATACTGTATGTTCACATTTTTACGCTTTATACGCTGTTAGTTCAGGCATCTTTTACATAACAGTTAGGCCTAACTCAGCCCTATCCCCAACTCTAACCCTAAAAAAGAAATGACCGAAAAGCTGTAGTGTTAGTATACAGTAATATATTTAATGCATTTTATGTACGTAGTTTTGCTACATCCTCTGACACACGTGCACATTAAGCAAAAACATGTGCATTAGGAGGTGTTGGGAAGACCTATACAGCTACTACAGACTCTCAAGCTGGGGGGCAAGATAATGTCAAGGAGTCACCAGATTATTTTTTAAAAAGTAAATACATTTATGTTAAAAACTACATTTGTGATCTTTTATCAGGGCACTCAAAGTGAGTGTGTTAATGCAAAGAGATTAATATGTGGAATTGATTAATGAACAATAAAGTTCAGATAAAAAAAAATGAGAATTTAGCCAAAGAAACTGATTTAGTGCATGAAGAAGCTTTGTGACAGCAATGAACCAAATCCACGTTTTTTTCCTCTTTATTAATGCAGATTCAGACAGCTTTTAAGCCGGATATGTAGGAGACGCCCGCAGGACGACCCGTTTGATTTATCACACAAGTAAACATTTAGTCGTCACATTCAGGTCCACCTGTTGTGTACCGAGCATGATGGAAGAATCCAGAAAACATCGCAGCGCTTTTCTGGGGTTCTGTAATCGCTGCTCTGCACTTGGAAAACACACAAAGCAGGAATCAGAATCTTCCGGGTGATGGAAATTTCTACAACTTTCATGTATTAATTCATTTCTATCCGTGGGTGGCTTTTCTAGTGCCATTTTTTCAAAGATTATATTTGGATTAAAAACATAAAAACAGCCTGTTTTTACTTTCAAATTTCTAACAAAATGAATAAATAATAATAAATAAATAATAATAATAAAAATGAGCAGTTTTTTTTCTTAATTTGGATTTTTTAGTTGAATTTTAAATGAACAGATGATCAACATTATAATCACTTCTCATGGCTTTTTGTTATTATTTTTTAATTATTAAATATTCGTATTTGTCATTATTTATACTAATTGATCATTTATTTTAATACAATATAATTTGTTAAGTGATTTTGGAAAATAGTTTGGGAACCACAGAT
>JBAMHX010000015.1:28022022-28039625 GCA_037177515.1 Pseudomugil tenellus
TATGCATGCATGCATGTATGTATGTATGCATTTCATGTATGTGTGCATGTATGTATGCATGTATGTATGTATGTATGCATGTATGTATGTATGTATGCATGCATGTATGTATGTATGTATGTATATATGTATGTATGTATGTATGCATGTATGTATGTATGCATGCTTTTATGTATGTATGTATGCGTGTATGTATGTATTTCATGTATGTATGTATGTATGTATTTCATGTATGTATGTATGTATGTATTTCATGTATGTATGTATGTATGTATGCATTTCATGTATGTATGTATGCATGTATGTATGCATGTATGTATGCATTTCATGTATGTATGTATGTATGTATGTATGTATGCATGCATGTATGTATGTATGCATTTCATGTATGTGTGCATGTATGTATGCATGTATGTATGTATGTATGTATGTATGTATGTATGTATGTATGTATGCATGTTTGTATGTATGTATGCATGTATGTATGGACCTGGGTGTTGTTACTCACCAGAAAGATTCATGTCAGTGTGGCTACAGTCTAGCGTGTTAGACAGCTCTATATTTGGTTTGGGGGCCACGTGTTGAGGGCTTCCCTTGCTGGCTGGCTCTGTTTCCACACTGCCATGTGTCAGAGGCTCCAGGGTGTTGAAGCTGCACGCCCACTGGCTGATGGGCTCAGCTGAACGGCCAATCAAAACCCCCAAAGAAGGATCAGATCTCCGACCCTGAAGGACCCTCCGTGCCTCTTCTACCCCTGAATGCAACAGGCGGTAATAGAGAAGTGCTTGATCCCGTACACACATGTCGGTTTCTTCCTCTGAGAAAAACAGGAGTGATAATCATCATCATCACACAAGCTAGCTGAGCCGTTCTTCTCTGTGTACAACCCAACATTTAACCTTCACAAATCATATTTTACTTCATTAAGACCAGTTTTTTTTCCCGACACAGTACTATTATACCAGAAAGTCTGCTAAAGCCCAGCACCATACCTATACAGTAGTGCAGCAGTCTTCCCAGCATGTCTTGCGTCTCAGCAGGCCGGCACAGAAACAACCTCATGGTGGCGGTCAGCAGCTCCATCTTGACTCCCAGAGAAGCCTCGCTCCTTACGCCATCGATGAACACCTCTAAAGTGTAGGGGGCGCTGGTGACTCTGTCCCCATATACCCCCAACAGCCACAACAAGGCCTGCTTGCCCTGTGGGAAGATGAGGACATTAACTTTTCACAGAGTTCAGTGAGTTTCTCTAGATGTCTTATGCACTTCTGTGTGAAGAGGTTTTTGGTTCAAGTGTTTCAGCTAATTCTCTGGAAAGCTACAGTCTGAGTAGCTTCCCAGCCACATCCTCCAGCTGTCCTGGGAGAAAAAGGTCTCCAGAGTCTCCTGAAATTAATAGTAATGATAATGATATGACAGCATGAATGAAGGAGTTGTTCAGACTCCAGCAGTCTGGAGGGAAAAGCTGTTTCAGAAGCTGGTGTCTTCCTGCTTACAGGCGACGTGCACCACAGCATGAGCAGTGTTACCAAGTCCTCCTGTTGGGTTTTTCTCAAAGTGAAGCTGATGGTAACATCATCTTTTGCAGGTTCTTAAGCTTCTTATTACTGACCTAATGCTTCTTCAGCTTCCTTTGTGAAGTTACCAGGATTTTCTCATCTGCTGTTCACAAAATTACCCTGATTTGAATAAGCAAATGTGAACTCAACAGCCTTTTTTCCCAGGAACTAACGTCTAACTAACATGTTTCTTCAATGGCTGTCCCAACCAGCCCGTCCCAACCGGCACACCCATCCCAAACATGCAGCTTTACTTAATCAGGAGAAAGAGTTATGATACAATGCAGGCAAATGGCATATGTAAATAATTATAATAAAGTGGAGGGTTCATCTATGTATCTATTCTATTCTACAGTATTTAGTCGATGCTTTTCTCCGTCTGAGAATAAGAACAACACAAGCAAGAAATGAAACAATAGGGAACATCATAGATAATTGCAGTCAGACTGCTGGAAGTTGGACACAGTTGTTGCATGCAGTGCTAGAGGCACGGATTGTTCATTATTCTTTATTATAAGTTAAACACCACTTATTAATTAAATAAAATAATGTTGAAAAAACTGTTCTTATTTTGTGCAACACTAAGCTATAAATAAATTAATGGGAGCGTTTTTGAGAATGTTCTTTTAGAGTAACTAAAACGTTTGTTTTTGGTTTTAGCAATCAAGTAATCAACTGTAACTAGTTACTTTTTCAGCAAATAACACACCACTGACAGAAATGTATAAAACAGTCCAATGCGTATGTTTAAGTGTGTAGGTGTGTCATCAAACCTGCTATTCTGTTGCAGCATAACTTGCTTTAAATACTTTTTAGGTCAGGGGTAGGAATCTCCGGTCCTAGAGAGCAGCACTCCTGCAAGTGTTTCTTTGTCGCAACATACCTGACTCACATCAGACGTAATTAGCAGACTTGTGCAAAAACATCAAATGCTGCACAAGTATGCTAATTAGCAAATGATTTGAGTCAGTTCTGGTGCAGCAGGGACACTCACAACACTTGCAGGAGTGCAGTTATCTAGGACCTGAGTTCCCTACTCCTGTTCTAGGTTGAATCTAAATATTCTGAATTGATAGCTAATCAAGCTGCAAGTATTTGTAATAATCTAAAAGAGATCTTAGCGACTGTGTCATCATGCAGAACGTACGAGGTGAAAAGTGCTCAAAGGAAAGTGATCATACTCAGGTGACCCCCTCTCCCAAAAAGGCCAGAAGAATCCCGAGAGCACGGCAGATGGCAGCCAGTCCCAAACAAAGACCCCAGCCACCCCCCCCCTGGAGCCGGCCCAGAATCCACCCAGGTGGCAGCACAAGGAGGTCCCGGCCAGAGCCCCACGCAGTCAGGCAGAATGGAACCCAGCCGTCCCAGGTCGGCAATCGCAGACCTCGCCGGGTGCCCAGGACGCACAGGGCGGGCAGAGCGCAGGACCAGGGCCCCAAGAGTCCAGAAGCAACCAACCCCGGCAGAGTCCCAGGGCCCCCAGCCAGCCACCCGACAGGAGCAAGTCCGACCCCTGCGCACCAGATGCCACCCCTGTGAACCTGCCTACCATCCACACACACACACACACAGATCCACACACAGCCTACCCCGCCTCCCCTCTCCAAACCCTAATTCCCAGACACACACACACTCTTCATACCCACACCCATACGACCACACACATCCATACTCACCCTCAGTCCCCTTACCCATAGTACTCACACACCCCCATACATACAGACATACCCACACACAGACAGTGACCCATCTACACCAACCTATCCTCCTCTCTACCCAACATCTTCCTCACTTACACTCACCCACGTACACCTATTCCCTCACTCTCCCCACTCCCCCACCCACATACTCATTTTGGGGAAATTTCATATATTAGCTTATTATTATTACTTTGCTCTTAATTAATGTCTAGCTGAAAGGTCCGACCATAATGCTCCTGAACTGATGTCACTCTGACCTTAGTAAACCATCTGCAAGGCCGGCGTCCTTCCATCAGGAAAATGTGACTCGGGGGTGGGGGGATAGCTTTAGACTTCTGTATGACAACAGATCTCTGGAGGGATTCTCCCCGGGTTATGACCTTGTACCATGTCTGTATGTCCTAATGTATTGTCTCACCTCTTGTCTTAATGTTTAATGTATGTTCAACTTCTTTTATGCTTCATTATTAAATTTATATTCTTCTCAATCTAAAGAAACCAGTCTCCTCATCCTTCACAGAAAAAACGGCCATTACACCCACCTCCCCAAATAACAAACGTATTCACTCCCATCCATTAATATCTTCCCTCCCTGCCACCTATCACCCCCCACCCCACTCACACACCCATCTCCTCCTTCTCATGTTCCCCCATCCACACAGCAAGCCCAGCACACCCCAGCGCCCACAACAACCTCCACCAGCAAAGCCACCCGAACCCCAGGCGCATGGGAGTGACCCGAACTGAAGCTCCCTAAAGACTAAAGACAATCCTGGTTATGTAACTCTGTACTGGCATAAAAAGAAAGTGCAGTAGCCTTTTTTTGTTTGGCATGGGGGAAAAAAAACACCTTGGGCACTTCCTAAACTCCAGACAGGAAACCACATCAATTGCTGATATTGTCCCACCCTGTCTTCACTTAGGCAACCCCCTGCTTCTACCAGAGACACAAAATAACTTAATACTGATCAATACAATTAAAACCTGGGAAGCAGTTGAGGTACTTTTTCTGCCTTGATCCCCAGAACAAAGCTTTCCCTCTTGGCCTGCACACTAGTACTTTTTAATGACTATGGATTAGGATTGTTGGAGGTCTGCTGGAGGCTGAAGGATCATCTCGACAACTCAGATCACCATCTGAACAGTTTTGTCAGACAGTTTTGTGATATTGACTGCTTCGTGCTTCACTTCAATAATTCATCAATAATCAATAATCATCAATAATTTTGCTTTTCATTTGTATTGCTAAAAATAAATTTAAATGAAACACTTTTAAAAAATCACTGCACAGGACTATCACTTATTGTGGATTTTTCCTAAAGCTGATGGGAGGTGTTGGGTTCACTCATATTCGTGAGGCGCTTTCTCATATAGGCCCTCCACAAGCTCACGATCACTTGCACAATGGAAAGTGGAAGCAGAGCTTACTGCTTTAGAAACAAAACAAAAACTGCTAGAAGAAAAACATGCACTTGAAGAGGAAGAAGAGAGACTATGTAAAAGGAAGGAAAAATTCCATCCATTCCATCGCTCTCTACTAAGCCGAAGAGAAAAACATGACATAATGCACCCGCAACAGTAAAACTATCTGCACCTGAAGAGACACAAAATGGAAATACCCTTTGTGATAGCAAATGAATGTTTGATATAATGAGGACGCAGAACGACATAACATCACTTCTCATACAACAACAATGCTTGTCTGCTCTTTCAAAAAGAGAAATTCCAATATTTGATGGCGACCCTGTTAAGTTTTACGTTTTCATAAGTGCATTTTAATACGCAGTGGAAAGTAATACAAATAACAACATGATCGACAATATTTTTGGAACAATACACAAAAGGAAATGCAAAAGAGCTTGTGAGAAGTTGCCAATATATTGATGCAGAAAGTGGATATTTTAAAGCAAAGGATCTGTTAAAAGAACTTTATGGAAATGAGCAGAAGGTGACATCAGCTTATATGGAAAGAGGATTGTCTTGGCCACAGACTAAAACAGAGGATGCAAAGAATACAGTCTCTTTCTCCGTAGCTGCTGTAATGCTATGGAGGATGTGCAGTATCTGCATGACCTGGATATACCATCTAATATCATAAAGAAATTGCCATATAGGATGAGAGAAAGATGGACGAGTCATGCTTGCGGCCTTCAGGAGAAATTAGACAGGAGAGCAAAGTTTGTTGACCTTACAACCTTTGTTGAAAAGCAAGTGAAGATACTTATTGATCCTGTGTTTGGCAATATATAAGACGCAACAACAACGCAGAAAGGAGCAAGCAAACTTTAAATCCAGCTCCACTCTGGAAACAAAGGGACAAGTTTTGCCACGACTGTAGACCCTGTGGAAAAGAAATGCCTGTCTGAGAATAAGAGCAAAGATACTCACCAAACTAGGAGGAACATATGCCCCAGCTGTAAAGGAGGACATTCACTTGAGAAGTGCGTTGGAGAGAAAGGCTCACAAAGACAAGATTAGATTCTTGAAGGACAACGGATTCTGTTATGGCTGTCTGTGTAAAGTGCACATCAGCAAGGAATGCTGTCGAACGATCTCCTGCGTCAAATGTGGCCTGAAACATCCAGCTATTTTACACAGGGACAATGAGAAATGTCACGAAGTCTGTGGATAACAGCCTAATCTCTAGTGATCTTACAGGGGCTGGAGAGCATAACTGCAAACTTCCCATTGTTCCACTTCAGGTTAAAGCAAAGAAACTCCATCTCACTGGAAGAAAGACCAACATTCTCCTAAAACTATGGGCCAGGAAAGAGTGGTGAACAGCTATGTGGCCCCTGAGTTGGAGGTTGCAGCACTTAATTGAGGAAACTTTATTAACTTGCCGAGAGCCTAAACACAGAAATCAATGCCGGTATCTCAGAATAATATACCTACAGAAAAGGGTTCACTCATATTCGTGACGCGCTTTCTCATATAGGCCCACAGAGACGCTGGATCCAAGTTGCTTATACATCATTTATTAATATTGGCCATCAGCGTTGGTGTAACCTTAAAAAATGTGCATATTGGTAGATTACAAATTAAACCGGAATTATTGCAAAGAAAACTAAGGGGAAAAAAAATGCACTAAAGCGGTCAACGAAAATTATGGCTACCCAAGCTGCCTCTCCCCAACCATTTTCCCTAGTGAAGGTGTATCTTAAAACTTTCCATCACTCACACACACCTGTCCACGTACACACCTACTGACTCCTGCTCCCCAGACCATATGTCTTCTACAAAGCTTTCTGATTCACGCTAAAGAGTCGAGGTCGCCATCGATGTATTTGTACTTGGATTTAACAAGCCCGACAGGACGTCACATGAAGAGTTTCCTGCATTGTCTAGGAAGCATAAATACATTTTTTAGACATAGTAACCGGGTAATGTCCGGACATTAACCACCCGCACTTTACCCAGACATGCCTATTCAGACATGCAACAACATGACATGACATGCATGAGCTTTCTCTAATGAACGATGCTGATCACGTTGTTTTCATTCGCAAACTGGTAAAACCAGCCATGATGCAGGAAATCAAAGCAAACAGTTTCCATGGTGAATCCCTATCCCTGTATGTGTTATCTGATCTGCTTCACCACGACTCCTGATGGTTTTACTACAGCTCTGCAACAATCATGCTACAAAGTCCAAATACTTCAGCAAAACCAGCAGAACAACATCAGTTCCACATAAACAGATCAACTACACATTAAATACACATCCTGTGCAGCTCTTTTTTTTTTACATTTAAATGTGTATCTAGAATCAGAAGTAAGTTTTTATTATGAGAACAAATTTTTATTTCTTGCTCCATTTTCAGTCAGGTTTTTTGTGTAATGTAATTTAATCATTGTTTTGCCTATTCCTTTTTTTAAAGTTTTTTTCTTTGGCATTTGCTCTATCTAGCATCAAAATAGTCAAATATTTTGAAGCTCTAAAAATTGAAGGTTGCAAATAATTAATAGTTAATATTTATAAATCAAGTTTTGTCATCCTTCACAAAGGGGCAGAAGAACAAGGAGCCATCTGCTCTCTGACTGGACAGTGTGGTCAGTCACCATCCAATCAGACAGGGGTATGAAGAAAAGGACAATCTCGCATCTCACATCCACTTTTGTGCTTTCATCTCTGGAAAGGATATTTGCAAAAGAATTTCTGTATTTTTCCACAAATATTTTTTACAGCCATACAAATAATTTTCTGCACAATTACAAACGTTGGTTATATATTGTAACTCTAGAGTATGTGCACGTGATCCCCACTGTTTACACCGCCATGTTGGATGGCAAGCATCCAGTGACAACTACTACAAGCTGAGCAGGTACACACGAACTAAAGCATGTATCCGGCATAAACACACACACACAGCTTGTATGGATGCAGTATCAAACAATCGTAGAATATATCTGAAATAGCTGAATCGAGTTCCTGCGAGCAATTTTCTCATTTTGTTGAACTGGTAGGTGAAGTGATGAGAAGATATCGCCAGAAGTGTTCTCTACTTGTGATTAATGATCCCTATAATCTCTGCATTTCATTGATACATTATTTCAAAGAGGTGCTCACCAATGTACATGGTGGGTTCTGCTCGAGATTGGAAAATTATTTATAAACTTATCTGTAAAACACTTGCATCCCTCTCCCATCACTCCTTATCCGCACATTTCTCTGTGCAGTCGTTTCTGCCGCTTCCTCCTCTTGAGTTCCGCCTGTCGGGATCAAGGCGGCATGACACACTGGACGTCGGCCTTGGCCCCCCTTCATTGAACGACCAGCTGACCACTCGGCTCACTGACAAAGCCTCTGGCTTCCTACCAGACCTCAGCCACAGCAAAAAACATTGCGCTGATAGCCTAAGTCATCATGAAGATGGTGAAGGACTCCATCACCTTCGCGGGCAGATCACGTGGCTAATGCTGCCAGCGTGATCATGAACCTATGCGCAGTCTCAGCAGTCACTTTGGCTTGCATAGCCACCTGGCAGCATCTGATTCACTGGAACGTGTGGCTGCACGTCTCCAGCAGCGTTACGGAGGAGTCCCATGGAGGGTCCCATCAGCCTGGAAGGTTTGTTTGGACCCCAGTTCCACTCCCTCCTGGACCATTTCAGAAAACCTCTAAGGAGGAGGCTTCTCCTGACACTCCACACCAGGCTCGCACATCTAGCTGCTGGAGAGAGAGACGAGACGGCAGCTAGATGTGCGAGCCTGCCGAGACAGCTGGCCTGTTTCAGGGCTAACTCACCCGACCAACCTGTCTGTCCTCTCAGAAACAGTGCCTGGCTCTCTTATCGAAGCTGCAGGAACTCCTGGAAAAGGAAATTATTTCCAGGGTCATTCCAGGCAAGGAGAATACAGGTTTTTACTCCCTCTGTTTCCTATATCAGATATATGTTTGTGAGTGCTTGGGTCTGGCCTCTGAGAGGGAGCGCTTAATAAGTCTCGGACTCTCCCAGAATGTCGTGAACACCATCCAGAATGGCAGAGCTGCTTCCACAAGAGCACCTTACTCAGCTAAGTGCTCAGTTTTTTAACACTGGTGTCCGAAGGTGGCTAAAGAGATCTCAGCCCCATTGCTTGTGCTCTGCCACACGCCCTCACCTTCATCCAGTCTCTGTTAGAGAAGAACCTGGCTTTCAGCACCCTTAAGCACCCAGACTAGTCATTTGTCCATGACACGGAAGGGTCTGTGAGGGTTTGCTGGAAACAACAAGACAGCAGTGGCCAAGAACCGATAGGTGTTAGGTAACGTATTACCTAGGTTACGTAGGTATTTGGCTGCACCGTAATGTATGAGGCGGCAAGCGAACATGGCTGGACTGAGCGTCTGAACCCGCTTTTACCAAAAAGTGAGCAGGAACAGTGATCATCATGTCACCAGCTGGGCTGACGGGTTATCATTACTCGAATCAGTAAGCGACTCTGAGTGGGACACGGAGGGATGTGCTGCTTTGACAATGTGAAACTGTAGCGCTTGGTAACCGACAGGATACATATGTGCTCATCAGAAAAAACAGGAGGAGGAGAAGGAGGTCGGAGAGCACTAGCTGAGACGCATCACTACTCCAATCTGTGGACCCAACATATCCGCCAGTGGCCAGAGGTGGCTATGGCGTGGGTAGGCGGAGGGTTAGCCACACGATGTTTTCTGTAGGTGTTCCAGGAGAGGCTGGAACACTTATCTCATTTCCTCTGGGATGGAGGCAAATGGGTTCTGGGTTCTGGAGCCAATTTCAGCTGACACAGGACGAGACGCATGGTACACCCTGGACAGGTCCCCAGTCCATCATAGGGCCAACATACACAAACAACCAACCATGCACAAAAACACACTCCGGGCAATTTAGAGTCTCCAATCAGCCTATCCCCAAGGTGCACGTCTTTGGGAGGAAGCCGGAGCACTCGGAGACAACCCACGCTAACACGGGAAGAACATGCAAACTTCACACAAAAAGGCCACCACCTTAGCCAGGGGTCGTACCGGCAACCTGCTTGCTGTGAGGCTACAGCGCTAACCACCACGCTACCATGCAGCCCAACAAATAATCATATAGATTATAAAATAATACATGAAATAAACATAAAACGTGTTTGACTTGTGCCTATATTTCTGGGTGTATAAAATAATTTGCTGATGCAATGATTTCTAAAATACTTTTTAGAGATGAATTTTTCTTTCAGTCCTCCTGTCTAAAGTGTGATATCATGAAGCAACCTCTCATGACATGAGATTGTCAGCAACTCTGTATTTATCGGAAGCAGGAAGAGCAATAAAGCTGTGTTTTACTGCTCTGTTTTCACCGCTATATTGTGTTAAGCTCCAGGATCAGCACTGGCTTTCTGAATACTAATAATACACATTTAATGACATTATTATTATTATTACAGCAGATGATTTTAATTCCTCTCATGGAAATTACTTGCATGTGGTTGCATGCAGCCTTTAACCCTTTCATGCTTTGTGGTCACTAGAGTAAACACCTGTTAAACGTTTTGTAACGTGTGTCCATGAATGAGGATAGTATATTTATAAATGAATCCCTTCAGTGGATATTGGTGAGTAGTCTAACAAAGTACCATTCACTGAAGAATAAATAAATATAATATAATAAGTAAATATATAAAATATAAATGCATAATAACCAAAGTTAGCCTTAGCAATAAATAGGAAAAGAATTATAAAGCTATATTATATTTAGAATATTTACATTATATAATTATTATATAATTATATAATATTTTATAATATTTACAGAAATAAAATTAATTAAATAAATACAGAGTGAAATATTAATAAAAAAATGAAAGTGTTGCATGTTTTCATTTACAGATGTGCAGTGTGAATGTGTGCGGTGTGTGTGTTAATGCGGACTCTGCGCCGGTCTGTCGTGATGAAAAATGAGCTGAGCCAGAAGGCGAAGCTCTCGATTTACTGGTTGATCTTTGCTCCAACCCTCACCTATGGTCCTGAGCTGTGATTGTGACAGAAAAAGATGGCGAATACAAGCGGCTGACATGAGTTTCCTCTTCAGGGTGGCTGGGCTCTTCCTTAGAGATACGGTGAGAAGCTGGTTCATCAGAAAAGGTCTCAGAGTAGAGCCGCTGCTCCTCCACATCGAGAGGAGCCAAATGAGGAGGCTCGGGCATCTGTTTAAGATGCCTCCTGGAGACCACTGGCAGACCCAGAACACGGAGATTATATCTCTCGGCTGTCCTGGGAATGCCTTGGGATCCCCCCGATGTGGTGGCAGATGTCTGGGCTTCCCTCCTTGGGATTGCCTCTATTTTTAAAACATTTCTTAAGTTTTCATCTTATATCAGATTATTTAAAAGTTTTAAATGTTGTTTTTATCACAAGAAGAGGGAAGAAAAGAAGCTACTGATGAGTAACGACCAAAGGAATGCCGTGAGACAGAAAGAAAGAGACAAAAGCACTGAGAAACAGTCAGGACAGACACAGGAATGAAACATTTCTAGGTGTGACTCTGGTTGTCACTGAGTAATGCAAAATTATAAAATGTAGGTAGCCTGAATGAGCTGGAAACAAAATGTACACAATGTGCCGCAATTACTATTTGCCCCACTGAGCTAAAAATGTTAGTAACATACTTTTACATTGTGTCATGGACAATTTTACAATATTGTTTGGGGGGCGGCTTAGAGGTTTGTGCCCAGGGGCCCCCGCACGTTTAATCCGGCTCTTGCATACAGTTAAAACACAGTATTTGAAAAAAATGTGGCATTGTTTTTGTTAATGCATGCCTAAAGGGTTAAGGAAAGCAAACGTAATAATGAGAACCTGTAACTGTAGTAAGAACAGCTTTTAATGAGCCCATTACAATTAAATTAAAGTCATTGTGGGGTTATTGATTGAGCACTTACTGGCTCCCAGTTGTGAATTAATAACAGCAGCGCCACATGCTGGCAGTGTGCAGGTGCTGCAGATGTTATCTGAGATCTAACCTGGCTGTCTTGCAACGTGTCCTCGCAGCCCTCCAGAGCAAAACACACCGTGTCACAGCATTGAGGACACACCCAGACCAGGTCGCGCATCGTCTGCACCACGGCTGCGGAGAAAGTCAGGCAGGAAGTGGTGATGGAAGATGTTTGGCTTGATGATGTTGTGGATGGTGTTAGGACTGAGTTTTACCAGAAGTGATGTGATCCTGTTTTAAGCCAAGTAGCTCAGTAAGGATCTCCAGACATCTGTCACTGTAGCTCCGTCCGATACGACCTGCACATAATCCCAGCAGAGGAAGCAGGAAGCACAGAGAGGTCTGCTTTTTATCTCAGAAACATTAAAATCAAGTTTATATACTGAGTTATGGCTTGGCTATGCTTCTTATTTTTAGTAATGGCATTGTAAGAACTACTGTACAGGTTTTTGTGGATGCTTTCCATGTTTTTCCTCTGCTTCCATTTGTCCCTGCTGTCAGGTCAAAGATTAATACGCAAATTTAGCAAAACCAATATTAAAAATATAAATAATAATATTTAAGCATCAAGATGAGCCCTAAACCAATAAAGCTAAATGTGAATGGCCAGAAAGCCATCTGGCTGTCCGCATGCTGGACGGGACGAGTTAAAGAAAATAACTAGTTGAAAGACACATCATTTCTTCCTTTAGTTACAAAAATAGCAACACACCAGTCTGACAGCCAGATAATCTCCAGCGTGGTGGTTCCCAAACAGGTGAACAGCAAATGAACCTGAACCTGGTTCAGGTCTGGTTCAGGTCCAAAAGAAAGAAATGAACCAGGATCGAAGAGAAGCATCCATCTACTGTTGGCCAAAGCATAATCAGAAATGGTTTCTATGGAAACATGACTGTCAAGACGCTAGAAATGGCTGATGTCACATGACACAAGAACTGGTGTGAAGATCAGCAGAAACAGGTCTGATGGAGGGACAGGTCCTCTCCAGAACCAGAACCAGAACCAGAACCAGAACCTCAACAATACTGAAGCAGTGTGGGATCATCCCACTTTGCAAATTCCTTCAGGGATCCTGGAAAACTGTTTTGGAGGACTACTTAGAGAAATTAATTTAGTTCTTATGTTATCAGGACACCTAATGTTAGCATAAACCTACCTGACATGTTTTGACAGTAATCTACAGTCTTCGTCGATGAAGACGGGAGACTACTGTTGAAACATGTCAGAACTAAATTAACCACAGAAATTCCAGACACATGATAAGAATATTTAGAGAAATTAAAAAAAAATCTTGTCTTCGTGAGTGAATTGTGTTTAAAATCCAGTTGATGTCACATCTTCACAGAAAGTATCATAGTGATAGCTTCAGTGCTGATGCTCAGCAGCAAAGGTGCCAACAGAAAATGCTTGTCGTGCACCCCCATACTCATCATGAGTATCAGCACCTCCCATCAGGCAGGTGCTTTAGGGTGGAGGAAAAAACTGAAACATTCACTTATCCCACACTCAATCGGCACTGGGCCTTCTTATCTTGGCTAGATGTTCTAGCGGTTCCTAAATACGCTTAATGTTTGTACTGCAGTACAATTTCCCATGCAAGTGGACAATAAAGTATTATCTTGTCTTAGTTTCCTAATAACAAATGTGTACATAGACAGCTGCTTCAGCAGGTTGTGCAGTAACAGAGTTGTGTGTGTTTACCTATAGCTGTGATGGCAGCCTGAGCTGTGTCAGTGTTAACATCAGTGCAGTATCCCTTCAGCTCATCCAGTAACATGGCAACATTCTCGTCATTCACCAATTCAACCAGTACCTGCAAACACAATAGTAGCCCAGTGCATCAGTATTGGTATATGTGCAGGATTCATTCCTGGTCATCTCCCAAATGAGCTTGTTCCTGCTTGGTCTCCTTTTATTGGAGGCTTTCACTGGTAAAAAGAAAAAATGCTTCTGTCTGACGTGGGAAAAGCTTCTAATCAATCTTAATAAAACTCATTTGTTCAGGTTAATTTTCATATAATTTCCCAGATTAGCACCTGTAGTTTTGTTAAATTGTGTACATGTCCTTTTAAAGCAGCTTTTATGATGAAGGATTTATGTGACATATGGTGAAAACGACACTCTGGAGCATCATCTCATACAGACAGAAGGTTCGAGTGGTAAAACTAAATAATCATTCCTGGTTTTAACAAGAACATAGTGAAGATGCTCTGATTTCAGAAAGTCTTCAAAAGTGAAAACATCCTGCAGAAAAGCTGTTAAAAATAAAATCATGCAACAACCAGAAGCCAGAAAGATGCATCACCTGCATTTTCCTCTGCTTGATGTAGGCAGGCTCGGCGTAGCCACAGAAGAAACGCTTGTAGTGCGCCCCCATCAGGCCGGGTACAGAACGCAGCAGCAACTACAATAAGATAAGCACATTTTTATTTCTCTAAACTTACTTTCACAGTTTTTTATGGGTAGAAATGTATACAAAAAAACATGGAGCACAGTGACCGTGCTAAGAAAACGTGGCACCGCCCCACAAAATGAGTAAAAAAATAGAAAATGAAAACTGGACAGGGAGGCTAAAGAAACCTATCGAAAAGTCCTGGTTGTTTCCTGCATGTGGCATCCGCCTCCATTTATTTTCTATATCAGGACTATGAGGTAGGACGTAAACTAAAGGTTGTTTCAAACAAATAAAAACACAAACACCTACCTACTTATAAAAAGAAAACAAACATGAAGTCTCCAAACACAAGATGTGTTCTAGTCAGATGAGACCAAAGCTGAAGGCTTTGGACGTACAATTCCAGCTTCATTCGAGGAAAAGGTACAAAATAGCCATAGTGAAGCATGGTGGTGGGAGTATCATTCTCTGGGGTTGCTTTCTTTCAGCTGAAATTGGCTTTTAGTAAAAGGAGATGGACAAATACTGGTCAGTTTTGGGCCAGAATATTCAGGCGTCTACCAGAAAGCTGAAGAACTTCACCTTCACCTTGACCATGAGCCTGAGCACAGATCAAAAACAAGCAGAAGAAATATTCTTCTAGCGAAGACTGAGTTTTAACAACCTCTTAGGACCCAGAACTATTTCCAACACAAACCAACAGAGTGATCAGGAGAGCATTGTGCACAAGACGCCTTCACAATCTTACTTACGTGGAGCTTATTTTCAAGGAAAGGTCACCAAATATGAACAAATACGGCTAATTTAGTGGGGCAGATTGACTATTTAGTCAATTCATCTCGATGCAACACCATTAATAAATGTTCAAAATCAATTATTTTCCTAAATAAGGAAATGACAAACACCTGTGACCCTGATTAGGATTAAGCTGTGTAGGAAATGCAGGAATGAATGATAAAGTGACAAATGCAGCTGTGGCAGGAAGCTTCAAGTAGAGACGGACTGGTCCATCCGCCGAAATTCTCCAGGCGGTAAACAGTAAAGAATCAAGACTGCAGAAGGCTAGCAGCTTTAGCAGCTTGCTCCTGCTTTGCTACGACTACAGAGCATGAGCTCATCTCGTCGGGTTTGAAGACTAACGTGTGGAAACATTTTGGTTTTTATGGACACGAGAACAGACAAAACCTGGACAAGAATTACTCCTTCAGGAAGTATAGTAATAGACCCTATAGTAACAGTAATACTATTACTATAAATTTAATTCGATTTTAATTTACATGTGGATGGATCCCAAAAATATGGTTTCCTCACAGCAACGTCAAACCAGACGTTTAAAATGTTTAAATTTTTAGTATATCTATACTTGTATTCAGTTAAGAGACAGAGTATAGAAATTTAGGAGTTACTGTCATAAGTTAAGTAGATTATGGAGGGAGATAAAAATGGGGTAAACAGGTGGGGGGGGGTGGGAGGTGGGTACTTGTGTTCTGTTGATGTGTGTATCTCTGTATATTTTAAAATGCTTTGTTACCTCCGCCAAGGGGGTCATGTTTTTGTCGATGTTTAACTGGTCCGTGTACAACACAACTCAGAAATTATGGGTGGATTCTCATGAAATTTTCAGGATATATCCAGAACCGGAAGATAAAGAAGTGATTACATTTTTGAGGTGGTCCAGATCACCATCTGGATCCAGGAATGTTTTGAAGGATTCTTTAATAATGCGAGATAAAGCCACTCATGTTATTGCAGGCGTTTCTGTCTGCTCTTTTTCACTCTGACAAAGATCATGTGTGAGTTCTGAGAGATGTATCACCCTTAAATAAGCCCAAACTTTTTTCTAGTAATTTCTTCATAAACAAAAAAAAGTGAGGAGTGAGATATATCGTTCCATTACACTCTTTGATGCACGTGACGACACAAAGTCGTACAATTGGATGTGACAACAGCATGTGACAGCGCGAGACTGTGTGATAGCACACAGACTATTCCAATAAGATGACGTTTGTCTACATTACAGGAAGTCAGCAACAGCGGTTGCTATGAATAGCCAGGGGTGTTGTCTTTTCAACAAAAAAAAAGTTATTAATAATTTCAGTTTTGTTTAGGAAAGCCGTGGTGCTTGGCGGAGGTTTGCTCTCTCTGAGTGCTTTTCTAGTTTTATTTTGTTATTAACTTTTTTAACCATGTAAAGCCCTTTGTGTTGCTTTTTAGCACAAAAAGTGCTGTATAAATAAATAAATAAAGTTAGAAATAAAGTTGTTTTTGTTTTAACTCCAGTGTTTTTCTTAAGGGGATATTGCCTGAGGGGCTCTGCCTTCTCGTTCGAGGGGTTTTTGGCATGTTAATTGCCCCTATCTGGATGGCCGGGGGTTCGACAGTGCAGCCTTACAGCGGTGGGGTAAACCCTGCTGCTATCTGGGTGGTTGCCATGGCGGCAGCCCTATGGACATACGGGGACTGGCTCCTGGTGTGGATGGATCCCAGTGATATTACATCCTCACATCAACGTCAAGTCGGATGTTTATTACTTTTAGATTTTATATACTTTCTTATTTTATTTACTTATTGTTACCAACATTTAGTTAAGAATAATCTAAGACTGTCTGTCTTTGTGTGTGTGTGCGTGTATGACTGACTGACAACATGATGAGTCTTTTAAATTGTTATTTGATCTATTTTATGCACCCAAATTTGACCAAATAGGACAAAATTAAGACCCTGAAAGACTGAGCGCTGTGGTTACATCTTGAGTCTTAGTTTAAGGGGTGCACCAACTGTTTTCTAGTTAAACTGTAATAGGTCACATTAAAAGGGGGATATTTTATTACTTGGTCTTATTTAATTCGTAAATCCACTGAAACATATTTGGCTCTACAGGACACCAACAACCTCTAATTACTCTCATGTCCAAACCTTCTGACTATGAAAGTTCTTCAACACCTTCTACCGACACACTCTGACAGTTCGTACTGACCTGTATGTGACAGAGAGCAGTGAACCTCATCTCTCTCGACCCGCTACCACAAGCAGCCAGCAGAGGTCCGCAAACCCGGTCCAGGGCCGCCAAGCCGACAGCCGGCATCCCGGAGCTGAGGCTCAGGAAGAGGCTGAGGGTGGCTGCCATGACCGGAGGATGGGAGCATATTAGAGAGGCGTCCAGCAAAGAAAGGATGTCAAAAAGCTCGTCCTCTGACTGCGGATGGTAGCGTTGGAGGATCCTCAGCACCTCACACTGACCCCAAATGTCGCACTCTTTCAACCTGTCGGAGGAACACACACAATATTAATAGGCAAGTTTATTTGTATAACAGCTTTCATGTACACAACTGTTCAAAGTGCTTTACTTGAAAACATTGAAAGCATTACAGATGTTGAAATAGAAAAAAAAATTATTTATAGCTGCAAGGGAAAAGAAATGTTTTAACCTGTATTTTAAATGTTTCTACATGTGGTGAAAGTTTTATCTCTACTGGCAGTTTGTTCCACTGGTTTCCAGTATAACAGCTAA
>JBAMHX010000015.1:28055760-28070630 GCA_037177515.1 Pseudomugil tenellus
TGGTGTTTAGATTTAGGGTTAGGTTTTGGTGACAGCACCACCGAGGGTGACAACTACGATAATAATAAGTGAACCGCCGCGACTATGAGTGTTGCTCATGTGGCGGCTGTGGTGACACATGTTGAAGAGGTGGTGACTGATGCAGAAAAAGGAGGATGTTTAGTGACTGGGGCTCATGGGAATCACATTTCCGTATGAAGTTCCAGTAGAAACTGGATGTGACCTTAAAATTTTGATACTTTTCTGTTGAACACTGGATTTGAAATCATCCTGTCACTTGCTTTTTGTCTCTTACAACCCAGTGCGACTCCAGATCAGCTCCAACTCATTCTGTGCTTAGTGCTTCACGAGTGTTCAGATTCTGTTGCTGGTATTCGGGATTTTACTTTCTCAGTAGGGTGTTTCAACATAGCATCAGAGGGGAAACACAAATCTAGGGACACTAGACTCTGCTAGATCAGATGTGATGGGATTATGTTCTTACCTCCACCAGGGAGGTTATGCTGTCAGGAGAGGTCATCTGTTAGCAAGATAACTCAAAATGTTATGGACCGATTTTCATTAAATTTTCAGGATACTCGCGAAATAGGACAAGGATAAAGTCATTACATGTTGGAGGTGATCTGGATCATCGTCTGGATCCAGAAATGTTTAACATTGCGAGATATAGTCCCAATATGTGGGGGAACTGTGAGCTTGGCGGAGGTTTGTGCTCTCTGAGTGCTTTTCTAGTTTTTCCTTTTATGTGTACTTATTTTTACAGCAGCTATGCAGGCGATGAAGAAGTTGGCGAAGGAACGCTGGCAGCTGTGGCTAGATGTTTGATTGGAAAATGGACATCCTTGTGGATTACACACTGTTCTCTCTTGTTGGCACGTCGTGAAGAAACTGTGGATGAAGAGGATCAACTAACAAATGTCTGTTGTAATGGCAGCTCAGCGGGCAGAACTGTAAATGCACGTCTGGGATGTGATGCCTTGCTGATTGACTAGATGGAAATTGAAGGATGACACGTGCTTGTTGCCTGCTGTAAGGAACTGCTGACTCAGCCTTATTGCGTTTCTGAAAACTATTTTAAAGTCTGTTAATAATGTGATTCTTACCGTGTAGGTAGATGGAATATACCCGTATCTGATGCGTTTAGGTGCGTGTAGTGGATGTATCGGTAACAAGCGGAGGGTTGTATCAATTTACTTCAGTAACTTCTGCCTTGGTGTGTGTGTGTGTGTGTGTGTGCTATTAAAGAGTTGGGTGCTCTGTGATCTTTATTTAGGTTAGCTTCCCTGTTAGGATTAGTGTCTGGGCTATTTGGGGAGAATATTCTAGTAAAGTCTCCTTGTGCCGCACCTGAACATACTGTTGGTGATCTCAGTGGTCTGAGGCCTCACCTGGCCTCACCAGTGTTTCACCTGGGAGTGAAGTTTGGCAAATGGATCCCAGCTGGGATGGAAATCGCTCCATGTTGAGGGTTGTAGGTGAGTTTTATCCCCCAATCATAACAGTGTGCATAATTAATGTCCAGAGTGGCAGCAGGCGGGGTGTTTTTGCTCCTACATGGGTAGCGGAAGGTGAAAGCAAAGACATTTACTGTGTTTTACTTTTTCATGCTTTTGCTGACAGATGTGTAGGATGACTTTACGTATATTTCTTGGTTTAGTTTTCCTATATGCTTGTTAGAATCAGTGTCAGTCAACAACAGGCAGCAGCCTTTGAGAGCATTATTATTATTACCATGTACAGAGTCAAGTCATGGACCTGTGTATTATTAATAACCAAATCGTATAAAAGTCTCTGACCATGTGTTGCTTAAATATTCAGGACAACAATACAGACACCTTTCCTTCAAAAAACTCGGATGGTGTAATGACTCAGTTATGATCAGAAGAAAATCTGTTCTGCCGCCAGCAAACATTTTCTTGAAGTTGCTTTTTTCCTCAACATCCTCCGACCAAGACGTGCAAGATATTGAAAGTGAGTGCTGTGCTGCACATCTGAGGCATGGCGTCCATTTTGTTGCCCCTCAGAAGGAGACCGACCCCCTCCACAACTTTCTACGCAAACATTGAGCCGCAGGTGTGCATCGTTCTACAAATTTATATTTTTTTGGGTCATTTACAGCTTTTAGCATACATAACATACACTTTTAGCAGAGATCCCACACAATGTTTTATAAATGAGACCCCAGCTCCTCACGTGGAACGAGGAATATGTTAAAGAGGAATTGTGTAAGATTTTCTGTTGTAAACTGCATTTGTGTGTTAAAGTTTTATGACCTCCACTAATAATCTGCCAGAACGTTTTGTTTGTTTCAACATAAACCAGCCTCATGACAGTTTTCCATCTTGAAACTACAGTAGCCAGTGAGGGACAACTAGCAAGCCAGCATATAGCGACTGAGATCAGAGAGAGGCTTACTTTTAGAAATTGGCCGGAGATGCTTTTCCCAGGATAAACATGGAGCTAGCATTCCCCAAGTGGAAGGAGCTGAAGGAGGAGAACATTTTACAAGCTTTCTCCTCCACCAGTGAGTCAGCTGTACTTGTTAAATTATCCGTAAAGGTGTTGCTGCAGTACATCCTGCTAAAACAAACCAGTTGGTTTGTAGTACTTTGTTACTTGAGTTGCTTGTTTTCATGCCGAAATGAACGATGTTTCATCACAAGATGCTTCTGAATTCCTGATGTTGGTTTAAAACCATGTATTTGGTATAGCATGATTTAGGCTGTATTCATTTTGCCTGCGCTCACATTTTTATTAAAATGTCCTGTTTTATGGTATAAAGACGGAGACATGTTACTTATATAAACCATGATCCTACCACCACTGTGTTTAACAGAAGGGATGCAACATTAGGACAACTAAAAACAATAGTACATGCCACATTTAATAAGGAAAAGTTCATGTTTCTCATGTTTTCAAGAATCAGAAATTATGTTTTAAACAAATCAGATTAAAATGTCAAGTTTTTTGTTTGGAGTACGGATGGCAGCACAAGAGTTAAAGCTCTAAAACTGCTCTGTTTTCATGATAAATGTCCAGACAAGTTGTAAAAACCAGAATCTGTTCCTGATTAGAAGACAAGGAGTTGATTCCTTATTAGATTTAATAATAAAAGGCATCATCAAACAGTTTGTTCATCCTCCAGGTTGAGTTACCAGCAGATATACAAGTCTGTAAGCTTTATACCGTAGTTTCCAACAGACATTAATATGTGATAAAGCTCCAGGAACTCACCATCATGTATGGATCTTCCACCAGGGGATAAAAGAAATCAGTTGTCTGAACCAGAGACAACCCTCCATGTCTCAAAGGAATAACACAGCTGTCCATCCCTATACCTAAAACACAAAACAATGATGATATGAGTCACCCCTGCACACACATACATATATATACACACTGTATATGACTTTTTGACTATAATCATGAACTTTGCACTCAATGCATCAGACATTTTTAGCTGAATCACACCTTCAGTCTGGTGATTTGACAGCTTAGAGAACACGTGCTCTCTAAAATAGTTTATTTGTAACGTGCTTTTATTACAATCTAGCTTCTGACTGAAGACCGTCTGTAAACTTTATCATAATTTTACAGCAAAGTCTAATAAAACGTCCTGTTTGAGCAGGTTGTTTGCACAACAATCTGACGCATAATAAGACATGCTAGCACATTAGCATCGTTAGCTAACTGACGTTAGCAAGCGGCTTCTGACAACACGGAGCTTGTTTCTCACCAAGCCGCGGTCCGGGCAGCTGTTGACCCAACTCTGAAGCTTGGTCTTCGGCCTTTCCGGTTCCATCGACCCGGTCCGGTTCCAGTCCCGCCAGGAGTTTGAGCAGAGTCTCCTGCGGGACTTTGCAGCCTCATCCTTTCAGGTCCGAAAAAGAAGTGAGACGGAATCCGCGGTCCAGGCCGTGCTCTTCAGGTTTGAAAGGCTTGTATCCAGGCGGGAAACACCCCTCATTTGCAACTACCTCCACCGGGGGAGGTGGGGAAGTTGAACTTGACATGCCTCCCCGAGTTCAAATCTTAGGAAGAAGACAGCTCGCTGGTCCAAACACACCGTCGGCAACAAGGACAAGCGTGGGTCTGTCTGTCGCTAAGTGATTGAGAGCAGTGTAAAGTTACATCCATTAAACTACTTCAGCTTCCGGTTGTAACTCCTGCCATAAAGTAATATTTATGGACAGCAACAATTAACAGTATATATTTACAGCAACAGACGGATCTTCACACACACATAATGCACCTTATTGATGCGATACGTGTAAATATTAAATGTTTTTATATATACATGCATGTGTGTTTGTGCGCGTATATAACAAACGTTTTATTTTGAAAACAAATCCATATTTCCGGTCCCGCTCTGACTAACGTAAACCGCGTGAAACTAACGTAACGCTCGTACTAACAGAAAAGGACCATTTAACAAGCAAACAAAGCAAAACACGTCGCAACTTCCCATAAATTAAAGTACAAATGAAGAAGGCGGATATAAAATACAAGTTTCCCTTATACTAGATATAAAACAAGGACTAAGGAATAACTGATTTATTTTGTAAATACCCAACAATTTAAGCTTTGCAACAAATATTATAAACAATATTCACAGAAACTGAAAAAAAAACTGCTCACATTCATACAGATAAATAGCAGTTTGCTTCAGGTGAAGATAAGACAGAATAAGCGGTGGGTCAGATGATATCAGCATCATAATAAAGCAGCGGCTCAAACATAGACACAGAACACAGAGAATGGCTACGTTTTCCCCAACAACAGTAAATCCATCTCTAATACATTATAATACATGTTCTGATGTAAAGCTACATTACAACCAAAACACATTTTCAACTTTATTATTTAAAGTTCTCTAGGTCATTCACATGCATCTTGTCCTATTTCAGGGGAAACTATCTCTCTGATTTGTCACTTTCTATAATGACTATAGATGATGCACATTAACTCCGTGGTATGAAGTTTATTAATCAATCAATTGCTTCTGCAATAAAGAAAAAAAAGCAGGAATCATGTGGAAATACTGTCAGATCGGGGAGCCACTTCAGGTGGTCGGTGTAGCACGATGTGAAAGCAAACGGAGGGCCAGGTGATGAGATCAAAAGGATGACATGAAAGGTAGCTAGAGCAGAGAAAGGGAACCATGTTTTTATCTTTGCTCTTTTCATTCACCTGTACATCCCGTCAGCTGACTACCTTCATATATGTCATATGACTCATCTCCATTCAAACATATGAGACTTAATAGAAGATTCAACACTGTGTTCAGACTTGTTTATCTGTCGTTGCATAAGGTGCAAGAACAAGACCGGTTTTTCTAGGTTGAGCACAAACGCACCGAATGTAAATATATGATCTAAACTTTAGCGAGTCGACATTTACGTTACGATGTTCTGAACTACAGTGTCTTCATGTTACTGTATGCAGTCCATGACGTGTATCTGCAGCGTGTCCATGTCTGGAGCTAGGTACTGGCACTTCGGACAGCATAAGTCGGGCAGCTCCTCAGATGCGGCTGCTCCTTGATCGCTGACGGGCACCAAACCCTGATTGCGGTAAGATGAAGCCGGAGGACCTGTGTTGAACGCTGCACCAGGGAACACTCCTGCGGAAAACAATGAATGCAGGAGATTGTAACTGCTGGAGATGCGAGATTAAAAAAAACACTTTTTCTGTGATATCTGAGTAGCTGCTGGATGCTCAGACACAGTTCAGGTGGAAACTTTTTTCACACATCAAGCAATAAATAAAATGATCATTACTGGATCACAATAGCTTAAAGAGTTTAGACTTAAACTGATCTCTAACACTCTGCTCTTATAGCGAGAATGTAAAGCATGATGCAGTTTATCCATACGAGTCAAAACAGGAACTTAATCTAAATATTTTTGATAGAACAGCTTAAGAAAGTGGAGAAACCACAAACCCTCAAGGAGACTTACTGAGAATGACGTTAATAATAAAGAACGTGTAAGTTGACATATGTGTGATGGTGTGATGTACCTTGGGGAGGGGGAATGTGCGAGGGCCGGGCGGGAAAGTCTTCCTGGTGCCTCAGCTTCATCTGCTCCATACGTGCACTGAAACAAGTGAATGTTGACAACTTTCTGCTTAATGCAAAGCTAAAAACAGGATTCCTGCATGTTTCGGGATGTTGAACCTTTTTATGAAGACATTTTAAGACCAACAACCAGAATCATTAAAGAAACTCTTTATTTTTATTCACTGCGAGATAGACGACTACATTACATCCCACTTCCTCTGTGATAAGCAGCCAACATGAATCTGTTTGGTCTGCAAACAGGTTGCAAACTGGATATCAGGGGATTTGTAGCTTAAGCACATACAAACACCCGCAGTCGTTAGAACCAGAGAAACCTAATCCATCTATGTGTTCTTGGATTTCCGAGCTGGGACTCGTATTTCACAGATGATCCAGAGATTCCAGATTTAAAGACTAACAACAGCCCGTTCCTGATGTTCCGATTATATGTGTTAAGTTTCTAGTTCAGGAGCAGCACGCTGTCTGGTGTTGTCATGGTGACATTTGTAAACGAGTTTGTGATTTTCTTCTTTTAATTAGCATAATAGAAGCTCACTAATTGACTGTGAAGTGTCCATTTTTTACCAGTTGGTGCAACTGGAACGCAGACTACCTGCGAATGGAGTCACCTGCTCTCCAGACAACTTGAACGCACCACAAGCGCCTTAGAAAACAAACAGAATGAACTTGTGATCGTCGCGTTTTACTGTATTTTATGAGGTCGACTGTAAAACAGACGTGTTTTCATGAAAACTGCTGCAGAGATTCACTCTTATGTAAAACTCTGTTTCCAAACTGGAACACAGGCGAGAAGGATCTGGAATTTCACATACTTTTAGACTGAACTCTGCAATAATGTCTCAAAACATCTGTATCATCAGGTAGAGTCTGTATATCCAGATGCAGACTTTCCTTTGTTTACATTTATAGTAAAAAATCCAGAATTTGTTTACCGTGATGTGGCTTCCTGCTTGAGCCTGTCGATGTCCCCAAAGGCCTGATTCAGCTGCTCCTGCAGCTCCTCTTTCTTCTGGTTCAGCTTCTCTCTTGCTTCTCGCTCAGCAAGGAAATCTGATTTGTAGATGTCCGCCTGAGTAAATATAGGATGATGAGAATTTACTCATCTGCAGTCATTTCAATATGCATGTACACTGGTACCCCCCAGTTCTTCACATAGACGCATCTTCTTCTAATCTCAGCAAATAATTTATGTCCACAGCATGTTGAAATGCTGAAACCTGGTGCAGAAATTGACCTGAGTAGGTGTGTAAATGGATGCACCGTATGGAAATGCATGCATCACCCAGTTCGACGTGTTTTTAATGCTAAATTCTACAAAACCTGTATATTACAAAAGTCAAACATTTCTTTGAGATTCGACTCCATGCTGACAGGACACATTTCTGCAGATGTGTAAGCTGCACATCAGTGCTATAGAAGCTCCTCATCTAAAAAGTGGTTTAATGGACTCTGACGTGAAGTAGCACAACAAAGCTTAAAACTCTGAGCTTCCACTCAGAAGCGTTCCAGGAGCCATCGTGGTCGTGAGGCCGAGTCAGCTTCACCCATCGCAGCGCGGCGCGATGGGTGGAACCACGATGGACATGTGACACCACATCCAGTGTTACTTTTGCAGTGAAGAAGTGACCCTGGCTCGTTTATTGGCCAGGATAAAAGTCTGGTGGTCTTCAGTGTTAAAACTGATGTGGTCTTAACCAGAATCTGTCCAGTATGACCAGTAGGCGTGAACTGGTTGCTTCGTCTTTTTTTCCACCTATTGGATTGATTACAGTCAACGTACTGGTCTGGGATTCACCTGTAAGATTGCAGGTTCACCTGTTTGGTTCGCTGCAGAGTAGATGTTAGGGATGTTACGATCCTTCAAATCTTCGATTTGATTTTAGGTAAACGATTCGATTCAATTCTTGATTTTTACATAATGAAATCATTTTCAGCACAATGGCGTATGCAATTTTTAGACTCTTCTACTCTACTGTTTCTTTTTATTCATTACATTTTCACAATAATTGTTATTTCAAAAGATGTTTAACATGTAAGCAGCTGTCATTAACTTATTGCGTAATATATCACACTAGGCACGTATAGTCTAATTTAAATTTATTTACAATATAAAAGTGAAACACTTGTTCTCAGTCAAGTTGAAAAACAACACAAACAAATAACACCAATGATAACAAACTGCAGTCACAATCATTATTAACACAGTGTGCTGTGACAGTCAGTCGCCCCCCCCTCCTTAAAAATTTTCTTTAACATCTTCATATTAGGAAGGCAACACTTTAGCCTTAAGATGTGACCTGCTGGACATACTGTATCGTGGCTAAAGTACCTAATAAATGTATAAATCCAGCGTTTTCCACCACAGAGCTATTATTAGCCCTGTAGCATTAGTTAGAGCTTTCACGCCAGCTGTCGCGAATGTGTCCTGCCGTGTTCATAGCGTTTCCCGCACCACACACACATAGCGTATCATAACACTGTGGTGTTTCCCTCCACAACACCAACATTGTCAACATAACTCACCGAAAGCATAAAATATTTCCACACAGCAGAAACAGCTTCAAGTCCTGGTGCAGCGTTTCCTTTATCTGCACTTGTCATAGCGCCACAAACTGCAGGTTAGCTAACGGAAGGGGGGAGTGCGGCGGGGCAGATCATCGATCCTCTTTTTCACTTCAATGCTCGAGATCGTAACGTAGTTTCAATCGACTTCAATAGAAAATCAAAATGGTGACATGCCTAGTGTTCACAACAACTGTTTCAAACAAAGTGGAGAATCTATGGTGCGTTAAAGAAAGCAAACAGCAGCAGTGTGCTGCAGTAAAAACAGATGTAAATGTGAGGGTACCTGTGCCTTGAGGACAGGAATAGTCTCAAGGGAGCCTTTTAGCTGCTCCACTTCCTCCTTCAGTTTATCAATCAGGTCCTGCTTCAGAGCCAGCGCTCGCTCCGCCTCTTCCAGTCGACTGCAAAGGTCTCCTCCCTGCATGAGACATGCATGGTTAGGATGCACACAGAACAGGAGGAGAGTAAAAACATGCTGAAATAGATTTTTACCTCACTCTTCAGTTTAGCATCGTAGTCTCTGAACAGACACGTGTAGGCATGCTGCAGCTGGGTCAGTTTCTTCCTGAGAAAAAGACACATTCCCTTTCTAAAATAGCGTTAAAATATATAAAGCTTTAAAAAAAAAAGCTTTATATATATCATGACATTGTTTTTGTTAGAAACTAATTGATTCTAATCAATTTAAATGCAATGAATCAGACATTGATTAAAAACTCTTTTTGGGGTGATGTTTGTAAACAGCACACTCATTTTTATGAGTCTTATTTTGGCTTCTCAGTGTATTTTATGCAGCAAATCAGCAGCGTGGGTGCAAAATCACAACGGAGTACTACCACGTAACTGCGTTCACTTCAGATTCGAAAAGATGCGCGGCAAGCGTAACTGGTCAGGTAACCGAACCAACACAGATTCCCATTCCAACATATACTCAGGTAAAAATACAACATTGGAGTATTTAAATAAAAAAGAAGACAAAAATCTTTCAAATATGGTACCGCATTTTCACTAAAATAGGGCACACTTAAAAATCTCTAATTTTCTCCATAATGTAAGACGCGGTGCGCATAATGTGTTGTTGTGATGTTGGGAAAGCGTATGTAGGAGAGGACAGAATGAGAGCGGTAAAGGGGGAAGTATGGCCGCTGTGTAGCAAATGAACACGGACCAAGCTACATAATTAAAGCTAAATAAAAAAGAAATTGATTGACTATAAAAACTTTGGATCTCTGCACGACTTCTTGGCAGAGATCCAATAGTCAAAAGCAGCAGCAGGGGGAGACGACCCGGCTGCAGCATCGACAAGCTAACCAACAAATTAAATACAGTTTAAAAAGATTTCAGGGACCAAAAAGGAAGCTGGGACTCAGCAGCAAAGAGCGACCCAAAAAACCCCAAATTTTTCACACCCTGAATTCTGATCGCGCTGAACTAAACAACCGGTGCCGTAAACCATAATCTTATCTTAGTTTAATGTTCTCTCCGTGTGACGTCAGTGTGTTGTGAACCCACTTCTCCTCGGTGACGACGTGTCTTTCCGCCTTCAGAGCCTGCTCCAGGCTCTGTGTCTGAAACAGCAGCTTGTCCATGGCCACATGATGTTGCTTCTTCTGCTGCTCCAGTTCGCGCTCTGTCACCTGCAGGGCCTTCGCTTTACTACTCAGCCTGTACACGAGCAAAGAAAAAGCAGCAGCACGTCCACAGGTAAGTAGAAAAGAGGAAAACTAATTGATTCAAGCTGATGTTAGAAGCTGAGCTTACTTCTCATCCAGCATTTTGCGCTCATGCTCGCTTTTTTCCAAGCAGCTCTGTCTCTCCTTCAGTTCTCCTAACAGGGAATGTGCTTGAGCCTTCAGGGCCTCGCAGTCCTTGGCCAGCTGCAAAAGGAAAAAGGGATGTTTGAAGTCTGCATACATAATTATTTTAAACATTTGTAGGACTAGAGATCAGCTGGTCATACCTGGACACACTCCTTGTCCTTCTGTTTGAGCAGAGCTTCTGTTCTGTCGCGCTGAGCTGAGCTCTTCTGCAGGTAATCCAGTTTCTCCTCCAGCTCCCGATACCTGCAGATAAAACTCACCCGTTAGCTGATGCGGATGGCATTAATGAATTCATTTATCAGAGCAAGTACATTACAAAATAAAAAAAAAATTACGCAACTCCTTTTAAAGCAACTGAAAATTAAACACATTTAATTTTTCTCACATAATTCATCTAAAACACACTTGTATCATTTTTCTGAAAATGAAGAAACTGTACGATATGATGCATTTTGTTTGAGACATTTGGCATCACTTTATGTTAAAAACTTTGCTAAAAATTTTCATGAACATAATCAAATTCTTGTTTTCTGGCCTTTAAAAAAAATCAGCTATAATAAAACCAGGCAGCCTATGAAAAAGTAGAAAATTATACTGTAATTCTGCCGTATTACATGGGAATTAATATACCTAAAAATGTGTATTTTTTTTATTTATTTTTTACATTTTGTTGAAAGGGACAAATAACTTCATAATAAAAATTTAATTTTCCTTTCTTTTTAAATGATTTCTACATTTCGAGTTATTTAGGAAACTGTTATGTCCGACATGTTGTACTCTTCTGTACGTACTGCTTCTCTTCAGTGTTTCGCTCTTAGATCTGGGTCAAACGATGTCCACAATGTTTCTGCCAGCTGAGCATCCACATGCAGAAGCTATTTGATCCATAACAGATTTACTGTGTGTGTTAATTAGAAATATCCTCATTTGGACTGATGGACCCTCTGAATCGGCGTGTTTTTGGTTCTTCAAATCTATTTTTTTTGACAATTCATGACATGCAAAATAAAAGAAAACTAAAGATGATGGAAACAAACCAGCAGGTTTTATCTACAAACACACAGGAGACAAATAAAAGCAGGAGGAGTGCTACTGCATGCAGAGTGAGAAGAGAAAGCCACACAGCGCTGTGGGCTCACCTGCCCTGTGTGGCCTGAAGCTGCTCTGTCAGTTTAGCCAGGCTAGAGCTGGAAAAGGGAACAAGAAGACACTGAGGAGGAAGAGGAGGGCATCTCAAAGGGTCTTAGGCAGAAGAAACAGCAGTATTCTTATGTTTCAGAGGAAAATGAAATAGTTGAACAGAAAGCGGACCAACGTTTAGCAGAAAGTAGTTTAGTGATGTTAGTTTGCAACAATGCCGTTTGTATCGCAGCAGGAAACCAGTGTCGTACCAGTCAGATGAGTGCTGTGCCTCAGAGCGAGGAAGAACAACCTCTTCAGCGCCACCGCTCACCTGAAAAACATTCACACCATCCTCTCAGGTCAGATCCTGCAGTCCGTTATGTAACATAAGATCAGACTGACATGTGACAGTAAGAGACGCACAGAGACAGTACGGCTCCTGCTGATGCATTCTGGGAAATCAATAAGATCTCAGTCTTTTACTGAACTGTTTCATAAGGTAATTAAAGAGAAAACCCTGCAGTATATAAGTATTATTTGACATTTAATACTAATCTCACCATTATGGTCAATGAAAACAATAAAAACAGACACATGTAAAGGAGAACCAAAACATTTAGTCAATACTCTGATTACATAAAAGTGAAAGTAGGATTTCTATCTTTGTGTAAGTGTTATAGATCAGATTATTTAACATTTTATTCCCTCATGTCTCTGAAACTACATCTGCATTCATCAGATTTAGCCATTATCTGGTCACATATACAACCAACAACTTGTCTAGTGTCGACACCAGTCTGCCAGACATTTCACAGGTCCAGATGAAGATATTTCTGTATTCATACCCCTAGCTACTCGAGTCCAGACAAGAAAAACAGCTTGTGCTGTGTTGCTCGCACATTAGACATGCATAGAACCAGAATCCCAAAAAAACGTAATCGATTTAGTGGAATTTGATCATATCTATGAATAAGATCACTAGTTATTCCACCGTGTCACGACAAAATGTATCTGAAAAGCAGGATGAGAGGTGAACATGTTTAAATTCCTGGTTCAGAAAGTAAAAATCCTGTCCGGCAGCTGTTCCGACCGGTTACCAGAGCAGATAAAATATAATGACACAGTTCATCTGGCAGGTCAAGCAGCCTGCTGGTGAAAACAGCTGCTCTACATGTACAGGTAGATCCAAACACATGCCAGGACTTTTACTTACTCTACCAGGAATTCCCATCTCTGCTGACCAGGATCAGGTCTGCCTCAAAGTTTAGTGGTGGTGAACTGGTTTTATAAAAAAGTGAAGAAATCCAACGCTACATCTGGGACCATTTTAAGACGTAGTATTTAATGTAGATTTATTTAATCCTGAAATTCTATTATTACGGGTGTGTCTTTTTAATTGACCGGAATCCAATATCCAGTAACAGCCCGCCTTAGCTTTAGCCCACCTACCTCTATTAGCCAGTTAGCTCCTGTTAGATTCAAGTTAGCTCAGTTAGCTCTTAGCTACAGACAGCTAGGAGTTTGATAAGTGAAAATCCTCCACCCCCACGGTCACAGCCCCCTCTCAGCTGCAGCTCCATCATCATTTTTGTATTTTCTAGGAGCTATGGGACGCATAATGCTGCCAAGATGGCAACAGTGTGAATGGCCCAAAAAGCTTTAGACTTCAGAAACCTACAGATGGCGTCGCAGAGACTCCATCTTATATATACACAGCGAGCAGCTATGAAATGTCATCAATATCATGATCAGAACACGCCGTCTGTGTGTTATGATAGAAGAAATGAGCTTCAACTGATTCTGTAAAAACTTTTTAATGGTGTATGGATATTAAAAGTTAAGCAAGCCAGTCCAACCTGCAAAACGTTAGTCTGGAGACCAAACAATGGATTCATGAAAATGAAACTAAATGAAAAGATTTTATTTATAGAAGATAAATACATAAAAAAACAAACAATAAGAAAAAGAGAAAGAAAGAAAAAAGAAAAAAGAAAGAAAGAAAAAAAAGAAGAAAGAAAAAAAAGAAAAAAGAAAGAAAGAAAAAAAAGAAAAAAGTTTAAAAGAAAAAAGACAAAAAAGAAAAAAAAAGATTGATTGATTGATTGATTGAAGGTGTGAGGAAGTGAAACTGGACACCAGTGTTACCTGTGTCTGCACCAGTTTGGCTCGCAGCTGGTCGATGAAGCGACGCATTCGATCCCTCTCTTTTTCTCCTTCGTCCTTCTCCCTCTCCAGCTCTTCATTCTTCCTCTTCAGTTCTTTCATTCCTTCATCCAGTTTTTCTTTGTTGATCTTCAGCCAGTGCAGAACATCATTTCCACCTTCCACTGGCTGCAGAGATACGAGCAGAAACACACCAGCTTCGACTTAGACGGAAGAGACAATGCAGAGTAAAAGAGTCTGAATGAGACGGAGAAGAGGAAGACTACTGGATGTGGGCCGAAGCTTTGTCTAAAGACAAAGCTCAGTGTTTGTGGCAGACATGCATCTTACCAGGCTGCGAGGCGGCGTGGTCTGTGTGTGCTGTTCTGTCTCTTCCACTCGCTTCCTCTCCCAGTGATCTAGAGTCTGAGAGGAGTAAAAGCAGACGCATTAACGGAAAAGCTTGAGGAGAAACGTCTTGATGTCACGCTGTCGATGTGGTTGAAGTCTGAGTGTTACAGACATCACATCTAACCAGTGGAAAGAACGACTTCTATTTCTCAGCAGAGCTGCTCACCGGAAGACATCTTTATTCATTATAATCCCAGTTAAATCCCAGTTAAACATAGCTGTTTAACTGGGATTTAACAGCTAAATGTGTGGTCCCAATACTGGTGGTCTCTGTCTAAACTAGACCGGAAATAATATCGGCGCCTCAAGAAAAGAGAAGCAAAATGCCTGAGAAAGATTTCCTTAGAGTTTTAACCGGCATGAGGAAACTTTGTTTATGGGAATGTGTTAATCTTATAAGGCGATTTACAGAAATATGAAGAGAAGAGCAACATTTTAATTTCTAAAACACAAAAACAAGCTTCCGTTTTCTCAGCACGTCACTCAATCTGTCATATGAAGGACAGCATGGACGCCAGCGTCTCTCTGAAACTTCTGGCTTCACTCATGAGCAACAACCCAACCGATTATATCACATATTGATCTGGACACGAGTCCCAGCGTTACCAAGACAACTATGTCCGATTCTCCAGCACCAGTTCAACACCAGTATGAGTCAGAAAAGAATACCAGTGATGTGGAAAACATCCTGCCTTGTTCCAGTGCCTGAAAAACTCCAACCAGCTGAA
>JBAMHX010000015.1:28093141-28111628 GCA_037177515.1 Pseudomugil tenellus
ACATCTGGATGGTGAAGAGGACAGAAAAAATGGCCATAAAAAACATCTGGATGGTGAAGAGGACAGAAAAAATGGCCATAAAAAACATCTGGATGGTGAAGAGGACAGAAAAAATGGCCATAAAAAACATCTGGATGGTGAAGAGGACAGAAAAAATGGCCATAAAACACATCTGGATGGTGAAGAGGACAGAAAAAATGGCCATAAAACACATCTGGATGGTGGTGATCAACACAGATCAACAGCCAGAGAAACATGTGACTTTCACACAAGTTGACTCAAATAACCTTCATTTTATATAAACAAATGTCAACCAGCTATTATGTAAAATGTGCATTTATAGTTATAAAATAATAAAAATGATAGATCATATCATAACAATGCTAAGAAATGCGCGTGCACAAGCATCACATATTAATCCAGGCATTAATGCGCTTCCACTTCAATTAGCGCGTGGTGTTATGAAAGTGCTGCCACCAGCTCCGCGGTCTCCATCCAAAGGTTGAGATGTTTGCAGCCTTACATAACCGCTCGTGCTTCTGCAGAGCGGACTATTTTAGAGTCCGAGCAGCGGAAGCAGACACGCGGCTGCCGCGCGGAGCTTCTCGAGCCGCGGTTACCTTGGGCCGCCGTGCTGCCGCTTGGCTCACGCGCTCCAACACCGACTGTATCGCCTTCCCAACCTCATCCGACATTGCTACTTTCCACATACCGTGAAAGAGCTACGAAACAAGACGTAAAAGTGACGCAACCGCGCTGACGTCAATCCGCTATCAAAGTAAAGGTCGGAGAGGAAGTGGTGGAAGATGAGAGCTCCCCCTGCAGGTTGCTGTGGGTATTACATGCCCCACATTATTTACACTGATTAGTCATTTTATCATCTTTAATAGAAAAACCAGCCAATCACACGACGGATGGAGTTGAAAATGGACAAAATGGTCTGATGTGTCTCCATTTCAGCTCCACCTTCAGATGGTAGAAGCAGAATCTAATGGAAACATCATTAAAACATGGATCCTACTTTGGATTAAAGGGACCTTGTTCATCCGTTTACGTCTGCAGTGTAGCATCTTCTGATAAATACTTCCAACAGAGTGATGCATCCACATATACACATCATAAACTAGATTTTAATTTGAATAAAATCACATTTGGTCAGAAAACCTACAAAAGATATTAACACATGAACACACTGGCTGTTTTATTCTCTAGTTTTAGAATTAAATAATTAATGAGTGTATAATCTGGAAGCTTATGTAACATTTAAATATAACTTCCACCACATGAACAGGATATAAAAATGTCCCGACTGAATTTCCAACATTTACGTTTATCCACCTACTCATAGATGGTCCCCATAGAAACGTGGCTTTCAGCAAAGGTTCAAGTCACATGACCCCCAAACAGGTCTGACCCATCTTCAGATCTGATTACATTTGAAGCAGAGTGGAGTCATCTTCACAGAAAGAGCAGGCAGAAGCATCCAAAGGAGACATTTGGAAACAACTGGAATCAGACATCTTGTCTCGGGGGGTTCAGACATAAAGAATGATGCTCATAAAATACAGACATACTAACTTAATAGCATTCAAACTATATTTTAACCCGTGTACACATCACATCTGCTTCTCGGTTACTTAGTAACGAAGAGATGACCTGGCAACGCCAAACTTTTAACGCTTAGAGTCAAAAAGCGTTTTTTTTTTTTTAAAGCTAAAAACAATAAAGCAGAATGACTTTAATCCTAAATTTGGACATTGGGCTCTGCATTTGACCCATTGCTGGATGTATTAAAGAGCAGACGGCTGGCACATTTCAGCAGGGAGCAGTTAGATGCCTTGCTTGCTGGCACTCAAACCCACAGAGCGCTACTCTCCAACCGTTAGGGTTCTTCTTCCCCACTAGCATAGCGACGGAGGCAACAGAAACGTCCAGAAAATTGTCACATGCATGTGACATGAATAAAATCTCGGTGGTGTTGCACATAATAAACTTTCTTATGAGGTGAATCCACACTTACAAAAAGAAAAATGGATTTATTAGAAAAACAAAACATGGAGCGAAACTTGTGTCGTGTGGAATAAGGAGACATTTTACAGGTTGGGGAAATAAAACTGCTGCGAGTTGAAGACTTTCCATCTTCTCAGACTCTCTCCAAGGCCTCCAACATGATGATGCTGTTTCCTCTGATTACCTTCAAGAGAAAACGTCACATTAAAACTCGGGTTCAGAAGACAAAACATTTTCCTTTTGTTGTTATGAAACTAAATTAAATGAAATGTCAGTTATCACTTGGACAAGCCATATTCTTCAGACTCAGTAAGTTGAAACAGAAGAGACATCCGCTCTGGTACAGACCACCATGCCGATGGTGTTCTGTTGTCCTCCCGGACCCATCTCCAGACAGTCGTCCATCACCAGGTTCATGAAGGGGTCAAAGCCTCGAAGGATGCCCTGCACGTGTCTGCCTCCGTTCAACTTCACTAAAGGTCAGAAGAAAGACATTTCTTTTATTTATTCCTCAAGTTTAATGTGTTTTTAAAGTAAAAAACGTTGCACAAGCAAGTACGGATGTGGATAAAAATGAACCATCTCATTCCGATATTTTCCTGCCTCTGAATATGAGAAAATGCTCGACTGAACTCTGCTACAGCAGCCTGCATATATGTGATATTATTGAACCATTTGCAATTACCTAGTTTGTACTGATGGACCCCTTAAAGACTCCTTGTACATGTATCGTGGTTTTCTACTAGTTATTTAAAATGATATTTGTTATGAGCTTGCTATTCTCCAGCTAACACTTATTAATATTTTCTAACATTATATAAAACTATTAGTTAAAAGATTAAATGCACCTACGAACACTTAACTGATCTGGGACTTAAGGACAACCTAATGGAGGGGTTTCCACCTCCGGCCCCCCCAGGGCAGGTGTCCTGCGGGTACGGAAAGGCCCCATACTCGCACTTCCACCTTGTGCCCCTGGTGTGTTCATGTTAAAGTGTGTAGTGTGTCTCAGTCCACACTTCGTCCAAGTCCGCTTCCATGCAGACTCCCCCAAAGCATATTACCCACAATTCATTGCTGCATGTTACATTTTGAATGGTTAAGCGGGAAAATGGTGGCGTTTGTGAATAGATCGAGACTGTTTTGTTCAAAACTGTAATCAAGAACCTGTACCAGTGGTGAAATAATGTATTTTTAATTAAATATTTCCCCTTTTATTGCACTCTGTGTGTGTAATATTATTCAAAGTATCCACTGTTACTTGGAAATATGGTTTAGATAACTTAAAGCAGTTATATTTCTGCTAAAAATTTAATAAAAACATCAAGCAGCCAATAAAATGATCTCATATACATTTAGTTAGTTCAGTTTTATTAGTTATCCCTCTAAAATCATACAGCAACTTCATACTTTTTTTTTTTGCAATTTATTCATTTAAAATGTGTATTTGAACACATTTTTCTCAGAGAGAAAATGAGGTTCAGCTTCATGTGATTTAAGTCGAAAGATAATCACACTGGAAGTAGAAATGTCCAATTTTCCCCACACATGTAGCCTACACACACGCTTACGTGCACTTTTACCTTCATAAAGAGCCACAGGGTGTGATGTGGGTATTAGGACAAGGCCTGATTCAAATGAAACTAATTTCCATAGTTTGGTATCAAGTCTGTTAACGATCCATTCATCTGAATCAGGTGTGTTGCTGAAGGGACGCATGGAATACCTGCAGGATACCCGGATGAGGATCTCTCTGACCCAAAGGTTTAAATGGAACAAAAGCCGTATTTACATGCCCATATTTAGGATGTAATGGATACTCACACGAAAGCTTCTTGTCCATGAACCTAAAAAAGGTGAAAATAACATTATTCGGTAAATTTATACAGAACCCACTTTAAAAGAAAAGCAGCTATTGTTAGCATCGAACCGTTGAAAATAATGTAGCATAGCTAATTAGCTTAAACCGCGCAATAGAATCATCTTTCATTCAGAAGACTTCCTTAAAAAGATTATTAACTTACTTTTTTAATTCGGGTGGATGCGCTTTGCTCATTTTCTCTGTATTTTGGGAAAGCCGGCGTGTGTCTTCGTAATGATTTCGTTTGACAAAACCTCGGAAGGAAAGCGTGCACAGAGGGACCGGAAGTTAATCGGCTAACCCCTACGTGAGGTTCTCACAGCGCCCCCATGAGGTCAAGAGGAGGCATTACACCCATTACAGCAAATAACAAATGCAGTTAGGTGAAAGAAAGAAAAAATACTTTATTTATCCCTTTTTATTATTTATGACCAGAACGTTTGTATTAATTATTAGTTATTACCGGAACTAAATTTTAAATTCATATTAAATATTTAATAGTTGATTCCCTGTAACACAATTAAAGGTGAAAGTGTAATATTACATTATCTTCTTACTAATATGATTAAATAGCCAGCAGTTAGAGAACTAGCTGGTAACTTAGTGGACCAGAATATAGGAGGTGTCCTGCAGTGGTAAAGCTGTTACACAAGGACTAGGCTGTAAGAATGGTAGAGACCTTGAACAAGGGAAGGTCGAGTATATATTTGTGTGCAGGATGATTGTCTACTAGTCCGTCTAGCATGAGGAGTCCCAACAGGGCCATGGATTCCAGGAAGGTGACTAAACAAATTAAAATACAGAAAATCAGAATAACTGTATCAGGTTTGAGTCAGTACTAAGCAGGACAATAGATACAAGCTCCTCCATGAGAACATGCTTCTTTGGCTCTGATGCTGCTACAAAGCAGACTTAACTTTCAGCAACAGTCCTGACGTCTAGAAGCTACTGGTTCAGATTCCCAGTCCAGCCTGTTGTCCACATGAAGTGGGAGTTTCTTATATTCCTCCAACAATTTCACTTCTTCTCCATGCATGTAAATGGAGTTTTGTTTCCTATTGAAGTGAATAATCATCTCTGTGGTTGTTTTCACAGCATCTGACAAACAAACGGACCAGTTCTGTCCTCAGATTCCTGTCCGTTACCAGTACACCCCCAGCTACAGTAATCAGAGTATTTCTGCAGATGCCAGGAAATCTGAGCTGTACAGTCGCTGTTATCGGAGACCTTTAGAAACCTTCCCACCATCTTGTTGACTGTTTCAGAGGAACAGATGTTTCCCAGTAAAAGGATTCTGATGCAAACTGGCCCGGTGGATGGAAAAGATATGCAAACAGCGGCTTCATACTGGTAAAGTTTTGTGAAACCCTCCATATCTGGCTTCTTCCATTTGCCTCCAGACTTGCTTGTTATCGCTTAAAGTGGTCTTGAGCATCAGTTTTCTCGACTTCAAAGACATTTCTATAACAAAAAGGTGATTTTCAGAGGAGCTGAATGCTGGTTGACATATATCAGCTTTATCTGCCGTGTGTTGAAACAAATCTGAAGGAACAAAACTAGTCTCACAACAAACGAAATTCACTGTGACAGGATCCTGCAGAAACCTGAGAAGTGATCCATGTAGCGGTGGTTAAAGCCTGCTGCGGAAGGAAACTGCTCTAAAATGGACACATTATAAAAACATGCAGACTGTTTAGCATCATATATTGGTTTTTAATTCACGTCTGCTTGTGCCAGATACTTCATGCGAACATAAAGACATGGCGGCAGGAGGATGGGGGCTCACAACTTTCCTATTTATCAGAAAGGAGGAGCAGACTAACTTAGCAGCATAATAAAATCCGTTTCTTTGCGTCTCCTCTGTGCATGCCTGGTTTTCTCTATTTGCTCTGGACTGTGTGTTTTCCATGTAATCTAGTCAAGAAAACATTAGCGACTCAGCAACAGAAACGAAACAAACCAGAAGAAATCTCATAAATGTTTTAATTTTGTCGTTCATCTATAAAGAGCCAACTTACAAAAGATCCAAAAACTGGTTTCAAAACCTATTAAATCATGTTGTACATGTTCACAGTAGCTGAAAATGTGTCGTTTCGCTCTCAGTCTGTTTGCATAGGTAGGAGGTGTGACCGGAGTACACGCCAAAAGCATCGTTCATGTCACAACGTGAGCGTTATCCAACGACGCCTCAAATACAAAAAGGATAAACGCGGAACATTGTCCAAAAACAGTGGTTTTGAACCCGGCTGCTTCCGCTTCCATAAAAGTGTCTAAAAATCCTCCTGAAGCCGCTTTAGCAGGAAATATTCACCCGCCTGCCTCTCACCTAAATGAACGACAGGTTGTTTTAACAAAATTAAATAATTTTGATTCAGTTTCATAAAGAGAAGTAAGTTCAAATCAACTTTCTACTTAAAAAACCCAGAAAACATCCATTTCCCATCCGTTTGCTGAAGCAGTTAAAGTGAGACAACAACAACCTTTAAGACTAACTTCCGATCAACAAAACAAAAGTTTCTGGAAAAAAAAACCCCTTGCATCTCATTTTTAATAATTGACATTATACCTAAATCTGATTATTAAAATAGACTTTTCTTATCTTTATTAAAGCAAAAGCTTTTGAGTTTGTGTCTCTGCTTCCGCCTGAAGACTTCTTGTTCAGACTCCTTACAGCAGGTTAAAAGACTCCAACTCATCTCTGAACCTTTATGATGCAGAAAACAGCCAAACATGGACACCTCAGCAGGGCAGTGACGCGCTCCGTGTTTAACTAAAGAGGTGAAAAAGAGTTAACAGCATCTATCTGTTCGCCTCATATCAGCTTTTGCTGCATGAGCTGCTCCAAACTAAACCTACAGAATAATTTCTACGAGGTCCGACGCATTTCACTTCATCTGCAGCACAAAGCAGATGTGCAGAAACAGCTGGAAAACTGCTCAGTAACACAACGTTTTTCTTGGACGTCGTCTCATCTCATGGAAGCTTCCGTCTCAAATCAAAGTGTAAATTTTAAGCCTTTAATAAGCGTTGGAGCCGACGTCCACCGATTCGAACGGGCTTGTGGGAACGTTAGCGACCGAGCGTCCTGATTCACCAGCTGAACGCGCGGTTCATCCAGCCGACACATCATTTCACTTAACTTTCATTAAAAAAAGCACGTTTAATCACATCAAGTGTTATGTAACGTTTCATCCTGATTCTGCTGTTTAAATACACAATTTGATCCAAACTTTACATAAAATTAAACTCTTGCATCAGTTTCCATGGTAACCTTTGTGATGCTGAAACCTAATTTAGGGTTTGAGCCGTTAACTTGCTTCAGGGTACATCCAACCAGGAGAAAACAAGTCCGAATGGGATTTTGTCCATTAATCTGCATCTAATTAAGCTCTGAAATGAGCGGTCAGAAACATAGTGACTGTTTTTCAATCACAGTTGTGTCACAATGCTGGAAATTATCTACTAAACCTGCTCAAACAACCTCTTTAAACCTTTAAACGTAGATTTGGAAAACAGCTGTTGGTTTAGTGGACTGCAGGTTTCACATGGCTTTCTGATAAACTGCTTTTTCTTTTTGCCGTCAGCGGCTACAGGACTGTAAAAACAAACACATGCCAAACATAACTGGTCGGATCTGAACAACCGATTAGTTTTAATCCAGGATACGTTGGTACAGACAGCATCAGGCAATCAGAGTGGTTTTAAGATGAAGTTCCATCAGTGAAAACTTTCCTCTCGGAGGTAAAAGGCAGCCGGATGACATTCAAGCAGAAGCTCAGGCTTTGCCGGCCTGCTGCGTGTAGCCCTCACACATCCTGTCCTCCTCCACCTTGACTCGCAGGTGCTGCTGACAGTGTTGGAGGAACGCATCCAGTGCTGAGAAGCCCTGCTGGCAGGGCACACAGTGGTACAGCCTCTGCCGTTTGGAGCTCGGCCATTTGCAGGTGTCCATCTCGCTCACGCACACGCTGCAGTGTCTCTTCCTCACGGAGGACTGGTGCAGCTCAATGTGCTCCTTCAGCTGCCACCGCAGGGGGAAAACCTCTGCACAGGAGGGGCAGGGGAACTCTCTCTCCTCCACATCACCAGGCACTTCTCTGCATCTATCTGGAACAACATTGTTTAATTGTCTGGGCTCTTTCCTGGGTCGACCCGGACCAGCCCTAACTGTCTTATTTTCTACTTGGCTTATTTTTTCTTTATTTAGCACGTTTTCTGTTGAGTCTTTAGTGGTGCATCCAAAAGATTGGCGTTTGGTGGCGGCGAAGCCTGGACTTGTGTGTCGTCTTATATGTGCTCTGAGAGACAGATGATGAAAGAAGACTTTGCTGCAGAGCTGACACGGATACGTCCCCGTTTTCCTGCGTTTGATGGCGACGGGCCGTACTTCTCTCTTGACATGTTTCTCTCTGCTGTGCTTCTCTCTTCTGTGCACGTACAATTTGGAGGTGCTCCTGAAAACCATGTCACAAGAGCGACAGGTCAGGAGCTTCTTCTTAGACATCGGCCTCGCATTTGCTTCTCTATTAAATGTGCCATTCCTTTCAGTCCTCGTCTCTTCGTCAGCACTTTGGTCTTTGGTCTTTTGCTGCTGCCTCGCATGGTTTTTCTGTTCATGCCGCTGCCGTGCGTCCTCCGTGCGGAAGGTTCTTGAACAGAACTGGCACACGCTGCTCGCTCTGCTGCTGGGTCCCGGGCTGTCCGAGGAATCCGACCGAGTCGAATCGCCCTCGGAAACAGGTGGAGAATCATCTGCAAAGCAGCTAGCGTGGATCACGTTTGATGAGGAGGGTGACTGGCTGCACCCAGCCTGCTGATGGTGCAGCAGTGCCTGCTTCTGGCTGAAGCCTCTCCCACATGGGGCACAGGCGTAAGGACTGCTGTCCAAGAGGTTAGGCTGGAGGAGATGCGACTTATCCTGCAGCCTGCCTGAATCTGAAGTCAGAGTCCTGCATGAAGGGCAAGGAGAACCGAGCGGCGATAATCCCTGACAACGCTCACACTGAACAGAATCCTGATCACATTTATGCAGGTGCAGGGACGATCTCAGGGAGAACTCCTTTCCACAAGAGCGGCACTGGTGAGGCTTGGGTAGAGTGTGTTTCAGTTCCTGGTGTTGCAACAGATCTGCCGGGTAGGAGAAACTCTTGCCGCACTCTCCACAAACATAAGTGGTCAGGTGTGATGGTTGCTGCCGCTGGTTAGATGTGTGCTGCTTTGGGTCGGCACGTGCTATGAAGTTGGCCAACTTGGACAGAGTGGTTGCAGTCGTGGAACGGCTGAAGGACTCCCTGGATCTTGTGGTGCTCCAGCTGACGCCATCCATCCTCCCTTCCTCTGAGGCTCCTCTGCTTTAACACAAACACATGGAGACTGAATAAAATGAATGCCTAGTTGGGTCTAATCAAATATAGTATTTGTCATACAGGGAAGCGGAATAATCAGCTGGTCAACGTCTGACAGGGAATGAGGAAGTTTCTCTTCTTCACTAATTTAGCACTTTTATGATTTAAAATTCTCATAAGCAGGCTTTTAAATTTAAACAAGTTAGTATAAAGTAACTGTAATAATCACTAACAGAGCAGTTATCCTATTAACTTAACGAAAATCCGACACCTGCGTGCATGTAAACATTAGCGACGGAAACAGGCTAACTCCATCTTTGCTAACGTTAGCATGCTAACGCATCTAGCTTGTTGAAAGCGCACATTTGCCTTCACTTCCGTTATCTTCCACGACATACCTGGACTCTCAGATAAACGCAGCGGGACTTCTGGGTTCACAGCAAGTTAAAATGGGACGGTGTGGATCCTCAGCGGCTGCTTTGGACGCTACAAGCCACATTGGCATGGCTGCAACACTGTGGAAGCAAAGTTTGAGGAATTTCCTCCGAGTCGTCAGGTTACTTCCGGCGCGTGATACCTGGAGGCTGGCTTCACCACGTGACCAAAGCACTCATTATTATTATTATTTATAACAATAATAACATTACTTTGTAATTTTCTTTTGCCTTGGTGGACTTTTTATATAAATTAAAACATGTACAATGTCTCAATGATGAGACATTGATTCCATCAGTATGGCTTATCCGAATGCTCACTGAGTAACCATGGCAACCTGAACTAACCTGCTAATGTTCAAGCTTAGCTTAGCTGTTTACTAAAGCAGCTCTGGCTGAAACACTCATAAAAGAAAGATCCACCGGGTATAATTTGGCGCTCATACCACTCATTATTGTATAAAATGTTAAAAACGGAATGAAATAAAACTTATATAATCACTTTCACTCTCTCGAATATCAATAAATCAGAGATAATGCAACTAAAGAAAAAACAACTATGCACGTATTGAACATTAATTTAATAAAAAAAAAGAACAGGTTTTTCTTTAAAACTAATACCTTATTAACTTACCTCCCAAATTCCACAAACACCTGACCTGCACTGCCTCTGATTAGTAAATTAATTTGAGCTGAACCATGTCTCTACAGTATTTAAAGAATGCAACAGAGATGTAGAAAGATGACTTTTAGACAGATGGAGAAACATTTGGTCTGTTAGTAAATGTTATGCTGCTTCCCTCACTTTGCTGATCACAGCTGTTTATCTTTTCTGGTGATGACACTTTTAAAGTCTTCATTAAGCTCATCACCATTTGCTGCTCAGCTGCAGAGACAACAGGCTGGTTTTCTATAGCTACTATAGCTGGATCAAACAAAAAATAAACAAGATCCTCTGATCCAGAGCGACTCCGGGAAGCAGGAAGATGACGGCATCTTCAGCTCCAAGCCTTCAACGTCATTTAAAGATTTTCTTTGAACATTAGCTGCATTTTGTAAAAAATCATTTTCAGTTTAATCCATGTAACTTTGACAGGAATGTGTTTTTTAACCTCTGAACACCACATAGAACTGAAATGAATCCTCCCAAGTGTAAAATAAAGCTCATAACTCATAAGGATCAAATTATTTAAACTTGTTCTGCAATAGTTTGTGAATTAAAAACATATTTATAATTAACAGTGGCTGATAAACACATGACTCCATAAAATCATTCAATTTAACCTGTAGATAATTAATCTGCAGCGTACGTTTATTATAAAAATCTTTTGTTGAATTAATAATTAAAAGTTAACGAGTAAAAGAAAGTCGTGTGAATTATGCTGTAGATCTATAACGGTGGTAATTCTGAGCTTCTGGATTACCAGATGACACCAATCTGACACAAACAAGAAAACACTTTACTATGAAAATCACATCTTCATTCTGAAGACAGAAATAAATCTTTAGATGGGGGTGTTATTTTATTATCCCCCCCCATCCCTCATGCAGCTGCAGACACAAGTGTCTGGAGTAGACAGAAAACAAATAAACCATTATAAATGTAGAAAGAGACCAGTCAACATGAGAAAATTAGTTTAATATAAACAAAAAGAGGATACAGCGAGTACTGTAAAGACTGACTCATCCTGCCGTCAGCCTGCAGAAATCACCGCACACTAACGCAGATTTGGCATCATGTTGAAACAGCACGAGCCAACACGCTGGCTCAGCCTTTAGCTACTCACGTCACACTTCTGAAAACATTTGACCTTTACATAAAAACGAGGAGTGAACAATACCATCATGGCTGTGACACAATCACGTGGCTCACCTGGATGAATGAAGGCGCTTTAAGGCGACAGGTGTACTCATTCAGAACAGAGGAAGATGGACAAACTAAACATCCAACACTATCTACGGGTTTCCTTTTAATTTATGCATCTTCAGTAGTTTAATCCAGTCAGACTTCAGGTTGATATTCCAGATAATGTGATCAATGATCCCATGTAAGCATCAGAACCTTCTATATACCTTAAAATGACGGGGATGTGCTCTAAAACAGTGCTTCTCAAACTAATTTCCTTGAGGGCCTCTTTCACGCATATAACAAATATTAGAGGTGTAACACCTCAACAGTCTACATCACTATATTGACCACATGGTCAATGAGGCAATGACACTGATCCAAATTGCAAAAATAGATACAATAATTATTTATCAAAGAATTTTATTTTGAAATTGGCTGTGTTTTGACTTCCTGTGTTGTGTTGTTTTCCATTTATTTCATGTTTGTCTTTGTTATAAGAACAGAGTCTTTAGTTTAATTGATTAATTTAAATATTTAAGCTCAAGAATTAAACTAAATTTTTTTCAAGTTGCATTTGTGATTTTGATATGAATGAAAATGATTGTTCAACTGCCTCTGATATCATTCCATAATAATCTAATAGGATGACTGAATTTGAGGTACTGGTAAACACTGAATTGCTATCCGTTAAAATGGATGTTATTTCGTAAAGGTGTGAAACTCGTGGCTAGCATCTCTTCATTGGCTCCCTGTTAATTTAGGATAGAGTTTAAAATCCTTCTCCTTACATATAAAGCTCTCCATGACCAAGCTCCATTGTATATTAGAGATCTCATAGTTCCATATATTCCAAACAGAGCACTTCACTCTCAGACTGCAGGTCTACTTGTGGTTCCCAGAGTCTATAGGAAAACAATGGGAGGAAGAGCCTTCGGTGCTCTTATGGAACCAGCTCCCAATGTGGGTACTGGGAGCTGGACACCCTCTCTGCCTTTAAAATCAAACTTAAACCCTTCCTCTTCAACAAATCTGCTTATTTTCCATGTATTGGACAGTACTGGCATCATTAACCCATTACTCTTTTTTTCTGCAGGTCTTATTTCTCCTTTTTTGCAGGTTTTATTTCTCATTTGTTCCTTTTTTATTGCAGGTCTTACTTCTTATTTTCCTTTATCTGCAGGTATTCCTGGAAGCTGTAATGTATATTAATCTGTCTTTCCTGTCCCTGTAACCCCAGTGAGTCGAGGCAGAAGGCTGCCTTACCTGAGCCGGGTTCTGCCTCCTTGTTAAAAGGGAGTTTTCCTTCCCACTGTCGCCTCATGCTTGTTCAGGATGGGAGATTGGATCGACTCTTGACCAAAGTCAAGATTCGATGCAATCTTGCTGGTTCTCTATATAAGGCTGTTTTTTGAATTGGCAGATCTCTGTGAAGCGCCTTGAGATAACATTGTCGTGAAATGGCGCTATACAAATAAAGTTGAATTGAATTCATTCATATTGAGAAAACAGTAAACAGCAAGTTAACAGACACTCAATAACAGCAGCAAACCTTTAGCCCCCCAACATGGAGCTGTAACAAACTATGTGAAGTCACTGAGAGGGTCTATAATCTATGTTGGTCAGAAAAAATGTGATTTTTACCAGGGGGTGTCTAATCGAACCCACCCACAGTTCTTCCTGTCATGTCCAGCATCAAGCTAGCTGTACCGCTATGTAGGAGGACTCCTGGTGTGACTTCTTAAAAAAAAAAAAAAAGGTCAAGTCAACACGTGCAGTATGTGATGTTACTAGTGATGACGGTTTTTTCAAAGACCTGGAGGCTTGTTTAAAACTTGAGGTTGGCATCATGGACTGTATATAGAAGCTGGAGCCTCCCAGCAGGTTTCTGAAGAGCAAAAGTGAAGATCAGTGGGCAGTTCCTACTGTCGCCATCTTCGTAGCGCCACATGCCCAATATCTCAGAGAAATGACAAAAATCAGCAAAGTGCTGGAGCTGAGAGTATGATTGATCAAACTGAGCTGCATGTAGCTAAGAGCTAACAGGAGCTAACATGCTAACATTAGGTGGGCTAAAGCTGAAGTGCACTGTTAGCCAGCTGAAAACTGTGTTTGTGCTACACTGCCTTCTTGTTGAGGATATTGGATACCTGTCAATCACAAGGACACGCCCCTAATTATGCCAAATTTAAATAACAAATCTAAAATGGATGAGTTTAAAAAAAACATTCAACTCCGCTCACAGTTGTCATAAAGTTAAACTTGACCTATTAAACCTAAAATGTTTTTGTTCCAGGCTGTAAACATGTTTATTTCCGCTGTCAAGTTGTTGTTTTTTTTTTTTTAACATGGGAGTCAATGGAGATTTGCTAATTTTAGAGCCACTAGTGGATGAGGGGGGAACTGCACTTTTTGGCACTTCCACATAGACTTCCCTTTTTTACAATGCAGGTTGCTGCTTAGTAGAGACCTCCATGGATGTTGACAGACAGAACAAAGATTTGGTCTGCAATTATAAAATAAATGTAGGACTCTTGTCAGTGCTGTCAACATTAAAACATTAATGCAGATAAATCTGATATTGCCACGAACAACAACATATGCCATCTTAACAGTTTGAGAACCACTGAATTAGTTAATGATTGTCATATTTAACACTGTGTTTTCATTAACCGAGTTGGAATAAAAGCATTTAAACTGAAAACACTGCATGAAAAACAAACGTAGAATAAACCGAGCCGACCGGAGAAAGCTCAGCGTGAGTACTGCAAAGGCCTGATGATGTGTCTGAGCTGCCATCTTCAGCATTGTGCTTCAGTACCAACAAGCTTTTGAACTCATTTTTCAGTTTTTCCAGAAACATTGGCTGCTCTGACGTTAAATAATGCATCTGTTAAAACCATCTTTTCACAACACTTCAAAAGCAATAAAAAGTTTCTTTTTTACATTCATTAATATCTAATTTTATCATTATTTATCTATGGGAGCTAAAACTCAAAACCTCACAGAGATTTAAAAACTGGTTTGTAAGCAGGATGATGATGAAAATCCTGAAACTCTAACAAGCATCTATGTCGTACAGCTGACATGAACACAAGCCACTGGAAATGTGTGAAATGTACTGCACGAAGCCACTTCAGGAGGCTGATTGTGCACAGCGGATTTGGTAAACCTGAACCTTTCCACAAACACAGTGGGTATTAACTTGAACATCTGTATCGCGTCTGACTAAAAGTTACCTGGTTTTACTAAACATCCTTCCTGTAAATACCATTGTTCACTAAAAGGAAGATCTAACAGACGCTGTAATACCATGAGCGTTTCAGTTTGACAGGTGACGGAGAGAAAAGATCTGCAGTTAAAATGTCTGTAACAGTTCACGGAGCCGATTGGGAGCACCAGAAACTCAAATCCTGCTAAAAATTCACCAGCTTTGTTCCCAGACATCAGTGCGCAGCCATCAGTCTGGTCCATTTTTACCTCAAACAACAAGCGTCTCAGATGAAACCGGTCCAGTCTCAGTCCAGCTCGGTTCTTCCCTGATGTAGAGGCTCGAGCTCTATCTCTTATAATGACTGGGTGCGTCTGCGAACATGTACTTAAGTCTGTAAGCTTCCGCCAGGAGGAGACCCACCTCCTCATTCCCCCAGTGGATGGTAGGAAGGTTCTGCAGAAGCATGAGGAGGCCCTGAGGAGCAGAGGAAGAGAAAACAGGCTGACAAGATGCTTTCTGCTCCGCCACCATCATTTTACAGCAATTGTCCAAAAGGTTCAGTCCTACTGAGAGGCTGCAACCTCTCGACTCTATAGACGCTTTCCGACAGAGTTATGACGCAGCTCTAAGAAGAATATAGTTCTAATAACTGTCCTTCCCCAGGAGAACCGGTTTACGTTGCATTCGCACATGAGACGCAAACATCTACGTGGTGACGCGTAGAGGAAAACCTGACAGAAAGGCAGGAGGAAAAGAATCGAACAGCAGGAGATATTCCATTTCATAGATAAAGGAAGCAGAGCGCAGCGCTGCAGACAAAAGAGACGAGTTTATTATTAAAAATGCAGATTGTATTTATGTCATATGAGTAAACGTATCAGACATCATGCTGGTAAATGTGGAGCTACCACTTGCATCAGATGTAGTTCCAGTAGAAGCATGAAAAGTAGGAGCAGAAACGTTATAGGAATGGAGGTCTGTAAACCCCCGTTCCTATATGTCAGACGCAAAAAAAAAACGGGTCTACGTCTTCAAAGGTTATAGGAACGGCAAAAGGTTTGACAGTCAGAAAGGGCCTGATGTGACATGCAGGTATACACCGTATACCCGCTGTGAAGACTGCAATATTTCTGTACAATAGTTGTGAATTTCAGTCAGGCAGGCTGCGCATCACTAAAAATTGCTGAAAGATACGTATCGACACGGTTTTGTGACATAACTTTAACATTCCTGGTTATAAATTTGCCATGAAGCGTCCCATTTGCACCATTAACATGAAAGCACTGGAAAACTGCACAACAACATTTTAAAAAGGAAGTGATGTTTTCCTTAATGCGTTTTTATGGAATTTTGATGTTTTTAACAAGGTTTGATACAGTTTATAATTTTATCAATAAATAGTGATTCATTACATTTTAATTGCAACTTTATTTTATTTTTAATTCTACTTAAATTGCAAGCAAACCTAGATTGCAGGTTTAATTTAATCTGCAGCACCGAAGATGACAACGGTAGCTGTTCTTGACTCCATCTAGGTAGAAAATAAATGTCCATTTATTTTGAGAAAATATCATTATCAGTATTTTGCTGCTCAAAGTTGAGCAAGACATATAAATCCTGTATTTTCATCTATCCAGGGGCCGAATGTGTCCCGTCTTAACGGGCTGAACACCCAAATGGGCTCAATGTGTTCCCACTGAGGAAGGAGTGATCAGCACTAGCTGATGGGAAATTAGGTTTATATGGCTGTAAAGGGAACAATCTGGTAAGGTGAGTGGAAAAAAAGGTAGAGTCTTTCAGCGGTAAAAGGGCTTCATGTTGTAAAACTTTGTTATAGATTTAATCAGAAATATGAAGTATCAACCGTTACTTTTCCTTAAAACACACTGGTACCTGAAAGTCAACCATGGAGAGGATTTCTTTGCGCCACTCGATGAGGAAAGCGGCACAGACGTACAGGTGGAAGTGTGAGAAGCCCTCTGCTTCAGCCTGTGGAAAACAGGATAGCACAGTCACATCACATCCACCCAGCAGGGAGACAGCGTGTAGACATCATTTCATCCTGTACTTATCTGACTCCCATTGCTGAAAGCTAAAGTAAGCTGTAACACTACATAAATCAGGTTACATCCTGATGCAATTCAGCAGGTTTCACCAAAGATTGAATTCCCACGTTTAAGAAAATAATAATGGAGGTAATCCTGGAACTCCTCTTAACTCTGAGACATAAAGATTCATCCAGAACCCCCCAGGAGAACCCAGAGGGACACCTTTAGGAACAACAAACCAGAGGAATCTCTGTTATCCAGGTCATGGCAACCCTAAACCATCAACTAGAAAAACTGATCATGATATTGTGTTTGGATGAAAAGGAAACATCTTCAAATTTAAGACAAATCCCTTAAACACAGTTTCGTTACGATGCAACTCTGTCCGTTACAGGAGCTGGACACATCAGACCACATGACCTTATTCCAGCTCCAGAAACCAGTCTTTTTGGACTGACAGAACATTTTCTCCAATTAAATGAAGATAAAACTCAGATAATTCATCTTTGAGTGCTGATAGACTCAGATCTGACTTTCAGCAGCCACATCAAAGCTTCACTAAGAAGCTTTTTACCATCAGAAACATCAACAGAATTAAAGTTTAGTCTCCCAGTAAGACCAGTAGAAACTCATCATTTATCTCCAGTAGACTGTAATGCTCTTTTAACAGGACTTCCCAAAAAGAGCATAAAACATCTGCAGCTCATCCAGATGCTGCTGTTAGAGCTTTAACTGGGACTAAGAGATCTGAATGCATCACACCAGTTTGAACATATTTACAGTTTACTGGTTTCCAGTCAGTAAGTTTTAAAAACCTGCTGAATAAAATTTTCACGGCAACTTTTATCTGATTTAATTTATGATTTCATCGTGATGAAAGCTGCTATTTCCTTGCATGTTTTCTCAGCTTAATGATGACGACCCTTATTTAGTTAAGTGTCCTGATATTAAACTACATTAATTTTAATTTTATTAGGATAAAAAATAACTGGCATCTCTATTTAACTTGATGGAGCTGCTTTGGATCCTTTCATCTCCTGAACCCGTTTACCTGTCACCAGGACTCCTGCAGTTTCAAGGTTAGATGAGTTTGTAAAAATAAGCCGGAGCTGCAGATGTGAAGAACCGGCTCTGAAAGTCAGACGACGTGAGACTCAGCTCTACCTGATAGGTGTCCCACAGACGGATAGTGCAGCGAAGCGGCAGCTCCCTCATCAGCAGATTGTTCATCCAGCGGAAAGCAAACTGCAGGTACTCCACTTCATACCTTTTGAAGTGATTGTGAATGTCCACTGGAGGCAAACAGAGACGGTTTTAAGTTGTGTGTTTTCAGCTTCAGGTGTTTCTGCTGAAACGTTTCCTTCTTACCATCTATTCTGCTGACCAGCTCCTCCAAAGCTTTCACCTTGTTTTGGATTCCAGGCTGGGCAAAGGTGTAGTTGTCCTGAAAGATGATCATTCATTTATTCATTTCTATAAGGTCTAATCCGATTCTCCCGACGGTGGGAGGAAGGTGGAGAACCTACGCATACACCGTGAGAACATGCAAACTCCACACAGAAAGGCCTCTGTTCACACCTCCCCCAGCCGAGGCGACAGCGCTAACCATGATGATCAACTTTCAGTAAATTGTAGGCTTTACACGATCAGGGTTTTAGGGGCCGATCACCGATCAGAGACCTTAAAAAAAACGATCACCGATCCGATCACAGGAGGAAGCAAATATGTC
>JBAMHX010000015.1:28117272-28147030 GCA_037177515.1 Pseudomugil tenellus
TTTTTCAAATTCCAATGACGTCATTGATCGGATCGGTGAATGAAGACTTTAGGACCGATCAAAAAATAGGAAAAAATATTGAAATATCGGCCGATCCGATCAAGCCGATCCGATCAGTGGAAAGCCTAGTAAATTGGAACACAAATATCTGTAAACGTTTCTGCCTCACCTGAATGCCATCCAGCAGCTTGCTCATGCACCAGAAGCTGTCGGCTTCGATGTTTCTCTGGGTGTCCAGAGGCAACGCTGCCACGTCAAAGTTCTCCACATCCTCCGCTGCAACAGCAAGAGACTCATCAAAATCCTCGTTCTTCGTGTGCTAACTGGAAACATCTCATTGTTCACTAGAAACGGTTCATAAAACACAATTTATCAAACCAGCGAGTCACAGGACAGAACGAAAGACTGTTAGCTTTTGGTTCAGGCTACACCGCACATGTCAAACTCAGGCCCGCGGACCTGATTTGGACGGCTTATAATATCAAATATGTATTAGAGCTGGCCTGCAGTTTAGTGGATCCACAGCTAGTACTATAAATCCCAGAATGCTTTGCAAATGCGTTCAGCTTGCTAATCCACTTCCTCTGTTTACTTTCTTTAGCATCTGCGACCTCACATGTAATAAACTCATGAAAAATGGCCAAACGGACAGAAAGCAGAACCTTTTAAGACAGATGGAGGCAGATTATATCTTCATCACTTTAAAAGACAAATCTGTTTTGTGGATCCAGCGGTTATGAACACCGTAACTCGAGTAGTTAACTTCATAAGAGCCAAAGGTTTAAATCACTGTTTCAGACTACGACGACATGCGATGGCTTAGTGAGGAAAAGTACTGAAGACATGAGCAGCGTGAGGAAATATGTCTGTTTATGGAGAACAAAGACACAACAGAGCTCAGGGATAAAAAAGTTTCAAGGTGTGACATTGTGAGCCATCTCGATGCGCTAAATCTGCAGCTTCAGGGACGGGGGCACGCCATGGCACACATGTACGGTGCAGTGAGCCTTTTAGAACCAAGTTGTGCTTGTGGGAGACCCAGATGCTGCAGGGAAACATGGTTCATTTTCTGTGCTGCTACATTATGAAAGAGCAGATCTCACCCGCCGTCTTATCCACTGCAATCTGATGAAAAACTAAGCGTGCTTTGTGCTGAGTTTTCCCGACTTTGAAGCACAGAAATGCAGATTTGAACTACTCAGCAGTACATTTGCGGTTGACGTGTCGAGTCCTCCAGTGTAATGACTGTCGGTGCTGCTCAGTTCCACAGTTCCTTCCCGACACACTGCCCCATCTGTTCTACGAACAGCTCTTATCTTTGATGAAGATAAACGAAACACCACACAGGAGTTACTGACGATACAGTCCTGAGGATTTCCTCAGTTTAGAGTCTGACCCCACAGACGAACTTGCATCTAAGAGGAGCACCTGGTTTAGATCCATCAGAGTAAATCACAGCGTAGCAAGCTAAGCTTGGATTCATATTTTCACAGGTGAAAAATGGGATTTTCATTGAAGCAAGACGTTTTTTTTTACTTGTTGGTTTGTTAACAAAAATAAATAAATAAAATTAGCTTAAAAGCTGTAGAGAAATTATTGATTGAATATTTTATTTTTCATTTGCTAATACTCCTTTTGGAAAGAGTTGTAAGCAAAACTGTTATCAAAGATTTATTTTAAGAAGAAAAAAGTTACATTAGACATATGCTGAAAGAAGAGAAAACATGCATTTGATGAGAAGGATTCGGTTGTGCCCACGACTTAGTCCCAGCTTTTAATTTTGGCCCTCTGAGAATTTTATCTCACTTTTTTAATGATCTTGCTGTATATTTGCTCTGTTTTATAACTTGTCCTTTACTGTGTAAAGTTTCTTTAAGCTCCTTCACAATGCTATATAATTAAAATACTGTATTATTATAATTATTATGACATAAATACATGCATAAAAACTTAACTTACTGACAAACTCAGATAAGAAGACGACAAAAAACGGTGTGACCAAATCGTTGATGCCCTGAACGTATCCGCTGGCTGGATGACGGATGGCCCAGATGAAGAGAATCCGCTCAAATACCTGAGAGAAGAAACAGAAACACAGAGGTGTCTGATTCTAAGCTTTCAGGTTTCATTACATCACCCCAAAATCAATGAGCTTTTTACTGCCCACATGCAAAGACACAATAATAAAAGAAAGTAAACTCTTGATAAATAAGTAAAAGTGACTGGTACTTAATTCTGGAGTATCTATATGAAATCTATAAGAATTTATGGGTCGGTCTGTAAATATGAATCACTGCTCTGCTGCTTTAACTTGGTCACAGGTTTCAGGTCAATCTGTGAGATAATTTGAGATAAAACCATGTTTGGGGAAGCTGATGAGCTCAAGTTCTGCTTTTTACAGCAAAGTTCCTCTGAAATGTCCCAATCTGATGCAACTTCTTCCTCAATGAGAGAGCAAAACTCTTTTTTTTTTTTTTTACTCAGACTCCACTATTTCTGTTTTAAAAAGGTTAATTTAAACAGAATGTAGCCAAAATATAACAAACTCCTAACTAGATGATAGTGCCAAAACCTCAAAGCAAACCAAGACTTTTTTTGCTTAATTTAATTATTAAAAATGATTTATTTTTTCTTTTGTAGAAAATCCAAACGCGTCTTTAAGATCTCAACTTTTAATTTGTGTCAGATCAACATGGACCAAACCTTTTGTCATCTGCATTTCGGTCTCTTAAGAAAAAGATGCGAGTTAAATACACATCCTTGTGGGACACCTGCTGAAATGTCAATGCATCTAACTTGAACCCATTGACACTGAAACAAACACACAACAGAAACTATTTTTCCTCATTTCCAGTTACTTCTGCAACTATCTTTGTTGTTGCTGTATGTACTAGCTATAGCTGTTACCTACATGTGTCTCATGCTGTTTTAAAATGATATAGTCCCAATATATCTCGCTTTGATGAATAAAACTAAAGTTTTAATTTTCAAACACATCAGAAAAATGCTGATCCAAAGATAAGTCCTGCTGGGTAACAAGTCAGATCTTAATTTGGTGCAAGTTCCTTGAATTAGCTTAATATAGCTAAGCTATGCTAAAGCCAACACATTGATCAGACATTAATCTCAACATAGGTTAATGAATTTATTTATATAACATTTCTAATTTGAAGAACAAGCCTTCAAATTGTGATATTTATAACAGCTCACCAGATTGTGTTACTTGTTCATCTTTCATAACATCACTGTTTTGTCTGCAATTGTGCCATATTGCTGAAATGATACCCGTTTATAACGGCGCTTGATAATGTTGTGAATGTGTATAAATAATGTCTGTGCATATGTGTGTGTGCACATGCACACATGTATGCACATGTCCTTTCTCTTAGAACACAACAATACAAAGTTTGAACAAGTCTCTCTTCATCACTTCAAAATGATCTCGCCATGAAAAAAATCGGGTTTATTCAGATACTTCGCCAGCTGTTCAGCCAACATCCAAACAAATTGGACATTGTTTTAGTTTTTGATCAGGCACTGTTATAACAGGTGCAGCCAGCACCAAAACAAGCTGGACTTTGTTTTGGTTTTGCTCAAGTTTACGCCGGTGATGGTTTGTAAATATAAGCAGTAGATGACAAGATACAAGGCTGCTGACATCTTCATGCTCTGCTCATCAGAGTCAGATGCCGAGGGAGGGGATGGCTCTGAAGTGGAAACAGAAAAAACTCTTCTGAGGGTTCAAATGAAGACTGATCCACAGATTTCAGAGTAGTTGGATGAAGCAGCAGCAGTATGGATCTCCAAAACTAATTTGGTCTCAAATAAACGCAGAGACACTTCATTATATCCCAGCAGCAGCTTACTTGGTCCTGGGACCTAACCTACCTCTGGCATCGCAGTAATCTGTTGAGCCAAAGTCCACGTTGAGTTGCTGCTAAAAGGTCAAATCCTGCAGCACATCATCACTGTGACCAACCCGCATGGACGACGCAGCTACACGCTGGCAAGATGGGAACATGGAAAAGCTGCAGGTTTACGTGGAGCGGCCGGTGTTTACTGGTCAAACGTGATCTAGCCCTCAGCTTGTAGAGTGTAAAAGATTGCATCTCCTCAACGGCACCGTGAGCTTTGATAGCAAACACTCCCATCCCTGAAACAAGCAGCTTTCAGTTTGGGACATGTGGACGCAACGCTTGCTGTCGCTTTTTCAGCCAGACAGATCCGTGTGGACGAACAGCTCGTCCTAATCAGAGGAAGACGAGGGTTCAGGGAGTACATCAGTAAAGCAAAATAATAAACCTTGAACTGGATGGAGCGGTACAGATAACGGATGATTAGCGCATCCTTTTAGGTATCATCATTCAGTGTTCTCATATTACTGCCCATCTAACCAAAATAAATATTATTTTTCTGGTAAAAACTCATCGTTAAGCATTTAGTTTATCAATATGTTTATCGTATTTCATTTACACATTTCAACTTTATCACACAACCCAAGAGTCGTAGCAAAGTCTTGATGATTGATGATGAATTGTTTTTACTTTTAGCTATTTTATTCACTTATTGAACCAAAAAAGACAAATAGCTTAAAATCTGAATGGAAAAACATAACATTTATCAATTAAACCCAGAGAAAACCGGTTCTGTTTAGTAAAATTAAAGCACATTAGCTATGTTTAGATGGTGAAATTTGTCAATTATCCGACTGAAAACAATCCAGTAGGAGATCCAGCTTAAACAGAAGCTCTGCAATGTGATCCGATCAGTTATTTAAATTTGGATGGATTAAATATCTTAAAAGTTTGATATGTGGAGTGCCGGGTCGTCTTCTTATTTTGTTTTCTTTTTAATTCTGAACCTTTTGACTATAACGCATCCTGCACTCTTTCAGTTTCTAACAAACGTTGCATTCTGTTGCTGCACTTATTTTAGTTTTCTCTGAATACTCATAACGTCACGTAACCTTCATGAGGTTCAGCCATGTGCAGAAACAGCCACCACAAAACCATGAATAGAGCCTGCTGGCTGGTTTAAATCACCTCTGCATCGAAAACTATTTTCGATTGAGCTCATTACTTCTTGTTTCCTTTAATTACTTCTGTCATTTTATGCAAACACCCCGTTTCATCGCCTCCTGGGATTGGCTCCTCCATCCTGCCCCCAGATTCGCTGCTCTCTGGACCAGTTGGTGCTGCAGATGCCTCTTTCTGTGGCACATGTGTTCTGTGGACAGTTTCCCCCTTTTGCCGCTTTTTTTTTTTTATAGATACTGACTGTCGAGCCTTTGAGGCCTTTTGAATGTTGGCGTTTTTGTTCTTGCACTTAAACTGCATATTCTGTCCCTTGCAAATCGAGTCGTATTGTAAACGTAGTTACTGATACGCTCAAGTAAATATTAAGCAACGTAAACTGATTAATATGGAGAAGTTATCATCGTACCACCGGTAGGACACGTCCCAGACTTTAGGAACTATGTGTAAAGAGATTATTCTACGAAAAATGTAAAAGGTGGAAAGAAGAAAACAGAAGTTTGCGCTTGAAGTACAAGAATAAAATGTGAAATATTCTCACCTCTTGTACTGCAGGCTGCTGAAACAAGGGGATCAGAGGGTTGGTTCTCGGAATGTCGATGTGGATCTAACAAGAAAAAATAATTCACTGCTTCATGTGTTTGTTTTTATGCTCCTAGAAGCTTTTGATTACCTGTCTGATTACCTGTCTGTACGTGTCTTTATAGTGCTCGTCTGTTCTGGAGTGGTAATACTGCTCTATGAACCCAAAATATTCATCTCGCTTTCGTTTGAGGACCAGCTCTCTGCGCTCCTTGTTGGCCGGCAGGTAGCCCTGTCCGAGATGAGAGAGGACAGAAAACATTTATTCTATAAAGGTAACAAACACGGGCAGAAGTGGCCGAGTTAAAATATATAAGGACATATAATCAACACTCTTGATAAACACTAGACAGTGCAAGCCTTACAGAAAGAAGTCTCCATGTGATTGGCCGGACTTCTCTTGGAATTCCTGACCAGCTGTGCTTCCGTAGTTCTTCTATATCAGCACAGAGAAGGAGATAAGCACACCAGATCAGCGCCAGGAGAGCTGGATCAACTTCATATCACAAAGAGAAAGGACTGACAATCTCTCCCAGCTCCGAGGAGACGCTATGAAGAGGTTTATCACACATGGAGGATGCGTTTAGGATGTTGCAAACATTTGAAAACCTTCTCTGGGTTTGAATTTTATGTGGATAGAACCTCATATAACATCAGTATAAGGTGCATGTGTATAGTAATGTAAAAACATTTTAAATATTATGAAATAATTTTTCATCCGTTTCTTTTCGGGGGATTTGGGAGAACTGGTAAGAGTCACAGCCTCTGCTTGTTAAAGCAACGAGTTAAAATAAAAATACATCTCAGTTTAAGATCTCGCTTACACATCTCAACTGAAACATCCGAGCGTCTAAGTTTAGGCAAAGCATCTTGTCGTAAGCATCTTGCTTAAAACATCTCGGTTTGAGTATTTTTAGTATGTTTTAGTAAACAAACCAAATGAAATCATTTCAAACACAGGAAAGAAAGAAGCGCGGTCGTACCGCACCTAGATCTGTGTTGGGACTCGCCAGCAGCTGCCGGAATTTGTCAAGCCGGCTCTTCTCCCTTACAGTCATGGGTGGCGCCCCTGAAGCGTTCTGGTCCGAGATGCGAGCCACCAGCGGGATGATGGGACGGACTGGGAGGGACTGCTGCTTCTGTAGCGATGAGCGCACTGCAGAGGAAACATGGGAGTCTGATCATAAAACAGCCTCAACATTGAGGAGTTCTCTATAAAACAAGGCACTGTGATATTAAAGCAACATTACATTGAATTAAAAAATATGTTTTATTATTTATTTAAATACCCTCAAGGTTGCTTTTAAATTTCTCAATTTTGCCTCAATCACTCCAGAGATTAAAGATACGTGGACATAGAGTTTTAATGCAGAGTATAATTGCGTGTGAAAACAGCTGAAAGTGTTGCACTTAAAGCTGTAAAACTCATCATCATCAATATGATATGAGTGTAGTTCTGCTGAATAGACACTTTATTTTAGCTTGACTCTGTTTTTATAAGTTAAATAAGCTCAGAGGATGAATGTGAAGCGATATGAATATTCAGGTGACTTCTGAATAAACGTCCAGGTGTTCGGGGAAGTGCATTTAATTATTCATGAGGCAGATGGTTCTGAACATGAAGAGACTCTACAGACAGTCTGCGCTCAGATAAACTCAGTACTGTCTCCTGTTTCCAGGAGGATTTTATTCTCATTTTTCTCTGGACCTCCAACATTTCTACTTTATTTCAAATCCTCTTCAGATTAGTTGCTAAAGCTGGAGACGGGAGGAAATTAAACGATCAATAAAACAAACAAAACACTGATATCACAACATGTTTAGAGTAATGTCTTCTTTTTGATACCTTCAAAAATACATTACAAGTATGATGTCCAAAATCTACATTTACACCTCTTCATATACTCAACCAGCTGAACTCAGGCCACATTAGTTGTAGCCAATAATTTCTATACAAACAGATAAATTTGATAAATTAACACACTAACTCAACCAAAGTAAAATCATTGAATTCAATAGAATCTGGATGAAATTCAGCAGGAATCAACACACTGACATCACCAGAAATCATAACCACCTCAAATAAAACTCAAGTTGTACATAAATCAACCTATATTTATTTTTTGCAAATGATTTATTTTAATTCTAATAAAAAGAATTCTACAGAATTAGTCTTTGCAGCTGAAACATGAGATGTACGAGTCCAAAAGTACGACCACGACTGGAACAAAGAGCATGTTATTCATTTAAAGCCTTAACTTATCATATAAAGCGGTAAAACGTATAAAAGTGCCTTTTCACTGTCGTGCTGTTTCCTGCATCAGTAAAAATGACGATGATTCAGAGGAAACATGTCTGCAGAGTGACGGGATGTAATCCCAGAAGCAATCTCCCCATTAGCTGCTCAGCAGCTCCTGAACCAGAACAAGCGCTGCAGCTTTTCTCCAGCGTACCTGAGGACGAGTTGAGGTGCGCGTCGCTATTAGACTTCACAAATCTGCCGTTGATGTGCTCAGACTCTGCATCCTCCTGGAGGTCCTGACCGTCCGTTGTGGGTGGCGAGAGTGGGCGAGAAAACACGCTTTCTGTGGCGTCCTGGTGATGCTGCAGTCGCTACAATGACCATCAAACAATAAAAGCAACATACAGAATTTCTCAGACGGTTTCGGACCAGCACGTAGCTGCGATAAGCACATCTGGTAGCTACCTGGTTGTGTGCAGATGAAGCCGAGTTCGGTCCTGAGGTCACAGACGAAGTCTGGATTGTCTCACGGAAATCCTCGTCTTCCTCATCGTCGATGTCCCAAGCGTCATTGGTGCTGCGGGCAAACTCGTGGAAGCTAGAGGCTTTTTTAGACTTTAGATTGTTGAAGTTGGACTTTGTGTCTTTAGGATATCTGCAGATGGACAGAATGAGAGATTAAATGAAGCTGAATGACGTAAGCAGGTCATCACACACATAAAAATCTTCACACACAGCAAAACACAAACAAATAAATTCTGCAAATCCAACAAAAAAACAAAACCAGGATGTAACGATTGCATCGCACGTGCACAACACTGGCGCATGCAAGTCACATGAATCCAACTTCAGGCATGAAACACTGACATGTGGAGCTTGCAGTGCGTCCATGCGGCTCGGCTGCACTTACGTGCGTCGCAAACGTGGGTCGAGAGGTGGATGCTGGGCTCCATAAACCGGCTGCACGCTGTGGAAGATAGCGGAAAATATTCTTCCAGCTAATCAATGACCTGACAACTCGTACAGATGAATCATTGCTCAGAGGAATGCTGCTGAACTCTGTCCCTTTCCACACATTTTCATGGCAGAAAGATGCTCAAATCATTCAGCTCATTTATATTCTGATGACTTAGAATTAAAGATGGTGGTAACTGTGCGGATCTAAAACACAAATAATCAGTTTCAGCTCATCTTTTAACCCTGTGAACGCATTTAAATCTGCAATGTGTTGCAGGAATGACAGCTGGCGCAGAGGAAGCACAAAGCTTAAACTCAGTTTCCACTGAGTCCCTCTGAATATCTGCATCTCATTTATGTTTGTGTGTTTTCAGAACTGGTGGACAGCTTGCAGGACTCCTGCGGTGTTCACCTCCCCGAGGTGGGCAGTATGTTTAGCAGACGTGAGAATCTTAAAGCTGGGAGCGACAGCGGGCTGTGGGCCATCGTTGGAACGCTTTCCTTTATCTCACTTTGCTTCGCAGTGAGCCGAGAAGCTGCTCCACAAACAAGTTGTTAAAATAAATGGCAGCAGGTCTTGTGTCCGAGAACTGCTCTGCTCGACCCAACTCTCCTGAGACTGTAAAACCCTGTGAAAAGTCAGACCTCCACCAAGCAGCTGTTCTAGTCCTACATTCACTTTATATGGATGTACTATTAGACTCCTGAACACAGCCATAATGCATCCAGTGTCTTGGCTATATTATGGTGTTTGTTGCACGTTTGTTCTTCATTTGTTCTCTTGCAGTGATGACAAGTTGTTCCTGTTCAGATGGTCGTATTCAGAAAGTTGCAGGATCCACATCCATCTTTCATATCATGTAAAACCTGTTTGGGAACTTCTCCTGGATTTTCTCACCAGTTATATACACGACTTATATACTGGAAATGATCCCATGTCATAATGAGAAAGAATCCTTCACAACATTCCTGGATCCAGATAACTGATCCGGATTATTCCCAACATTTAATGTGTTCTAAGAAACACATCATGGAAATATCTCCAGGATTAATGCTAACAAACAAAAAGACAGATAAACACAGATATGACCTCCTACTGAAGGGCAGCAGGTCTGGTTATCTGGCAGTCCAAACTCTCTCATACTGCTTTTATCAGCTGAAGGACGGCCAGCTAGACTAACTGCTTCCTGCTCTTATATGCGTTTCCCGTCGTCCCCTTTACATTCCCAGAGACAGATGAGCGTGGGAGACACACCCTGTCCCTGCAGATCCTCTCAGGTTTCCCAAACCGACTGAGCTCCTCCCCTTCTGCTGCAGGAACGATCCCATCGATGAAGAATGATCAGCGAGAAACATAAAGGGCTGGAAGTACCTGCCAATCTTCACTTCCTGATTTAATATAATGTAAAGCAGTTTTGCAGGTTGGGACAAGTTTCTGTCTGAGGCCAACAAGTACAAACCCAGCAACGCTTTACGGATGGCTTCAGACTGACACACATAAACAACATAAACGTTATTGGGACATATGTCATCTTAGAAACTGAGTTTCTACACATATTATGGATCCTTCTTGTTGGTCCATAATATCAGGGTGGATCTTTACGTCTTGGACGTACGTGGATCCGTGTCAAGCCGAAACTCAGATGTGAAAAATGCAAATTGGAGCTGCGATGAAGCCGGTGCAGGGAATTCATGCTGAACCTCGTGATGAAGGAGCTAAACATCTTGCTTTTAGCATGAAATCAGCCATCACTGCTGGTTTATCTACAACTCCGAGTGTTACTCTGTTTAAGACAACAAGCATTAGAATGAAATCTGACAAACTAAGCAGCAAACTTCAGCCTCCTCTTTACAGCATCAGGTTTCAGTGTTGACCAGATGTCTCAGAAGAACAGCTTCAAAGCTCATTTTTCCATGAAAAAATGGTTTAAAATGATGAGAGCTGCTGTAAAAAAAACCCAGTTATAATTTATTTTTCATCCTGTTCAGACAAAAACAGACAGATTTTCCTCCGGTTGGACAAAATGCTGCAAAAATCTCCTCACTGGGCGCAGAAAGAGATCACGTGACTCCTGACACCATGTTTTAACACCAACAAGGTGATTCTGAAACAGCTACAAGCTGTAAAGAAGTGTTTTAATTCTTTAAATTGCACTGTAAAGCACTTTGAGCTGTATGAAAAGTGCTTTATAAATAAAGTTTGAATTGATTTGACACACTTATCTGAGGAAAAGTGGAGGACATGAGAATCAGACAGGACTAAAAAAGTATCTGGGGAACAGGAACACTGTTTGGAAATGACGTCATTAAGACGAACAACCCAGCAAAGACCCGAACCCGGACCTTCAGCCGATCCATTGTTGGGCGAAGCCATCAGAAATGGTCTCCATGGAAACGAAGCTAAAAAAAATGTTGAGTTTTTAAAAAACTGGACTAAATATTGATTACAAAGAATCTGATGGAAGGAGGCAGATGTTTCTCTGAACCGGACCTCAGCGGATCAGACGGAGGGCTGGATCCACGTCAGAACCACATTACCACGGATCATCTTGATAGAGAAAAGAACATTCAAAGAAGAACTTTGTAAAGTCCAGAGAACTGTTTGTGAAGTTTGTCTATTACAGGTGTATCCAAAGTGGGTCCTCGGGGACGTTTTCCATGAATTCCTGCCTTAACACCTGACTCAGAAACATGTTGCCTCATGGACACACATAAAAGCGGTGACTCAATACTGTTGCACAATACTGCATAAGAACAACAGAGTGTCATGAAGGAGATAAATGATGTTTCTGTGCTGTACAAGCTCTTCTGGTGCGACATAAACCAGCTGGTGACAGATGACACCCCCACTCTGTTGGCTGCAAACCGCATAAGATGAAGAGATGGGAGTCTTCCTCTTTCAGCTGGGGGCATCACAACACACACAAACAACACGACGGGCAAAAACAACACAATTAAAAAAACACAACATATTGCTTTTCATGGAATCCATCACACGTCACACTGGCTGCACGCGCGCAGTTTTCTCTATATAAAATATATTTCTTTCCTCATTGTGGGTGAAAAAAATGTAGATATTCTAAATAAAAAACAACCTCCAATTCAGTACAGAAACGCGTCACTTGTTGGCTAAAAAATTAAGCAACACAAGAACCAACCTTCCGGGAACCTTTGCGTTTCTCCTCCAGAAATTGATCCTGTTGTCGGTGGCCATACTCGGATAGCACAACCCCCCGCCTTCCCCTCGTTAGACCGATACCGGCACCTCGCGCCGTGAAATCATGGAGGAACTGCTTCCGTGTTCCGCGGTCGACTTGTCCACCGCCTCCGCCCTGTCTAATCAGTCTTCCAGCAGGTTTAAACGGTCCACAGGCACCAAAATCAAGATATTATCAGCTATGATGTGGTGAACGGCGTAATGGAAGTCGCCATCTTGAAGAGCAACGGCCGGGGCGCGTGATTGGCGGGCGGATCGAGCAGGTGCAGGGAAAGTGTCCAATAGCAGCGACGATCAGGGATGCTAGCTGATAAAACACAGGAAAACGACGACAGCGCGAGGAAAAAGTTGTCTTTATGAACCACAAACGTAATGTTAGCTTGTACTTAGGCCATGTCGACGCCATAGGGGCGTTTAAAGGTTTGTAAAACGAAAAGAGAAACTTTACTATCAAACACCTGCAAAATAAAAAATAAAAAGAAAAAAGAAAAGAAACTAAAACCCTTCCGCTGGGACAAGTCATACGGAAGCAACACTTGCTTAGTGATATAATTTCCTCAGTTTAACGTCCTGTTTGAAATCTATGTCTTTCATATATATAATTTATGTTATTTTGGGGGTCGTACAGAAGAAATTTAGAGAATCTGTGAGAAAAATAACTGGCTTTTTATTCGGTTTGGTTCTTAATCTACTCAACACTGACCTATGAATAAATAAATAAACACAACTAGTTTTTAATTTTAGCCTATCATAAAGAGACAATTTGTTCCTTTCCTGTAGATGAATCTTCAAAAATACAAAGATAACGCAGTTTGATTAAAATAAACCAACGAGGTGAAATGAAAATGGACACTAAATCTAAGTGGCAAGTTTCAGGTGAAATTTCTTTAATCATTCAAGTCTATCATTGTTAATGTTCTGTGTAAAGAGCATTTAAAGTGTAAATAACAGGCTACCTGGAACCATTTTGACTCTAAAAAGTATCATATTGTAATTCAGTTAGCTTTTATTCATGTCATGCTGTCATCTGATCCAGATGTTTGATTTCTTTATGACATAGTGATGATGTAGAAACATAAATCATCTTGCAAATCAGAATACTTCCTCTTCATGCTGAGTATTACTTATTTGATGCTAAGTAATACTTCTCTTTTCCCTGCTGCTGCATATACAGCGTCCATCCACAAGAGGGCGACATTTTCTGTTCCAGTAAGATCCACTCAGCCGAAATGAAACCAGTCCAACCTGCATGTATTTACTGTAAATGGCTGAAAAGTCAGTTGTTGTTTTGTCTCAAGCTGTATCAGCAACAGAAAGCTGACAGAAAACACAGCATTGTCTCATTATTTTTATTGGAATGACTCAGAGAAGTTTAGCCAACTTGCATCCTTCTGGTCTGTATGCAAATACAGGCAAATGGAAGGTTTTGATGCATGATATGTCTTTGTTTGACACACTGGTGTGTATTTGAATTGCAGGTGCTCCCTTGCTTCTGTTTGTTTAGGGAAATCACTGCAACCTCCACCCACCTGTCTCCACCTCCTCCAGCATCCAACAGACTCCAACAGACGAGGTGAGTTTATGTTTGGATCGCTTGCTGTTTCTCCAGGATGATTTTAGAGGCGTGTTGGGACTCTTTTGAGTATTTAGAGGAAAATAGTGTCATGCAAACATTTACTGGAATAATTTTTTCTGTCTTTTTAAAGTAAAATTTCCATATTGGATGGATTCTTGTGACATTCTGCCCCCAAACTGTGCTGTGTGGCCATCTTGCAGAGGGAAGCGTCGACATTAAAAGCAAGATAGACTCAGTCACAAGGCCAGACAATGAGGAACTGTGTGTTGGACTGGTGAAGTTGCCTGGAGGCACAACCGCTGCCAAATGACACTCTGCTTCTACTTTGGCCTTTTCCCCTTTAGACCGCTTTGCTGCTTTAACTTTAAAAACCAAGGAGGATTTTTTTTCATTTGAAGCCTGAAAAAAGATCATTTTAATTCCATGGTTTTGCTTCTGAAGATCAAACATTGAAGATGGCAGCTTTGTCCAGACCTAATGCTAAGTGTGCTTTTCCACAGCACATGCTCAGTGGAGTTTGAGCCCCCTTCTGGGCATATTTTTTTTTTTTTTTTGTGTGACCCCCCCCCTTGTTTTGCTCTGCCTCTTATCCCTGAAAGGACAGCATTGTGATTTGGTCTCTTCCTCAACGTTTACGTGGTAAATAGCTGTTCAGACAGCACTCTTTAAGAAAAGAGGAACTTTTTCACTGGCTTGGTTTATTGTCATTGTGCAGTTGTGTTCAGCTCTTCTCTTATTTTTGACATTTAGAGACCTGTTGGGTGGCCTAAAGAAGGTTTTTGAGGAATTAATAGTTTGAGATTTAGGTTGAGGCTGAAAGTTTTGTCAACTGAGGTAAGTTGTTTCTCATGAATTCTCTGTAAAGATGACGCGGTCAACTTGGCTGTTCTTTTTTGATTAGAGTAAAACAAAACAAACTTGTACATTTTTCCACATCTGCTTTGCAGTGGACTCAAGCAGACATCCTGACCAAGCCTCCATTGCAGGCTCATGGTGATGTCCAGCCAATCCCCTCTTCTTCAGGTCAACGGGTCGTCTCCAGCTGTGTTCTCACGCTTTGAATGTAAGGAGGCCATGAAGGATTGTGAGTTCTCAGAGAAAGGTACGGATTTACTAAGATTTACTTCCTCTTTCTAAATCTACACCTGTAAACGGCGTATTACGGCAAAACTACAATGCACCCTCATATCAGCCATTGTTTTATGTATTTAACCTCTTCTTGAGCGTGAGATCCTGCATTCCAGAAGATGTTTGCAGACAGCAGGAAGCAGTAATGCTAACATGTAGCATAGCAACAATGCTAACATGTAGCATAGCAGCATGTTGGGGTGAAACTAAGCTAAAAGACAATGACAAGCGTCAGCGTCCGAACCGAACATAGTTCCAACACCAAACAGAAAACATCATTTCTCCACATAAATACAGTGTCTGTCTCATCACCGTGGGTCAAAAACTCTGGAAGCTAGCAGCCAGAATCACAAACTTGGTCTCCATGGAGATGTAGGTCCTGCTAGTTTCCATGGAGATGAAGGGGTGCATTAAATAGGGAAGTATTCTCTCCTCCTACCATACTATCTTGGGCTTCACGTCTTTCTGGACCTTCATGGTGTTTCTAAGATGAATGTTTATCCCTGTGTACTGAATATTTGACAGAGGTGTCATCATCATTTCTTCCTAAGATATTTACCTTCTAACAACTTTATTAAACACCTGGAAAGTGCTCAGCTTCACTTTTTACTTATTCCTAGTGTTACTTTACGCCTTCCTAGGATTACTTTACGCGTTCCTAGGATTACTTTACAGCTTCCTAGGATTACTTTATGCGTTCCTAGGATTACTTTACACCTTCCTAAGATTACTTTACGCCTTTTTGGATTACTTTACTTATTCCTAGGATTACTTTACTTATTCCTAGGATTACTTTGCACGTTCCTAGGATTACTTTACGCGTTCCTAGGATTACTTTAAACATTCCTAGGATTAGTTTACACCTTCCTAGGATTACTTTACACGTTCCTAGGATTACTTTACGCGTTCCTAGGATTACTTTATACCTTCCTAGGATTACTTTATGTGTTCATATGATTACTTTATGTGTTCATAGGATTACTTTACGCCTTCCTGTGATTACTTTACATGTTCCTAGGATTACTTTACTTGTTCCTAGGATTACTTTACGCGTTCCTGTGATTACTTTACACCTTCCTAGGATTACTTTACGTGTTCCTAGGATTACTTTACGCCTTCCTAGGATTACTCTTTTGTACTCATATTAAGGGGTACTCCACTCCTTCTTCTAACTACTTTACTTACTTTATTATTTTTAGTCTGAGTTTATTCTAAAGACTACTTCACTAGTTCCGAGACACTACTTTATTTCTACCCAGCATTACTATAATTATTCCTAGGATTACTTTACCCGTTCCTGTGAGTACTGTACTCATTCTTAAGGCTACTTTATTCATTCCTTTGGTTACTTTATTGACTCAGATAACTATATTAATTTTTTCTTGAATGACTTTACTCATTCCTAGGACTAATATAGTCATACCTAGGATTATTTTATTTGTTCCTAGACTTACTTTACTCATTCTGATGACTATTCTCCTCATCCATAGAACTACTTACTCACTCAGAGGACTACTCCACTGCTTCCTAGGACTGCTTTTTACTTGTTCTTGGGATTACTTTACATTCCTATAATTCTGTTCTTCATTTGTAATTGAATGACTGACTATACCCATTCCATTATTATTACTATACCATTATTATTTCCTGGGATTACTATTCTCATTCCTGAGATTATTCTACTCACTCCAAGGCCTGTTTGACTCATTCATAGCTTTGCTTTATTGATTCTGTGGATTACTTTACTCATTGTACTAATTCCTCTGGCTACTCTTGTTATAATAACGTGAAGGTGTGGACTCAAATACAGGGAAGGAGGTAAAAAGCACCGGGAATTAAGGAAATCTTAATTAACCCATATTGAGGAATCACCAAAGGCAACACGGAAAACGCAACAGTGAGAAAACAACAACAAACCAGGGAGTGCCTTGTCCACACGTAGCTGGGTATCTCACAAAACAAAGATATTTTTCTCTGATTTGGCCTGTCCTCCATATGAAAACGCAAATTTACATCATTAAAAATGATTCATTTAAAAACTTCTCATCAAAGTGAAGACTTTAAAAACCTCTGTTTACACATCTGTATGTGGACACATATAAATCTGGGTTTTCTGTTTGGAAACGTCACTATCTGCGACAAAAAAATACTATGATGTCAGATGTGCGACCTCTGTTTTCCACAACATTGATGCCCTGAAAACTGTTCGTTTTATATATTGTTCAGGGGCGTAGTGTTTGTTTTTACTGCACATCTATCTCCCCCGACCGCCCATAGGAATGGCGGGAACATTTCGGTACGTCACGGCCCTTGCTCGGCACAGTTATTACGTCGTCACATTCTAGTGTCATGCGATCGCTGGTCAATGCTGTAAAACAAAGTTGCCTGCACACAGTACTATTTAGCTGACAAGGATAGGTTACATAAAGGTTTGATGTAGTTATGAATGTGCTTAACAGCGTGGGGATGCAGATAGGTGTGGATGGATATTTTTTTTAAAAAAAGAGGTGGTGTGGACTGTTTTTTTCTTTTTAAATATAAGGTTTTACAAAAACTCGGCTATGTGTGTACAAGCAAACCAAAAGAGATACAGGTGAAAATTAAAAACTAAATCCTACCAGGTCAACTAATTAAGAGAAAAACTAAACAGGAAACCAAAACTACACAGGAAGTCCAAATCATGACAACTTTATTCACTCCTAGGATTACTTTATTCATTCTTAGAAATGAACTTACTCGTTCATGATATCTGGTTTACACTGAAAGTATTGTGGTTTTCTTTCAGTAGGAGATAAAATGTACATTTTTTTCTAAGTTCCATGTTTAATCGGACACAAGAACGTGTTAGTCTGACACGTCTTACTCTCATCTTTACTTTATTAATTTGAGCGTTGTCCTCTCAGACAAAAGGTAAAGAAACTAAGTCTTGTAAAGAAGTGTTTTAAATCTGTAATTTTAGGAACAATTAGTGGAAGTTGTTTCCTTTTTATTCATCTTTCTGAGTCACATTTTGATATGAAAAAATAAACAGCACTGGAAACTCGACTGTTATGTATATATCTAGTTTTTAAAAAGTCCTTTTTTTCTTCAAACTCCTGCTTTACTGTGACAGATCAGGTGTTGTTGTAACCCTCTGGCTGTCTAGCAGCTGACCCCAGATCAGATTGAGGTTAGTGACATTTTACACCTCAGTGCATGTCTGTGGCACATTAATTCTTGGGCAGCATTTTCCAACATGCTGTAAAAATCTGCGAAGGGGGGAACCTGCAGCTCGGTGTCAAGGCTCATGATAAAAACAGCTTTTCCTCTAAATAATTAACAGCCTGTGTAACAATGCTTGTACATGTTTTATTTGTGTTGTAATTCAAAGCATGAGGAGTGTGAAGGAAAAGTGTTTTGAGTCGATTTTGCTAAGCTGAGAGTCAGCATAGAGGAGGTGAATGTCGGACATGTGTGGCGTGCACTTATCATAAAACAAAGCCAGAGGCAGAGTGTGACGCTGTTAACTGCTGCTGCGCTTTTAGTAAATATCCGTCTATACTTCTGTCGTTATCAGGCTGCTTATTATGGATCCACAGCACACACATGAAACAACCCCCTTTCCTCAATTCAGCTGACACACTTGGTTTAGCTTTGTGAGGGATTGTGTATTTGCATTTACATCCATGTGTGTGTGTGTGTGTTTGTGTGTGTGCCCAGCAGACTGAGTTATGAGCTTGAATGGAGTGAATGGCATTTGACCACGTGCTTTGTGTTTTATGAGATGAGCAAGCTTTAATGACTCTGTCAACAGTAAATGGCTGCTGATTTGTAGCACAGCTGTCGCTCCATACACCCATCACACACACCGACACACTAAGCAGCTAGCACATACCCGACACCTAAACGTCCGAATCGACAGAGCGTACGCTCACACTGCCACTCGGGTAGCTTTGGGTTTTGGCACAAACGGACTCATTAACATGTGTTGTCGATACAGAAAGCAATTGCAGTCTGAAGTCTAATCAGATAGAAATTACAGCTGTGGAGATGCAGGCAGCGCTCATACATCAGATCTCATATTCAATCAATGCATCTATTCCTCAGAGATGCTATTGATCTGGAACCTGCTGCTCTGGTTTCACTATCGCGGAGTGAAAATGGAGTTGTTGTCCAGTAACCCTCTGTTCCGGTAAAGCAGGGATGTTCTGGTTGGGTTTGGTAAACCAGCACTTCCACTCTGCTGAGATGTCCCGCAAGCAGGTTCCTTAACCAGCAGCTCATACTGGGAGAGGATGAAAAACCAATTCGACGTTGTGAATCAATAGTAAATCCTAACAGTGAAGAATTGCATGCTTGGTCATTTCATCCCCGCCTGTGTGAACACGCTTGCTTTAGGAGAACTTTCTTTCTCCCATCTCCAGCATTTGTGTTCTCTGCTGATTTTCTTTACAGCGGCAGACATTTGCTACATAGTTTTTTTATTTATCTACTGCAGTTTTGGCACGTGTAAGTGCTCTCATGATGACGCAACTTATAAAAAACTAAAAGAATAGATCCTGAAACACACAGGGAGGCAATGCAAAGATTTAAAACCGATGTGTTCCCGCCCTCTGGCTCTTGTCAGAACTGGGTCCACTGACTTCTGGAGAAATTGGAAATACTTTTTCTGGGAAGACCAGAGAGCAGAGCATTACAGTAATCTAATCAACTAGAGATAAAAGCAGGCATCAGCACCTCCGTGCTGGCAAGAAAGAGAAATGAATGGACACTGGTGATGTTTTTAAGATGATAAAAAACAGTTTTGTGATATTTTTAGTATGTGGAATAAAATGAAACTCGCAGATAAAAAGAACACCACTGAGAAGGTTTTAAGTTTGGTCATTGTGATCAAATAATCCCTCTCTTGTCCAGGTTGAGCTGTAAAAAATTATCTGCCATCCAGTACAGTATATCTAAAATACAGATTAAAAGGACATTAACAGGCCCGAGGTCATCAGGGGACGTGGCAACGTAAAGCTGTGTATCACTAACAAAGCTTTGAAAATCCTGATAACGTCCCCCAGAGGTAAAATGTCAAGATTCAATAGATTTGGGCCAAAAATGGATCCCTGGGGAACCCCACATTTTATTTCATGGACTAATCCGTTGATGTGCGAGAAAGGAATAAAACCAACATTACCCGAGAGTCTCACCAGACCTATCAGTCTGTTTAATAAAATCCGGTGATCTAACATCCAGTAGCACCAGGTCAGAAACTTCCTGCATGTCCCTGTCACACCTGAGTTTACTGAAAAGCGCCGTCGTAGTAGTGATTTGTCCTCAAACCAGATGGATTTTTATTTTACTTTAGTGTTTATTCAAACACTCATGTATTTAAATCAAACAACTTATTCTATTATCTCACTTAAATATAATAAAATGGAAACAGGTCAGTAGTTAACAAGAAACTTTGGGTCTACATGCCTCTACTTCACAAGGGGTCTCACCACCGCTGTTTTACAGGCCGATGGGGAGGCCCCCATCTGAAGAGGGTGTTTTACTATGTAACCATAAAATCTGTTTTAAATGAATGTGGGAGGGGAATCTAACAGTCATGTTTTAGCTGGGGGAAAACTTGAACAAGCATCTTTGCATCAACCAGAACAAAACTCTCCAGTGTTTCCTCAGGTAAAGTCGCTGCTTCAGATTTGTTAGGATCAGTAGTTGTTGAGATGGTTTTTATGTCTACAATAAGATTTGAGAAATTAATTGTTCTTAGTTTTTCTTCCAACATCTCTAAATAAATGACTTTTCTCATTTTTTCACTGTTGTCCTACAATTTCTTTTTGGGTCTTTGACTTTTTTTGTTGGTGTTAAAGGTTTGGATTTGATCATTTTAGTCCTAAATGCAGCTGTTCCATTAATAACTGATGTGAGTTTGCTTTTAAAAGGATCAACAACAAGATGATATGATGCAGGTCAAATCTGAGCAGGAATTTGGAATAAAATCTTAAGATTTGCAGCCACCTCAGAATTTATATATTGTTCTCACTTCTTCTTGTTGGCTTAAACTGGTGATGTAGAAAATACACAAATGCTCATGATACAATCTATTGATTGGCAGACAGAAAACACAACGTTGGCGATGTTGGAAAGATAAAAAGATTCCTGCAAGCAACAGTAAAGTCCCGTCAGCTCTGGAACTACAAACTTTCCCAGCTATAGTTGTTTGCAGCATCATGTTTCTTGTCATGGTAGTATTAACCCCGTGTGCCCAGTGGCGGTCCGACTTGCAGTGGAAAAGGGGTTTGGGGTGTTTCCATATAAAGCTGAATATTATCTACCAGTAATGCTGTTCCACAGGATCATAGTGGGACGTCATTTCCCAGTACAACGGTCTGGCAACATCCCTTATGACAACACACACACACATATCCCAGAATTACTGCATATTTATTCACATATTACCTGGAAAAATCCTAAGCTACGCATAAGAAACCTGCCCAGCAGGTTGAAAAGTTTATTTTAGTAAATATATTTATAAATCCCATTCAAAGTGCTTTACATAAAACATTAAACAGGTGGTGCAAAGAAAGCAAAAAAAACCCCTCAAATCAATAAAAAACAGTAAAAAACACAATGAAATAATAAATTACATAAAAAGCATGTATATTTTTCTATCAAGAAGAGAAAAATAATTTTAATCTAGATTTAAAACAAAAGAGGAAGAAAAAACGCAACATACAGCATGTTCAAAGCTGGTCCTTGAAGGTCAGTGTGCTGCAAGTGTTGGATGTTTCCTGCAACGTTACGCTGATGGCTTCTGGAAAAGTTGGACAAGTTATTGAAGGGAGACATTTAATTTGAATCAGGTGTGATGAAAAGGAACAAATCTACTTTCATTCTGTCAGGTCATGTCACCTTACTATATTTGGGTCATGTTTATTTAATTCCTCCATTTTCTTTCTTGAAGGTTCAGTCATGAGACCAGCAGTCCAGATACTGAGTTTGGGTTGAGATGTGAATTCAGAATGTGGGTTTTTATCTGAGTCACGGCTGCAAGTGGCTCTTTCAACTCATGTTTGACTCCGGTGTGACAGAATGTCAATCAGGAAAAGTAGAGCTTGCTGCTCTTGGTTCTGGTCCTGTTGCTGGTTTCTAACCTCCGTAAAACCAGGAAACTTTTCAGACCATCAGCCCTAAATGCTGTCTTCCTCATTCTGATGCTCTTCACCATATCTGAAATATAATTAAGGCAGTTGAACAAGTGTACATAATGAAGTGACTAGTGAGTGTAATTCACTTTAGCTTTATTTATATCACACCGCAACAAAATCACATTAGGACCCTTTACAGACATAATCACGTCAGTCTAATAATGGACATGTCATTAAAACAAATTGACAGTGTATTACTAGTGTTCCTATTTAGTTCATAACACAAAGGAAACCAATGGCTTCCATCAAACTTTGACTCAGTCTTCCATCCTCGATGGGCCAGCGGGGGACATGGCCAAATGTTTTAAAATAAAAGAACAAAAACTCTGAACCCTTTATATCAAACTGGAATCATGTTTTTGTTGTTGCTGATTTGGTTAAAGTTGTGTTTTTTTTTATCCAGATGAATCTGTTATCTCTTCCTCTGGTCAGCACAGCCTCTAATGCAGCAGCATTGTCTCTTTTCATTTTTATGCTGATGATCGACGGCTCTATTTTCCACTCATGTTCTTGGGTGCGAGCTTTCTTCAGCTTCTCCTCGCCTGCATCAGATGTCAGGAGCTGCATGGCTCTGAACGTTTTTAGTTTTAATAAATTGAATACCTGGTAGCGTTTCCACAGTTTAATGGCCGTTTTTTTTAAAATACTCAAATCTTTATTGTTTTCCAGAAAGTAGACGTGAATGAAAGAGAGAAAAAAGAGAAGAAAGAAAAACAAAGAAACAACAATAACAAAATAGATAAGTAAAGGTTACAAAAATGGCATTACATCATTACTCAATAATGGAGGAGGAGATCACAAATCTGGTGTAATGCATTCAACACAGATCTAAACATGTAGTGAAAGAGTCGGGGACTCAGCATGACTGTGGGGTCAGGATGGATTTTGGTAAAGCAACCATTTATTCCATTTTTTTGTAGAAGTTGGATTCTTTCAGTCTGAGAATAAATGTCAGTTTCTCCGTTAGAAAAATGTCTTGGATTATTCCTGACCAGTCTGAGCAAACCGGTGGGTTGGGTTGAAGCCAGTGTCTTGTAATGGCTTTTCTGGCTGCTGTTAACAGGATTTTGGTCAGGTATTGATCTTCTTTTTGTATAGTAGTGTTAATGGCCGTTTTTACTGTCAAGGATGAGGAGACTGGTTTCTTTAGATTGAGAAGAATATAAATTTAATAATGAAGCATAAAAGAAGTTGAACATACATTAAACAGGAAGGGACAATACATATAAGACATACAGACATGATACGAGGTTATAACCCGGGGAGAATCTCTCCAGAGATCTGTCGTCACACAGAAGTCTGAAGCTATTCTCCCCGGTCACTTAGAGACGCCTTTGTTTAAAGACTTTGGTGGCGTGTGTCAAGCTAATATATGAAATTTCCCCAACAACAGATATCCAGTATGCTGGATAAACATGGACAGTAGTTCCGTCCTTTTTATTTCATCTTATACACCTGTCAAAAGTTGAACCTGTTTTTTTCTAAGAATCCTGTATTTTCATGACCATAAGGCGAACAGTTGACTCACCATAGACGTAGGAGAGGACGGTGTGAGAAAAGGAGGAAGTGTGGCCACTGTGAAAAAACAAGTGAAGTAAATGAACACAGACCAGCAGCTTAATGGAAAGAAGGAATGGACTATAAAAAGTTATAAAAAGTTAGTCTGAACAGCAGACTCGTGTTTATTTTGGACTTCTGCCAGGAAGCAGCGATCCAATGTAAACAAAGCAGCAGCGGTCAGAGAGGTTAGATATTAAACAGGTAAACATGTGTTTTATCTGTATGTTTTAACCCCCCCGTGCCCTATAACCCGCTGCAACTTATGTGTGTTAAATACAGAAAAAGCGCCCGTAACTGAAACTGCGTCCTATAGTCCAGTGCGCCCTATGGTTTGTGAAAATACGGTTAACCAGAGCTGCACAGGTTTTTATCAGGTAGACAGAATTGGGACCAGATTAGCCAGTCCCAGCCTCACTCCTAGGGCTTCCTGTGCATCTCTGAATCAGTTTGAATCTTTTTCATTTGTTGTTTATGCTTCTCCTTATTTTTCTGACACATTGCAGCCATGTATCTCTTCCTCTTCCCTCCGGTCAGCTGGTTAGATTTAGTAAGTGGTTCTAAGCCAATACGATAGAAACTCGGAGGCAATGGTTCTTTTCATCAGACAGACCTCTGTTGCTGTTATTTATAAGGCACTTCCAGTCCTGACTTTCAACACAAACTGACCGTTAGTATCTTTATTCTCATTATCCGCACCAAAGAGATTGTTTTTACCTCCATTCACCTGTTGTCTGTTTATTAACAACTTTACATAAAAACTTCTGGAGGAATTTTCATCATGTGTTTGAGAGCGGGTCCTGGTCTAACTTTGCATGAAATGTTGGGTATGAATCTGGATCAGCTTCTGAATGCAGGAATGTTGTGAAAGATTCTTCCTCATTGTAAGATAGGACCATTTTCAATATATATGTATATAACTCTACAATAAAGGGTGAGAAAATCCAGGAGAAGTTTTACAAGATATCAAAGATACATGGGGATCCTGCAACATTCTGGATACGACCAACCAGCACGGGAACAAATAAAGAAACATGCAACAAACACAAGCATGACACTGTGGATGTATTATCAGTGCATCCATATAAAATTAATGCAGGATTAGAACAGGCTGGAAATCACTATGAGCTGTGTGTAGTTTGGTTCTTCTATATGGTTTTCTCTCTTTATAAAGTTGTGCCTGTTTTTTTATTTTAATGGAACTTTGGTCACCAGGTTGTTTGTTAGGGCCTGATAAATAATGATAGTTATGGGTATGAGTCCTCTGACAGCCTGTTTGTATCGTCTTCAACCAGCAGATGTCGCTGTAGCAGAGTGTTTACTGACTCATGTTTTTTATTTTCAACTCTGCTTCCATCAATTTGTCCTCACTTCTTCACCTGACTGCCTCACCTTACAGACAGTTGCGTGGAGCTATCCATCTGTCTTGTTTACAGACTCCCAGCTCACTGACAGCGTAACAGGTCTGCCCTTTTGATTTGAGAGAAATGTCAGCTGCTGATGTGTATGAAGTGTGTTTGTGTGAACTGAAAGCAGTCTGTACATTATCAAGTTTAGAGTGATTTCCCATGTTCTGTTGCGCTGGCCATCATGCCTTCCTCTCTACACGTGTGCAGCAGCAGTTCCACTCGAGCGCCTCACCTTGTTGACTTCAGCCTCATTAGGAGGCCAAATGAACAAGACAAGTTGTGACATTAAGCTACAGCTGGAACAAATGTGCCAGCCGCTTTCCTCTCAGCTCGGCCAATTTTTCTCGCACACGCTCATAAACGCGCGCTGGCTTATTTTTCAGGGAAGGGATCGGTGGGGTTGATAGGTTTGCGGCGATATTGGAAATGCAGACAGGCCTGTGTTTTGAATTGGATTGCACGCTTTGATGCAGAGACAGATTGTAAACTGTGATTTTATTAAATCCTTCATTAGGATTCATCAGTGAGATTGGATCAGAAAAAGGTCACCGTGCAGATGCACCCCCACCCCCTCTCTTCTTGCTCCATCCCCCTTGAATACCCCCCCCCTCTCCTTTCTCTTCACTCTCCCACCTCTCAAAGAGGAGGCGACTTGCTCCCACCCTCCATCTCTGCTCTCTTCCTCTTTCCTCTCTAGCCTTTGCCCGAAACAAATTTGTGATGAAAATGGGGAAAAATGATCATCATGGGCCTGCTTGAGAAACACAAGGTGAAAGTGACATTACACCCCCATCACCACCACACCACCCTCCTCCTCACAGCCATCTAGGCTGGCGCCAGTGGGACGCCTGTGCCACAAATCATTTGTATACTCTCATTTCTGCAAGCGGCCCGCGATGTTGCTTACTGCTTAGCGAGCAGATGACTTTCAGAAAGAAGAGTGAATTGGGAAGGAAGGGTGAAGCGATGGGGGGGATGAGGAAAGAGAAGCGGAGGGGTGGGGGTGGGGCAATTTGCCGGCGTGCGAGGACGTCTGCGGGAGTTGAAATTGAGAGGGAAATTGTGTGCACCATATGTCAAGTTCTGCAAAGGAGGTTTTCATTGTACACCTAGATAACTGTGTATGTGTGCTTTCTGTTGCAGAATGAAGCATCTGGGCTGTTTATTGAATCACCTTCGCCATTGTCTGCATTCACTACTATTATTACTGAAAGTGCTGCACCCACTCCCTCCACACACCCCTCCTAACAACGAGGAAATGGGAAATGTGGCGCACATATTGTCTGCAGCTAGTGTTTGGTCATCTTTGTCTGTCTCACATGTATGCACACACCCTTCCCCCACCCCCGCCCAGCGTGAGACATCATGATTCTTCTGCTACACTGAATACATTCTCCATGCAGTCTGAGCATTGAGGTCCATGCAGGCGAACATGTGACATTACCAGAAAAATTTCACCTCCATACGCACGTCCTGATAAAACCACTGTAATGCATCTAAAAGCGGGTTTATATGTCCATGTGTGTGCGCACAAACACACACTGAGCACATTAAAATGCGCATACTTTAACAAAATCAGAGCTCTTTCATCATCTTTTAGTCATTCTGGCCCACACATTCACCTCACACACACACACACACACACACACACATGCAGTTATTTTCCTGTAGAGTAAATATAGAGCGGAGACAGTGTGGCACAGTGACCTGCAGAGGAACCCGAACACTTTGCCTGCTACTTCCACAGGGCCCTCTGCTTTCAGGAAAGCCATGCAGTATTCATGGCTTAGTCACAGGATCCGAGAGGCGGGTGGGGGAAAAGGCAAACACGGTGGAAGTGCGCTGCAAGCAGCTCAGCGGGACGCTGATGCTGTTACACAATATGCTCCATAGATCTGCTGGCGGGATCTGTGAAGTGAAGCTGTTTCTTCTCCTGAATTCTAAACGTTTTCAGCTTCTCTTCTTCCACATCTATGTGCAACCGGCTGTTTGATGTGTTTGTATGTGTCATCTTTACGCCCCACTGCCTGCTTTCAGAACTAGGTCCATTTTTCTTTATCACCCCAAAGGCAGTCTGAGAGTCGACTGTCTGGAGCTCCTTGTGACCCACATTCATCTGATCCAGCCCTGCAGGGGCTCCAGGGAGCTTGAGGGGAGTCAAGCCCCTCTAGTGGTGCTTTGTGGCAAGATCATGATATTGAGTTCTTCTCCTGAACCCTGATGCTTCCTTTCTGCCCAAAGGAACGGCAGTTCTGCCTGCTCCATTTATGGAGGAGACGGTGGGATGAAAGGCTGAACACAGTTTCTTCAGGACGATCCCTGTTAGTCAGACGTGGAAGCCTTCTGGTTTACTTCTGTCCAAAGGTTTATTTTCTTCTCTTACTGTTACTGATGACAGATACCAGAATAACTTACACGATTGCCTCTGAAACCCAAACAGGAAGTTTGTTTCATAAGAAAACTTTCTGATAATCAGTCATATTATGAATGCAGTTCAGTTGGGCGGGTGCAACATTAATCCGGACCAAGATTGCGCCCACACTGCACTTCTCAAACAAATTGGGCCTTTTTAAAAAAGTGTTTCACTCTGTACCAGAAGTAAGAAAACATTGAGATGGTCAGATCTTTGTAGCCTGGGTTGATCAGAGTTCTATCTGAACTTTTATCAAATTCTTTCACGCCTGGCTGTGAGATACTTCTCTGTCCAGAACCGTCTGAACTGTGATATGGGCATCACAGATGAACATTATCATGATTCTGTAGGGCGATTTTGTGGGAATTGATAGAAATCTTGATGTTAGTTTTACTCTACAAAAAAAGACGACAACCCGTGAAATATCATAAAAAAAAAGCGGGCACAGCTGAAATGATCTTTTTTGCCATTGTTGAAACTGGCCACAGAGTAGACAGTACTGGCACGCCCAGGTCCTGTCTGGTGCTGCAACCCCCGACGCCAGCGCTCATGTCCCGTCCGGCAACCGCTTACCCAGCACTGGTCCAAGCCGCCGGTGACGATCATCCCAGTTCCCAAGTCTACGTTTTCTGAGGTTTTCTTGTGTCTGAGGAAGTCTCAGTCCACTCCAGAGGACAGCACTCCTCTTCTTCTGCTTCTGGTTCCCGTGTCAGAGGACGACGCTTCGCTTCCAACTCCGTGTCCTATGTCATGTTCTATGCTCTGTGTCACGCCTATGCCATAGTCATATTTTGGCACCACCTGGGAGACCTTGGGGGTTAAATCACAGCCCTCAGGCTCATGGAGGTCCTGAAACAGGTCCTCTACAGCTGCCAGGTGGTCTAATTTATATCTTGAGTAATATATTTGAGGATTTTTGTACCCGAGTTTTGAGTTTTTCTCTTTTTCTCTGACATGTTTATATTTTCATCTGCTGGTAAATAAAAGTTTTCTTCTTAACTCCCTCGAAATAAAAGGGCCCTCCTGTCGACCCCAGTGAGACTTTGTAAACCCAGTAAGCAAAACACCAGGCTGCATAGTGAGAGCACTAACAATGCACTAACATTGTCACTGATAAAGAGAAGCAGTGTGTTTATTCTGCTTGTGAAGGGAAAGTATTTTGCTCACTTCCCCCAAAGTCTCACACCGTCAAAAGAAAGTTGAGACAAAGTTTGTTTATGTCCTCATTATGGATGCAAAACACATCTTCCTGCAGCTAGCAGGGCTGTAACGGATGCTTTGTAGCAACTCAGGTGTCACACAAAGTTTTCTTGTTCTGTAACAGAGCGCCACTTGTGAGTAAACTGCAAACTTTTCAACCTAGTTGGAGAATGGGCTCTTTGATACAAGAAGTGTCAGTGTGGCTCTTTCCTTCCTCGGACCAGGTGGACGCCATTGAGAGGGAAATGTGTAAGTTTGGGGCTATAACTCATGAACGGGACAGCTTTGAAAACGCAGACTGCTGAGTGAGTGAGTTCAGGAGACACTGAGTTGCGTTCTTCCCTTCATGAATAATTCGGCATCCCCACTCGTCTCTGTCCTCGGCTGTCACTCCCATGTGAGGGAGACAGAGGAGACAGAGGACTCTTTGGTCTCCTCTGCATTTCCTCTTTGGTTTACGGGGAGAGGAAGCAGCGAGGATGTGCATTGTACGTTTGTCAGCAGTGAGAGTGTGTCTAGCCTGTCGGTATAAAGCTCTGTTTGTGGAACGAACATTTAAAAGAAAAGAGCAGCGGAATGAGGAAAAACTCAGCATGAGTTCATCTCTCTGCCTATTTAAAGGAATTATGTGTCATATGGGAAAATAATGCGTAGTGACTGTTACTCAGGACACTTAAGCTAGTGTAACATTAGCCCATAATAAAGCTGGGTAGTCTATTTATACAGCAGATTTAAGCAACAGTTTGACTTAAATCACATACCAGAAATTTTAAAAAGAATCATCATCATCTCAAAGAATCAAGAAAGAATCAAACAAAAGAGAAAGAAAGAACAATAGATAAAAACACAACAAAGCTTAAAAGAAACAGAGGAGTTCTGAACTTTAAAAAAAAGCAATATAAAAGTACTGCTTAGCGATTCTGGGAACTGATAAAAGACCAAATCCAGGTGACCTGTAAGTTCATAGGCAAGACAAGTTTATTTGTATAGCCCTACAAGTACTTTACATAAAAACATTAAAAGCTTTACAGATGTTAAAATTGAAATAAAAAGAGAATAAAAATAAAAAAAGAATCATAATAAAAAAATAAAAAAATCCTTAAATTTCTTAACAAAAAATAATTAAAAAGTTACAGTGCAGACTTTATTGATAGCTGGAAGAGAAAATAAAAGTTTTTCAATTGGATTAAAATGTTTCTACATGTGGTGAAAGTTTTATCTCTACTGGCAGTTTGTTCCACTGGTTTCCAGTATAACAGCTAAATG
>JBAMHX010000015.1:28242758-28252838 GCA_037177515.1 Pseudomugil tenellus
ACAATGTGTGTTGGGTTAAGCGTGTTTTGAACTGTTTGTGTTGGGTTAAGCGTGTTTTGGACTATGTGTGTTGGGTTAAGCGTGTTTAGGAGTAAGCAAGTGTTTGGTTAAGCGTGTGTTGGGTTAAGCGTGTTTTGAACTATGTGTGTTGGGTTAAGCGTGTTTTGGAGTATGTGTGTTGGGTTAAGCGTGTTTTGGAGTATGTGTGTTGGGTTAAGCGAGTTTTGGAGTAAGCACTTGTTTGGTTAAGCGTGTGTTGGGTTAAGCGTGTTTTGGACTATGTGTGTTGGGTTAAGCGTGTTTTGGGTTAACCGTGTTTTGGACTATCTGTGTTGGGTTAAGCGTGTTTTGGAGTATGTGTGTTGGGTTAAGCGTGTTTTGGAGTATATGTGTTGGGTTTAGCGTGTTTTGGACAATGTGTGTTTGGTTAAGCGTGTGTTGGGTTAAGCGTGTTTTGGAGTAAGCACGTGTTTGGTTAAGCGTGTGTTGAGTTAAGCGTGTTTTGGAGTATGTGTGTTGGGTTAAGCGTGTTTTGGAGTATGTGTGTTGGGTTAAGCGTGTTTTGGAATAAGCACGTGTTTGGTTAAGCGTGTGTTGAGTTAAGCGTGTTTTGGAGGATGTGTGTTGGTTAAGTGTGTTTTGGACAATGTATGGTGATGGAAAACAAACGGGAGAGCAGATTATGGCTGTTTGTGAGAATCAAAGCTGCGATAGTCTCTGCGTCAGTGTTGCCTTTGCTGCGTTTCAAAGGGAACATCCTGAACAAGGCTTATTATAGCAGCTGTTTTGAAGCAGAGGAAGAAGAGGATGATGAAGTGGATGTGTGGTGGAATAAAGTGAGAACATTGAGAAATAACGGCTGATGGTTTTTCTCCCCCTCCCTTGTCTTTCCCTTAATTTCCTCTATTTTCGCCTCCTCTTGCTCTTTCTATCGCTTCCTTTCATCACAGATGAGTGTTGAGGGTGATGACAAGCGAACTCGCACTCGGTCGAAGGGAATCAGAGGTGAGTGTTGGTCACGTCCCTCCATCTTGTTAAATGATCATTCAGATGCAATTTTTTTTTATTATGTCTTCCTGCTTTTAGATGTAAGGATGAGGAAGACTGAGCTTCATGTTAACAGTTAGTTAAAATAAAACTTTATCTGAATCAAAGTTATCCAGATGTTTTCTGTCATCAGTGTTAGAAGATAAACCATCTATTTAGAAACACAGATAGAAAAAAACCACCACAGAGTCACTTTTACGTAGTTTCCTTTGGATGCTTTTGTCTTGATTCGAAATAAGATGAATGGTCCTGAAAATGCCTAAATTTTTAAAAACCACCTGAAATGTTCAAAATATTTTTTTAACAAGACAAAAGTATTAATGAGGAGTTAAAGCGAAGCAGAGAAATGTTTGCTGAGGTTGTGGCTGGAGAGTCACCCTCTACTGGCCCATAGAAAAAAATGCTTATAAAAAAAAAGAGCTTAATTTTTTTGACATGGGGGCATTTCTATGGAGGGTCTGACCTGCTGTAATTATAAATAAATAAATATACAATTATAAAATAATTAAAAATGTCCACCGGGGATCTGAAATTTGAAGCCATTGTTATGCTAAGCTAGTATTGTGGGGTAGCTACAAAAACTTTTATTGTAAAGCTGTCGGATTGTCACTTTGCAGAACTGACACTTCATTTTTTCATCGATACGTTTGTAGAAGCAACAAAATAAAATATGTATTTTTGACTCTGCTTGTAACAAGCTGCCTGAAAATTGTTTGCTAAGTTGTGTGAGATATGTAGATCCACACCTGGTTCTAGTCAGGCGGCCATCATCGGGTTGGGAAAGACCTTCATGTCCTCCGCAGAACTGTTGCAGCTACTGTTGTGTCTGCTTGAGTTCACACACAGACTGTCACAGAATATTGTGGATGTGCTCATCATAAATACAGTGTGTGTGTTGTAAGTGATTTGTGATGTTGTTAAACCAGTGTCTGTGGTCATATTTACACTTCTGTGTTCCTTTTGTGTGTTTTTGTGCGCAAGCGCGTGTTTGATGTTTAAAAGCAGCAGAGCAACAGTTCACGGAGAGCTCACCAAGGCGTTGGTTCATCCCAACTGCATGATGAAAGACGGAGAAACTCAGATGCCCCACACAAACACGCACACACAAATGTGCCGGCTGTGCGTGTTAATGTGTGTGTCATAGTTTCTTGGAGTATCCTGATACGCAGGGTTTTTCTGACGTGATTAATGCATCTGATATCGGAGGCCAGGATGAATTCTCTAGGACGGTGTTGTTTTCTCATTTTGCTCCAAATGAAAATAGGATCTTTCTCCAGACTCATTCTCTCGCTCCACTCCCGATCGATGGCCACAGCCCGTCCAGAGCACTGCGTGTTGTTTTGTGAACAGAGCTTGATTTATGTTTTGAAGGCAATTACTATGAGTTATCCCTGAAAGAAGTGCTGTTTTCTACTGATGAAGGCAGTTTTCCTTTTAATTTCATTTTCTCAGTTATGATAATTAAAGTGTAACAATTAATCTTCTGTTGCTGAAGTCTGCACATAATTGTCACTTTTTTCCAAGCAGCAGTTTGCAGTTTAGCTGATTTAGGCGTTCACTCTGTATTCGTGTTATTTATTCAATATGTTTTTCCACATTAAAGCTTTCTCTCCTGTTTGCTTTTCATTTTGCATGCAGATGTGTGTGTGCGTGTGTGTGTAGGTGGGTTTTTTCCTCCTGATCATGCAGTCAGCGGCGTGTAAGCCTGTTTGAGGAAAACCCGTGGGATTCATATGCATTTGTGATTTATTGATCTGGGTTTCTTTTAGCAATGCTGTGTTCTGAGCAGTCATTCACCTTTGCCCCCCCCCCCCCCATCTCTCTTTCTTTCAGTTCCTATTGAGCTTGTAGGACAAGAGCTGAGGTAAGGAAACACCTTCATCTTTGTGCAAATCCCTTTCATAAAGTTCTTTTATGTGCACCGCCGTGCAGCCTTCCCAGCACTCGTAGATTCTCCATCTGTGCTTTTGAGATGATGCTGTATATTATTAGTTTTTATTTCTTATCGTCAGCACTTTGTTGCGCGTGATCAGCGGCTCCAACCGGCTCCTATCGATTCCTGGCAGCCTTTTGCTGTTTCCTGCTATGGACACATACAGTAGTTGCAATGAAATGGGTTTATGATCTTTTTGCCGTCCGATCGAAGGCCCCGACATGAGGGGAGAGGGAGGTGAAGGGGGATATATTTTTTTTGCCAATAGCTACTCCTCCTTTTCACTCCTCCCCATAGTTTCCCACCCAAGCAACAGCTTTCAGGGCCAGCAGGCCACTTGTCCTCTTTCCCTTCTGCCTTCTCCCTCCTGCTCAATGATTTTTTCATCCTCTCTCTTTTTGTCACACTTCACCCCGAAGCATTGATCTGTACTCGCTATTCCCAAAAAAAAGATTTAGTGGTGGGATTAAAAGAGAAAACTGTAAGAACAGATAAGGAGCACCTCATTTAAAATGCAAATGCAGCATTTTTTTATTAAATGAAATTAATAATAAGCACAATTGGAGTAATAAAGGCCAACTGCTGGAGGAAGTTAATGAGAATTGAAATGAGCCATCCTGAGGGGTCATAGCAACCTGAATCAAAGCAGAGAGACAGAAGAGAAAGGAGGGAAGGAAAAAAACCAGGCCTGATGATGATGATGATGACTGGTGAAGAGAGCAGAACAGGGGAAATTACAGCAGGTCTCGGGTGATCCGTATCTCTCATAGTAACAGGATATAGGCCAGGGTTGATGTACGACATACAATGTGTTTTCTCAGCTTGTTGCCTCCTGCATTCATGCATTCTGTGTCTGTTGGGTGCACATCTGTCTGCATCTGCATATGTGTGGCATATTTGCTTTGCTTATTTTTATTTTTACTGCTTGTGGTTATCATTGCTGCAGCACAGGAACTAAAATGCATTTCTGTATCTTAAACATATCTCTAACCTCCATCCATTTCATCCAGCTGCCCCACCCCTGGATGCAATGGCTCCGGCCATATCAGTGGGAGATACTCACGACACAGAAGGTAGGGCAGATAAAAAATCCACGCTCTGTCTGTCCTTCTTCTGTCTGTCCTCCTCGTCCTCTCTGCCCCACGGTGTCTGCTTTGTGCGTTTTAAATGAACCATTCAAGTTCATGCAGACAATGAAACACCAGGATCAATAGCACATGTACACATTATGAAACTACAGGAAGTTGTTAGTGTGTCAGAACAAAATCCTTAGTGAAAACAAGCAACCTATTCTGGTTTCACAGATGTTAAATTTAGCTTTTAGCATCTTCAAAATACATACAAGATGCAGGGCAGGCTAAAGCTTGATGAGGAAGATGTGGAGATGGTGGAGATGGAAGAAACTACACTGGGACTCATTCTGTACCCCATATCGCTTGATCCCAAGTCCTTTCTGTTGATGATATTGGAAAATGGGCCTGCGAAACCACACCTTAAAAAAAGGTTTACTAAAAGCACCTTTTTTTTGTTATGAGATTTGGTATGATGTTGTTTCAGGCCGATCGCTCATCCTTTTTATTTATATTTACATGAATCCCAATTACACAATATTTGGGCGTTGTTATGAAAGGGATTGTGAGACTAAATCATTTCCTTTTTTATAAAGAGGGTCCAATGTTTGCACTGTTGAAGGAGATAATAAACTAAACATCGAAACTGCTTTACTGACCAGTTAGAGGATTTAACCAGCTTTTATCACTTAGATGACTCATGTCATTTTACTCAGTGCAAAACTAGTCTACCAGCTAAAGTTTTTGCATACCGGTTAATGGCTAAAACTACCTAGCAGACTTCAGAAAAAATAGCTAAGGCTATGTGTAACACTATCAATGCAACATTGGAAAAGCGTAACGTTAACAGTCAGTCCTGTGTGAACTGCAGCAAATGCAACACCTGGGTGCTAATGCTAATTCACATGCTAATTCACTGTGAGCATTGTACTCAGGGCGGGAAGAAGGTTGTTAAACTGTGAATATGCAGATAAAGAGAGACGAGATTATTGGATTTTATGTCACTGAAAGATTGCTAGCATACAGCTAGCAGCTTACTCTCAGTCCTGCTAAGTAGGGAGGGTGTCTGCAGGTTAATAAAAAATAATAAAACAGCAGAGGACGTCAGAGTGAGAACAGACTGAAACACCGCCTCCAGACATAAAATACTGCAGTCCCATGTGAGTTTCAGATGAAAAACAAATGATACATAAGATCTCAATTAATGAGCTTTAAAAAATGCTAATATGTTCATTATAGACATAGTTAGATGTAAAAGTGATGCTAACAAGGCTGCTAATGTTGCTGCTCTTGTTTCCTTTTCTTCTTGATGAACTGATCACAGCTGGCGGTAAAAACTCTAAATATCAGCACGTCTTTTTTCACAAAAAAAAGGTATTTTAACTCCTTTTTTAAAATGAGGATCATTAATTTTACCGCTTTATGGATGTCTCCTTTTAGCTCTCAAGCCCAGAAACTGACCTTGAGTCCTGAAAAGCGGCTACAGAATCCCAGAGATTCAGTCACAAACAAAAACAACCTTAAATTAACGTCACAAGTTTAAGGGATAAAAACAAGCTAAGCTAAAGCTCATTTGTCAGAATAATTCAGAAGCGTGTCCCAGAGAGGATAGTGGTCCCAGCGCTGCAGGTTTAGCTCCAGCATCATTTTCCCACCATGGCATCGCTGCCTGAGCCGTCGCCCTCAGAGACTCCGGCAGACCCGCGGCAGCTCAGCGGCTTGTGACTCCTCTTTATTGGAGGGAAGATATTAGCTATCTGTTTACATGTGTATTCGTTCAGCAGGCAATTTCAGATGCACTTTGTTTATAGATCGTCCCACAGCCTCCCTTCGCGCCTCACAGGTGAGAATAAGCGGGAGTTTATTGGATTTCACCCTCCGCTGCTTCACCGCCCGCTTCTCCATACAAGTTGTTCATTAAACGTTCCACTCAATTGGCTGAGATTGGTTGTGATGTGTGAGTGAGCGAGCATGGCGCCCTCTCTAGGTTACGTTCTGCTTCTCCATGTCAGAATACACCCCCCACCCTTCATGAATCTGATGAAGTGAATAAGGTGTCAGAGCGAGCCACTAATATTAATGAGTCTGTCTTTTTGTCCTGCTCTTCTCTCTCACAAGCATATTGGGTTGTCCCATCGCAAGAAAGCGCCGTCTGGAGGAAGCAGAGGCCGAGCAGGAAACAGAAAGGCCCCCCTCTAAGAGGAAGTCCCACCCCCTGAAGCTGGCCTTGGATGAGGGCTTCAGTGCCGAGAGTGACGCCAGCAGCGAGGCCGAGGGCGAAGGAGAGAAGGAAGGAGAGAAAGCAGGGGAGGAGGAAGAGGAGAAGGATGCAGGGATAGAGGAGGAGAGAGAGGAGGCGACACCTGAGTACCTCACGCAAGACGGACAGACAAATGGACAGGAAGAGGACACAGAGGATAAAGATGAGGAAGAGGAACAGAAGGAAAGAGAAGAGGAGGAGAAGGATGAAGAAGAGACGTGTCAGAAAGAGGAGAACTTTTCAGGTGATGAAGGTTGGTGTGATGCTTTTCACAGAAATAAATTAATACATAAATAATTGAACAAATAAATAAATAAATAAATACATATTTAAAACAATTTATTCAATTCAATGCAATGTTTTATTATATTAGGATTTTCTTAATTAGTCATTATAATGTAGAATTGTAAAATAAAATATTACTGGTCGTTAATAAGATAAGGGATATTTTCATGAGTTATAATAATAATAAAACATTGAGATGTTTTATTATTATTATAACTTATAATATAATATAATATTATAAGTGCAGAGATGACTGGACGGTTTATATTTTTGGTCTTTAAAACAGCAGACGGACAGTTTTGTAGTGACGCCAGTTTCTCTACAAGCTGCTTTACATCCACAGATTTATCACAGCAGGTCGTCAGCATTTTGTTTCCAGTTCACGGACGATGACTTATGAGGCAGGGAGCCGGTGCAGCGATGATGGAGACATTGCTGACAGCAGCTTTGGCTCGATGTATGACTCACTTTTTCCTGTGTGTCACCTCTTCATCTTTGTCTCCGCAGAGGAGGAGTGTGTGACGATGGAGTCCAAGCTGAGAGCAGCGTCACCTGCAGCCAAGGAGTCGCTCTCGCAGAGCGCTGACGAGGTGGCCGACTCTCTGCTCCACCTGGGCCAAGTCTCCAGCGACGTGGCTGGCAGCGTTGTTGCCATGGAGACTGAAGATGTTAGCGTGGCGGCTGAGGGGGGTAAAGGAGTAGAAGAGGAGGAGGAGGGGGACGTGAATGAAGGGGAACAGGAGGTGGCACACAGAGCTCAAGTGCTGCAAGAGTCCTCAGTTGTGCAGAGGGGAGCAGCTGACGAAGAGGAAGAGGAGCATGCAGACCACGTGAGCCCAAAGTATCAGGCCCAAGCCATCCACCGTGGACATGTCAAATGTGAGGAGGACGCGGAGGAGATCATAGTCTCAGTACAGCAGAGGCAGGAAGCTCCAGCAGACGATGAGGAGGATGAAGAGGAGGATGGGGGCCACGCTCTCTCCATTTCTGATGTGCCAACTGCCGTTCGCACCATCACCAGCACAGCAGCAGCTCAGGGAACCCACATCAAGACTGAGGAGCGCAGGGCCGGTCCTCTGGAGGACTACCGCTCACACAGTCCCGTCCACAACTACACCACCAGAACCAGTCCGCTTGACAAGTATGACGCACACAAACCCAGTTCCCTTCACAACTACAAGACCAGCCCGTCTCTATGCTACGGCTCCCACAGGGCCAGTCCACTAGAGGACTACTTCCCCATCCCCAGAGGCGACAGCTACAAAGTCCACAAGGCCTCCTCTTCAGCCTCCGACATCATCGAGGTGCAGTCCGATAAGTCAGAGGACAAAGGGTTTGACGACTTGGATGGAGACATGGAGCGGGACGATGAGGACAGCCTGTCGCAGCGGTCCGCCGTGACCAACGAGTCGGAGATGTTCGACATGACTCGAGGCAACCTGGGTCTGCTGGAGCAAGCCATCGCCCTCAAAGCGGAGCAGGTGAAGCCGGCCGGCCCCAGAGAGCTTCTCCGCGCCCCGGACATCCATCATCAGCGATACTTTACCATCGAGGACAGGCCCAAGCACCTGGACGTCATCCGCAAGAGCTACTTCAGCAAAGGTAGAGTGGTGCCAGAAAGCTGTGGAACAGGAAGTACATCAGTGTGGTGTTTCTGTCTTCATTTCTTCCCCTGCAGTGGGGCTGTGTTGAAAAGATTGATTATCGATTCTGAATCGATTCTCATATCAATTCTTAAAGATCTATCCATAAGTCCAAAGATCGATTTATTGAATACATTTCCCTTGGTGAACTTTGACCTTTCCTTCACACATTAGTGTAACGACACACTACATAGACTAAGACATGAATCTCCTCATACGTACAAACCGCAGAAGTCATCTTTAATTTCTGACATGTCAATACAATAATAATATTTATATGTTTCATAACTATATAGACATTTATTGAGAAAAAAACTAAGATTTTAATTACGCTGAATAAAATCCATATCTGATCAGAACAGATCAGATTGAATCATGAAAATCGATTCTAAATCTTCAGAATCAGAATTGAATCGATTCATGAAATCTGAATCAATACCCAGCCCTATCTAACAGCGATGAAGTTGTTCCTGTTCTGGATGGTCGTATCCAGAATGTTGCAGGATCCACATCTATCTCTGATATCATGTAAAACTGAGATTTTCTCATCCTTTATTGTGGCGTCATATGCATATTCTCATATCTCATAATAAGAATCATTCCTGGATTAAGATGCTAGTCTGGATCATAAGTTAGACCTCCGTTAGATCTCAGAAACACATCATAAAATCCATCCAGGAATATTTACGTAAAGATGCCAGATAAGTAAAAACATGTTCTCTTTTGTGGAGGTAAAGTGAAAGACTCCATGTCGCCATGTCCTGAGCTTAATAAACAAACAGCAGTGAGTCTCGGAGCTCTTTAGATCCTCCCTCTCCATTGTAACGGGTTGAAGTGTCTCCAGCTGGAGAGGAAGTGCAGGTTGTTCCTCCGTCAGCGTCTGTGGAGTGTTTGTTTATGTGCCGCGTGTGTTTGGGCCTTGTATTCCACTGTTGGCGCTCTGCCCGCTTGTCATGCTCGCGTTAAAGCTGCAGTGTGATTACATGCCTGCTCGTGCTGCCCTCTCCTTGGCCTCAACTCCCTCCTGCGGTGACGTCCCTGTTCTGTTCATCGCTAATTAGGAGATGCATGTCTCATTAACATTCAATTTGAAGGCCAATAGAGCATCACTCCATCCTCTTCCTCCCTTTTCCTCTCACCAGATACCGACTGGCCCGCCTCCATCTGCAGCGGGGAGAAGTGGGCTGTTTTAATTACAGCCAGGTTTTATAGATCTGCTCTTGGTGGCATCTTCAGGTGTTGTTTTCTTTTACATCCAAACCAGATCAGAGAAATGTAGGAAGAGGGTTCATGTGATCAAAGCATTCAGGATGAGCACGGATACAAACATGCAAATGACTTTTAGCACGTTTCCACACGGCCTACAGATGGTGCTACTTTAGTGCAGTTGTATGAAATATGTCTGGATTTCATGCTCAGCCAAGCAAACTGTCTGACGGTGTTAACGTCTCGCGTTTGTCTTCCTTACTCATCCCACCTTCCTCGCTCCTCCTCATCGTGCTCTCTTTCCCATTTCAACCCATAACGCAGAGAGCAGCCGGCCAGAGAAGAGAGAGATCAAGTGTCCCACACCGGGGTGTGATGGGACAGGTCACGTGACTGGTCTGTACCCACACCACCGCAGCCTGTCGGGCTGTCCACACAAGGATAGGATCCCCCCCGAGAGTAAGTTTTATCATTTTAGCTGCGTAGAAGAAACGCTGAATCATGTCTATATTCTAAAGTTTACAGGCGGATGTGTATAAATCTGCAAAAAGAATCATTTTAACCTATCTATCTATCTATCTATCTATCTATCTATCTATCTATCTATCTATCTATCTATCTATCTATCTATCTATC
>JBAMHX010000015.1:28267938-28278128 GCA_037177515.1 Pseudomugil tenellus
AATGAAATTAATGAAAAGTTTGACAAGAACCTGTTGGATCCATTTGATTTGCATCAGGTGTGTTAGTTCAGGAAACAGTAAAACCTGCAGGATACCGGCCCTCCAGGACCTGACTTTGACACGTGGGTTAGGGCATAGGGCAAACATTCGGACACAGCCCATGTTTTTTGCTGTTCTCACCTTCTTCTTATGCTGATTATTTTGTGGTTTTTGCATCTTCTTCTTTTCTCCTGTGGTTTTTTCCTTTCTCTGGTTGTGTGTCAGTAAAAGATAACTCACCTGCTCGAAAACAGACCAAATTATGTAACAGATGCAGCAGGACAAAATAGTCAGTTTTTCTGCGTATTCTGGGTCCAGCGAAATGGGCATTAAACATTTGACGTCGCAGTACTTTAAACTATTGACTGAAAGCTTAAAATGTACTTTTATTAAACAAAAAATCTGTTCATTAGCTTCTACATGTGCTAGCTTTTTCAACTTTAGACCTAGTCAGGATTCTTGTTCTCTATCTTAGTTCTAAGTTAGGCTAACTTTCTGTGTGCCAAGCTTAATTTTTAAGTTGATCATGAAACTGCTGCTAGTTTATATAAGTTTGGTTTGTCTAGCTGAAAGGAAAACATATGATATGACAACAAATGTTTGTAGTGCTTGTAGTTTTTCTGTACTTGGGAAGAACTAAGCTAAATGTTTCTGTTGGGCTATTATGCTAATAGCAAGTGCCAACAGTCAAATTAGCATAGTCTTTACTACAACTTAGTGTCTTACTGAATCAAAATACAGTTTATATTTTCAGCGCTCTGTCTAGAGACAATCTGAATCCTCATCTGTGTTAACCATGTCTTTCAACAGCCTCTCAGGATGCCCCCGAGCCTTGTACGCCAAGAAGAAGGCCAAGTTCCCCACAGAGGAATACCTGAACACCAAGTTTAGAGCCACTGATGGTACGATGGCCATACAGAAAATATTTTTAATCTTCAAATTAGCACGTTAGAAAAACTACATGTGTGTAAAAACTATACACACTGTAAAATGCATTCACCGAGCTTAAATTTAACACCTTTTTCCTTTTCTATGCGTCTTGGTTTTGTAGTTCTGGAAAATGATGAGGATATCAAGCAGCTCAACAAAGAGATTAGCGACCTGAACGAATCCAACAATGAAATGGAGGCTGACATGGTCAACCTTCAGACTCAGGTATGTGTTACTATGATGCAAAATACTAACACCTAATTCCTGAGTTATGTAACCTGTTAGGAGCCATGCTATAGAGTCTATAGTTTTAGTATTGTTCTTTTCAGCACACTAAGGTTTTTCTGCAACCATTCATGACTGTGACTGAAGGACAAATCAGTCCTATGTTATTCATTCAGTTTACTGAATTAATGGCACATTTCCGATTTTCTCCCTTTACTCTGTGCTGTAAGTTAGAAATGTTCCCTTTAAAACTGATATTTACATGATGTTCTGTTATCTTTGAAAATATCTCATGTAGCTATGCATTTATGGTTTCTGTTAATGTATAAATCTAGGATACAAAGTAGAAAGCCTTTTCTTTTGATATGATTAAATCGACAATGTTTCCTTTGATTGGATTGAACTGCACATGGTAGGATGCATCGCCAGAGGCATGTTTTTAATTCAGATGAAGAAATAATTAACATAACGAGACACAAGCCTTCAGGAGTAAAAAAGACACGACCATAGAGTTAAACATCAGGAGGAGGGATGCTGACAGGCTGTATTTTTACTGCAGATCTCCTCTATGGAGAAGAACCTGAAGAGCATTGAGCATGAGAACAAGATGATCGAGGAGCAGAACGAAGCTCTGTTTGTGGAGCTGTCCGGTCTGAGCCGAGCCCTGATCCGCAGCCTTGCAAATATCCGTCTGCCGCACATGGTGAGTGCCTGTCCTTCATTTCATTACAGTGAACCTTGTGGTCCAAAAAAAAACACCAGAGATCTTCACATATGTTGCTCCTCACGTTTGAGAATGGTTGTTGTTTGCACCGCAGCAGGAGCCAATCACCGAACAGAACTTCGACCGCTACGTCAGCACCTTGACCGACATGTACACCAATAAGGACTGCTTCCAGAGCCCGGAGAACAAGGCTTTGCTGGAGAGCATCAACAAAGCTGTGAAGGGCATCAAGGTGTGAGGCTCTGCAAGCACACGGAAACGGGAAGACCCAGACCGTCCAGAAGGCTGAGAGGCTGGATGAAAGAGGAGATGAAGGGATGAATAGTCGAAGGAGAAGTGCTTAGATACTCTACAATATATTGAAATTTGATTAAAAAACCACAAGAAAGGGAATTCAGGTTATTAAAAAAAACAGCAACTTTAAAAAGTCAATCCAGGGAACACTGCTGAAGAAAAGTGACGCGGACCAAAACTCTCACAATGTTGCTGCTGGGATGTCGGAGGAGGAAACGGATCCGTCAGCCTCAACGAGCGGAGAAGAAGAATAATGTAACTAGAAACTGTATCTGGGGGGTTTTATGCTGTTTGTTTACCCGTTGTCATTTTTGTGTCCTCAACTGTTTGGAAGAGCTTTTTACCGTCAGCATGGTGGAATTAGTTCCCACGCTCCGCCGAGTGGGATTTACTCAGGCAGGAGTCTGGAGATAGGTAGGACAAAAGGACTCTCGCTGCTGTCCCGTAGCATCACTGAGTATGTCCCGACGCTCTCTGATCACACACCCAGCAATATGAAGCAAACCAAACTGAATGTGTGTGTTTGCTTTGTGGTTTTTCTGCAGCAGAGACGAAATATCTGCAAGGAAGGTCAGGAGACAAATCTCAGAACAGCTGACGGTGGATTTATTTTGAAAAGCAGTAGATTAACACCCCGTTTTAAATGCAAGGATGGTAATAGTCTGCACACGTTTCAAATTCAGTTAGTCATATCAATAGTATTTATCAACATAGGAATTGCACTTAATTTCAATTAATAGTTTTGTGGTACAATAATTATTGTTATAAATGAATTATTTAAACTTGTGAACTTTTAAATTGTAACTTATTGTCATTTACATTTTTGAGGTTTATTTATTTGAAGCAATCTATTTATTTATTAACTTTGTTTTTTAAAAAACAAACAAAAAAATCTTTACTGAGAACCAATCTGCAGAAGTCTTAAGTCAATATTTTAAGAATCTATATGAGAACTGACAAGGCTTTTTGTTTGTTTGTTTGTTTATTTGGAGGATTTTTTTTTTAAAAAAACTTTTAAGTGGAGATTTTTATAACAGACTGATTTGATTTTGTTTTTCAAATAATTTTACAACAATTTTATTTTTCACAATTTTGTTTACGTTTCTTCTGTTCATTAAAAAACACTGCTGAGAGGAAAAATGTATTTATTATTTATTTAATATGAGAGAATCAACTGATATGGCTGTAATATCTATTTTGTTATTTATGTGCGTGATGTGTCGGTTGAGTCTGAGTAGTCCTCCAAAAAAAAAAAAAATCCATGGCTAATATTTGAATAAAGAAAGGAAACCAATACAGATACTGTTTGATTGCTTAGGCGTGTATTTAAACCAGCAGCCGATTGTAAGAATAAGCAGAAGCCCTGTTGCTATTCCGTTGCTATCCCGTTGCTATCCCATTGCTATCCCGTTGGTAGCCCGTTGCTAGCCCGTTGCTAGCCTGTTGCTAGCCCGTTGCTAGCCCTTTGTTAGCCAGTTGCTGCCCTGTTGGTATCTGGATTCTATCCCATTTCTATTCTGTTGTTATTCAGTTGCTACTCAGTTACTGCCCCTTTAATATCCCATTTCCTATCCTGTTGCTAGTCATTTACTGCCCTTTTGCTATCCAGGTGCTATCCCGTTGCTATCCTGTTGCTACGTACTTGCTAGTCTTTTACTTGTGTGTTAATATTATGTTGCTTTCCAGTTACTATCCCATTGCTGCCCACGTTGCTATACCATTTCTCTGTGTTTGATTGCTTTTGTCAGGCGAAAGACCATTTTTAAAACGATAAATGTTACCTCTCGTAAGCGACTTGTAGCAGCCAGCACTGGCTCTCCCACATGTTTGTTATGTACCGCAGCTGCTTCAGTAATTTCTTTTTATGATTTGTATTGTCTTCAGCACAGTAGTACATAAACAACTGTATTTCAGCAGTGTTATAGTCTGGACGTAAGGGTCTAAAATACACACCGACTTATCCAGCTCTTCACGATGACATGGCCTACTTTGACAAACTATCTGATAAACATACACACCCTTGTAGCCTTACTCTAGATTAAATTTTTTTTAATGCACAAAGTGCCACTGAGGAAAAAATTTTCAAAAAAAAACCTACTGTTTTTTCCTGATTCTTCACATCTCTGCAATGTAATAATGTCTGGTCCTGAGACGACCACGGCATTGAGAGAGTGCTGATTGTTTCAGATGCCTTTATTTCGCTGCCAAGAAGGCCATAAGTACACTATATATACATTCTGTACAAATAGATTTTAAAGATACTATATATATATGAATATAAACATACATATATTTTTCCAGTGTAATTGTTGACTTGCTCTTCTTCTTCTCTTGTATTACCTTATGAACGTATCATTGGGTGTGTAGAAGAGATGTGAGGCATTTAGTGAGTAGGAGGCTGTTACACCTTATCTAATACGATAAAGACCTGCTCAACTGTGGCTTTAAACACATCATTCAGTCAATTGAAGGAAAAGTTCATGTTTCCTTCCTACTCTCCTTTTCCCTTCCTTTACTTATCTTCGATCTATAAAACATCAGCTGTGAATCTGAGTCTGAGAAATGACCGTCGGGTTGAAGACTAGACGGTCTGCTCTTTGTTCCTACGTGTTGTGACGTCATGTGTAGTTAGAATTTGAAAAAAGAGGGCGATGCCTCTGAATAATGTTCTGCGCATAGCAACATTGTGCAGATTATTATGGTTTATTATTAATGGCAAAGGCCTGCTCTCTGCGAGCTCTTTAATGTCAAAGCAAGTAGGAGACTTTAGTGAAACCTGCCTTTGAGTGACGTGTTGGAAACTGCTGTAGCGTATCTCTGATGTCAAAGGCGTGTTGTAAATGTGCTCTTAGCCAACATAGAATAAAACTCTTGTGCACTTTCTAAATAACTGTTGAAAATGCCAGCATTTGAGCGTTGTCCCTCCTGTTTGTTGCTCTTCATTTTTTTTTAAACAAACCAACTTCAGATGGACAAGAGCGTCTGAGGGGTTCAACGTGCAGGAAATGAAGAAGAAGCCAGACTTTCTCTCTTCTGAATACAAAAAAAAAAGAGAAAGAAAACCAAAAGAGATTGACAGGAAGCAAGAGTTTGGGTTCTCAGGTGACCGGGACTGGGTGGGGGTGGTGATGGGTTGGGGTGGGGGGCAGCCGCTGAAGTAATGCCATAGGTCAACCAGTCAGCTGAGGCTAGAGGCGATGGCAGCGGCTGGATCAAGGCCTCGTGTGAAATGAGATGAGTGTGTGGGAGTGGGAAATTGATTTGCCGGGCTACACAATCTCCCCTTTGTTTTAGATGGAGGCGTTTGTTGCATAAATACGTGTACGTCACTCAAAAGAATGTCAAAGCTTTTCATGACTTTTTACCCCCTCCCCTCTACCCAGCCCTCCCTTCTTCTTCATGTCTTGTGTAACCTTTCCTCAGGAAAGATAGTTTGGATGCATTTGGTTAACAAAGTAGCGTGTTCTTCCTCTTGAAATGCACGAGAAAACTACCCAAGAGTGTTAAGACTGTGAATATTCTCCTAACCTATTTGATATGGCATGACCCCTTTTAAACTGCTTGATGAAACTGTCTACAGAGGGATGTAAATGAACAATACTGAGGCCATGACAGCAAAAAACAGAGTCAGCTAAGACAGCGAACGCAGCCCACAGTTGATTCTGCGCCCACGCATCACGTATGTTTTCTCATTTACATAAAAGTGATGGAGCCAGAACGGGAAAAAGCGTTATGCTGGGCCAAACTTCTGGGAAGGACATTTATTTAAACAGAATATCAGGGAAGTCGAATCTGCACCAGGATGTGGGAGAAAGGGGTGGGGAAGGGGCTTCACCTGTCAAACACGCAACATTAACATGTATGACAGAGAAAAAAAGATACTTCGAGGCACTTTTTCATCAAGCTGACCAAAACCAAAAGAACCCCGCCCTGCCGTCGTGCTCAGATGTGTGCTCTTTTCATGTGTGCCTTTCTCACTCAACTCATGTCAAACATTTGATATGTTTACACCCGGTTCACACATTCAGACTTGATCTAGATGTCTTTTTTCTTTTGGGGGGGTTTACATAAACACGTGTTCTTTGTGCAGCCGAGAACATCCACGTTTCAGAGATAAACTGGCTAAAGAAACTGTGATCTCATTCAGAGGATTCAGGTACCCGGACTGCACGGACTGTTTCTGTGAATAAACCTGAAGGTCACGGTCATGGTTCGTCCCTCTATAATGCATCTTCAGTGTGCAGGGCATTATTTTAAAAACAAGTGGAAGTCTCTGTACATATTTGTATTAAGGACACAGTGTTATTGTTGTTGTACTGAAGTTAAAATGGTTTTAAAAAAAAGAAAAAAAAATAGTTTGTGACAAAGAGAAAAAAATCCACAGCCAAGGGTTGTCCCGCTAGCACGTTTTTACAGAGATGAGCTATTTTTACTGATTTTCTAGCCGCTGATATTAAAATCCTTTAAAAAGAACCACAAACTTCCAGGATTACAAGCACTTCCACAACCATAGATTGTACGGCCATTTTTCTTACTTTTGTAGATGTGGTTTATTTGCTACTGCAGCGTTTTGTAAAGTGGGACAGGCCTTGGCTGTGTGTCCTCGGGGTCTCAAGGTTTTGTTAAACTTTTTCTGGGAGGGGGTTGGGGAGGTGGGGAGGGGGAGTGCATCACTGTAGATGGGTCAAGTTTGTGACTGTGTGTTTGTGTACTTGTATACATGTTCCCCTGTTCCTGTGTCAGTGTTACATACAGAGAAGTGATGTCAGTAATTGTTGGGGTATGAAGCATTTTAAATGTTCTCTATGAAAAATTCCAATAAAGACTCATAGACGAGAAGGACTCTGGTGTCTCTGTGTATCTGTGGGTCTCTGTAGATCTCTGTTGGTCTCTGTGTGTCTATGTTTTTGTAAAGGCGGGTACATTACAGGATAATCTGACCCAATCACTGGTAGTTTGCAATGATTGCTATAATGCTATTAATAGTTTTTACCTGGTAGCGCTGGTGCTAGCATGTTGTACACAAGCTATTTGTAATACCTTTTACAGATAGCTTACTTGCACTGTAATGCTTGCTGCCCACATTCCCACAGTCTCTGTGACCTTGGTCATAATCCGCTTTTTGTGCGCTTTGTCAGAAAGGAAGCAGCTGACAACAACCATCTATCCCACAATCACAAATTTTAGATCGTGAGCAAAAGACCTGATACTCTGCTTTTCTTGTGTCGAGTGCTCCGTAGTGAACAGCACACACAATAAGATGAGAAGAGAGAGCTGTTGTGTGTTCTGTCTTTTATCATTTGTGTGGTCTCTGAACCTTTGAAGGTTTGAAGAATCTTCTGATGTGTGCCAGCTTGAACCCTTTAATTAAGAAAAAAACGTTTCTCTGGATGTTTCTTTTTGCTTTGGTCATAAATAATAAAGATAAATGTTTGGTTTTTTAGCAAAAGGTTGAGATATAAGTTAATAATACCATAATAATAGTGAAGCAGTGTTAAAACAAACACAGACTCAGACCCACATTCAGTTCCAACATCAGGTTTAGGTTGGCGTTTAGGATCTCTAAGTAAGGACTTGGACTGCAGTTCAGAGAGGTTTATTACAACATCTGCAAATATGAGCATAGAAGTCAGTAAGACATCTGATCACGTTGATCCGAAACCTCCTTACACAGGATTTATAATCCCCAGAAATGGTGCCCTGGATGCTGGAAGGACTCTCCAAAGTTAATCTTTGAATGTTTCTGCCTTTTGTTCCATTCTCTGTCCAAATGATCTTACACTGCTTCAGTAATGTTCAGGTCTGGGTTTTGAAAACACTCCATCCCTACATCAGACTTACTTCCACTGATCATCGGTTTAGTTTTGTGATCTCAGCCTTTTCTGGCTTTTTGACAGCCATGTTTCCATGGAGACTATTCTGATGAGGTTTTGACCAACAGTAGATGGGTCAGCTGAAGACCGCGATGCATCTCTTAGCTCCTGGTTCAGGTTTTCTTTAGGTCATCTTACAGATCCTGTTTTTCGACAGATAATTTCTTACTCATTTGTTGAGTTTCTTGACATATTATAAAGACATAAAACATGCTGAATCATGTATGAGCTTAATGAAACAAAACCAGTTTTATGTCTTTCGAACTGTTATCGTTGTTGTTTTTAATAGAAATGACAAAAGAAATGATGTGACAGACTTTGAACAGCTCTTTTTCTAATGTTGGCCTAATTATTTAACCGTAGCCTACAGGTAATATGTCTGAGTTTCAAACATCTAATTTAACAGAAACTGTTTCAGACACAGTTATCAGAACAGAACATGATATTTATATAAAAGATACAAAGTGAAAAGACAGGAAATCACAGGTGATTTTTATGCTTTAATGAGTCATGGGTCAGTTCTAAGTGCTGCAACTAACACGGTCAGGAACAAAGACTGGACTGAAAATAACTGAAAAACCAGCAAATTCAAAAAGACAGAGAGGCATAGAGAACTTCTGGCCGCTGTGGATTTTTTTAATCGTACCATGAGGGTGTTGTGTAATTTTTTTTTTTTTAAGGAAATGTGTTTGCGTTTATTTTTTCATGTAAATCTGTAAATGTTTATTTTATGGATAGGATACTGCCTCAATTTCAGACACAGAAATAGGTCCACATAAAACAATTTCCAGTGCACACATTTTGCACCATTGTCAGTGAATATCATTGTCATCTGTTAGGCCATCAGAAATACAGTGTTCAAGGTATTGTACCTCTTTACATATATTAAGAACATATATCTGTTTTCCTATTTTCTCTTACGGAAACAGAGAAAAAACTTGAGTGTGAATGATCATTATATTACTTTCCTTGACACTGTATTCAATTTCATGTTAAAACCATAATAAGAACATATCCTTAATAGCTCCTGTGGGCCCGCGCTATACAGGGAAAACACCACCAGGTCCTCTGTGTTCCTCATAATACAACCAGTTCTAAATTTATTTAGTTGGTGAGACAAATCTTCCATATAAACAGTAAAAAGGTGAAATAATTCTGCCCTGCCTGACTTAACTGTTTACATTAAAAGGGGACTGTACGTATTTGACTTGTACGAGTTAAGCATACCAAAATTCTGACAACAAACCTGTGCATCCCTTTATGAATCAGTTCGTACAACAATTTGTTGTTATTAATTCTATCAAATGCCTTGAAGCCATCTATAAACCACAAAAAACTTCAGTTTTGGCTTTTCTTTCAAAGCAAATATACATATTTGTTACATGTATAGCTTTAAAGCCAATTTGATTATCAGTAGTAAATATTTATTATTCTATTCTTCTTTTGAAAGGTCTCCAGCTCACAAGCTGGACACCTATCAGGAGATTCAGGTAAAATACCATGTTTAAAGAAACCAAAGAAACACAACTCAGTAATTAGCTCAACACCACAAGCCCAGTGATGCTCAGGCTTTGAAGTGAGGAGATAAACTGTTAACTAATGATAGACTAATATCCAACCTGCATGTCTTAAATTTATGAGAAAAAAGTTTCAACTCAACTTTGTGCCCATCTGAACAGAAATAATCTGTTTGAGGAATTTAGACTCATCATAGCACAGAGACTGCACCGGTGAAAGTTACTAATGATCTTCTTATGGCCTCAGATAAAGGTCTCCTGTCTGTTCTTATCTGTTAGATCTTAGTGCTGCATTCAACACCATAGATCACAACATTCTGCTACAGAGGCTGGAATGTGTTATTAGTATTAAAGCGACCGCACTAAGCTGGTTTGAGTCATATTTATCTGATAGATTGCAGTTTGTTAATGTACATGATGAGTCTTCCTCACACACCAAAATTGGACCAAAATTTTTTACACAATACATGCTTGGCTTAGGTAATATCATCAGACACCATGGTATAAAATGTCATTGCTATGCAGATGATACTCAGATTTACTTATCCATGAAGCCCGATGAAACCAATCAGTCCATTAGATTACAAA
>JBAMHX010000015.1:28278228-28292308 GCA_037177515.1 Pseudomugil tenellus
GGCTGGTTTTTATTGGATTGGGCGGGTTTTAAGTCATGATTGGGCTGGAAACTGTCAATCTAACCTGGCAACCCTGCCGAGGACCCAGCAGCGCTTCCAAACGAGATGTTTAACAAGCAAGTGTTAGCCTACTAGCCAAAAACATGAGCACTGTAGTGGGCTTAAACGGAAAACAAACATTCAAGCCAATTTGATTACAGCAACAAACCAAAAAGTAGCAAAGAACAGACTAGGAGAGTTGACTTACCATGGGTAAACTGTGCACCTGTTGCCTCCAAGTCTTGTCCGGTAAATTTCCGAAAACTCAAAAGGATGTAAACCAATGACTTTCCAGGATTTTTGGGGTGGCATCAGGGGTGGCCAATCAAACTTTAGGGGTGGCACTGGCCACCCTAGCCACCCTATTGAAACCGCGTATGGTTTTATCAGATTGAGTCTTTGCAGTGAACACCATCTTTCTGGATTGGAATTAAATTGCGGCTCATCTTGCTGTAAACGTGCAGCTTTTGTGTTAAGCGGTGTTGCCATCTGGTGGAACTCTACAGACATAAACACTCACTTCTAACCGATCTGTCACTTCTGTATTCAGGCATTTTGAGCCACAATGAAAGTCTCTTCTATGGCTTCCCGATGTTTGGATGTATCCTTTCTTAATGTGTCTTTGACCCGTTTTAATCACTATGGTTTTAATGATACGGTGACAATAATTTTGTCCAATCTTGGAGCCGTTTTTTTTTTTTTTTTTACATTGTAAACAGCCTTTTGAGGCTGAGAAACCTTTTCACAACTTTTCTTCCAAAGCGTTGCATAATTTTAAAGTTTTTTGCTGAACTTATCAACAATGAGCACCATGACTGATTCATCGCAGAAATGCACAAAGACAATAACAGAAGAAAAGGAGAAAATGGAGACAAAGCAAAAGAGAAGATGAGTTAATGTGGAGGTGACTTTTATCTGAGGAAGAGATCCGAGTGCGGTTGATGAAACATGGACATTATCTGTTGCAACGTCTGGATCTCTGCATCTGTGCAAACTAACACTTTCTGTCTATTCAACAATAACAAGTCATGGTTTTACCCACAATACAACTACTTTCTAGAAAGTGCTAATGGTTAGGATGACACAAAGGGAGCCTAAATGGGCCAAAGTAGAATAAGGTGTCAAGTGTGAAAGTTGTTGCTGCAAAAATGTCATTATTGATCACACCTTCTCACATATTGAGCTAACATTTCATACATTTTCACACTATTTAAAGTGCTTTACCAAAATACTAAAATAAGAATTATTTCAAATTAAAACAAGAAAGAAAGGAAACTAAAATAATCTGAATTAAAAATCGGGATCATTTAGGGAAACACGCAGAATTATAACTTAAAAAAAGTAGAATAACGTAAAAAATAACCTACTAAAATGTAGCAGGGAACAGGCAACAAGTGTGTATGTTTCTGCTGATCTGAGGCTTTTGTTTGTTTCAAACGTGTGGAGGATAAAAGCTGAATGCACAATCTTCATGTCTTGTTCTGACTCTGGAAACTGATAAAAGTCCAGATTCAGATGACCTTAAGTTTTGTTAAATATAACTTTTCCAGCATTCTTCCAGTCGAAAAATCCACCGATTGTCTTTTAGGACGTGTGGATCATTGTAATAGCGAAGGCCCACACACCAATGCAATCACAAATACAATTAAATGATTAATTACAGACTAATTAAAGGTGACAAAGTCACATTTCCAAGCCAATCAAATCACATCTGTTAAGTTTAAAAATAAACTAATACCAGAAGCTGTGATTGGCTGAACCATGTGACAAGGTACCATGATCAGATCTCCATACCTGAGGAAAGATTAATAATCTGTTCTTAATGTGATATTTCTTCACATGTGAGCAGAGACGTGACCTCTGATTCCTGCCCTACAGCCCTGCTTGCTGAAAGTAGGGCATCCTCTACTGACCGGCATCCTGCGTACGTGACGTCTGACGTCAGAGCGTCAGATGGTCAAATGTTTACATCTAGCAGCGATGTGTTGACTGGAGCCCAAACAACAAAAGACTGAGCAGCAGTAAAAGCGCAAAGCGGAGGAAAACCAGAGGGCATTTCCAGCAGGTATCGGGTTAAGCAGAATGAGACGGTGCAGCCTGGTTTCTGGGTGTTTGTTCAGACACAGCAGCGAGCTCTTTTTCTCGGTTTGTCTTGTTTTTTCATCCCTTCCAGCGAGGCGACGATGCGGCTGCCGTTTGTTTCAGCTGACCTTGCAGTTAAATGACAGTTTGTTAGAGGTGGAAAATACTGTTTTGTTGTTTGTTGGAAGATATTTTTATGTCCACAAGGCTTATGTTGGTGTGTTTCCTCCAAACTGAATCAACGGAGTGGCGCAAATAGCCGCGGTTACAGCGTGCTTCTGCACATGCGCTAAACCCGACCTGCTGGTCCTGATCGGACGCTTGACTTCATAAAAACATGCAGACACACGAATGCATTTGCTAACCTAAACACAGATTCAGGTGATTAATGACAGGGTTGTTATAATTAGACAGGAAGTGTGTGCTGGACTTGCTCAGTAAAATAATGCGGAGAGAGAGCTGCAGCGCCCCCTGGTGGCCAGTTGTGTTAAATCCTCCTCAGAGATAAACACTCCATGAAAACTCTTTTTCACTTAGCTGCAAGAAAGCTTGTTTTTCTTTCTTTGATTCAACACATGAGAACTTTCACCTGGACTTAAAGTGTCCTGCTGACAGGATCTGCAGGCATGTTTAAAAGACCATTTGTTCTTTTACTGCCTGAAGTCTGTGATCTCCATCATAAGTGTTGCTTTTTACACGTCGATGCGACTCAGACTAAACCTTATTTACACTATTTTGGTTAACTTCGCCTTATTTTATCTGAAGTATCACTGAAATGTATTTTAAACCAGTAGCTGTCTTTAATTTAGTCAACTATTGAGACGTTTTCCAAGTTTACCATGCAGGAATTTGGGCCACAAATCCTAAATGACTCCTGGAATGTGTGAAAAATCTCACAAAAGTACTAGATTAAAAATATTAAGGCACACCGCAATGTCATGTGCCTTAAAAAAAACCTAAAGATTACACCATTCAATGTAATAATGAGATAAAAATCTTTCAAACGAAACAGGCAGCAGATGTATGAAAACATCTGCATATTTTATCCTTAATTAGTAAGAAACTAAAAATATGGAAGATATTTTTCAGGAAACTAAAACTAAGACAGTCAGTTGTAATAAATGCAACAAACCACGTACAGAAAAATAAATGCATTAATACAGTAAGTTACTAAAAGCTGTAAATATAATAAAAGTTTGATAAATATAGCAGATTGATAGACATATCAATCATCCAATCTTTTTCAACGGTGGGGGGGTTAAAATGATCGGATGGAGTTTGTTTTACTCCTGTCCACTCCACAAGTGACTAAATGCATATATTTTTTTATTTTATGGATGGGACACTAACTCGTTATTTACACAGAATGAACTACAGAAAAATGAACCCTTTAGTTGTGGATCTTTTGTTTGAGCACATTTCGTAGTACATGGATTACACTGATGTACTTCTGCTAACGTAGCCTCATTTCCACTTTATTTAGCCATTTTTCAGACCCCTTTAAATAAAGTGTAACCATCAGCAAGTTTAGCTACTCTTTCTAGTGATGGTTGAGACGCTCGGAGAGTAACGTTAAAAGTTTACTCTTCTCGGTTTGCAGCTGCAGGAGCCCCTCCCTCGTCGTCCTAAACAGAACAGGAGATGATCATGTCTGCTGTGACAGTCTGAAGGTGTCACGTACTGATCCCAGAACTTAAAACCTCTTATTGAAGATATTTGGATGAAAACATTACAACAGAATTGATGTAACATGTCGTAGACTCTTAATTAGAGAACAGCTGGAGCTGTTAGTGGAACTATGTGTGTGTTTGGTTTGACATATTTTCTATTTCTTTTTTACTGTTTTAATAATTCAATGTATTTTCTAGAGATTAATACAGCTTTAGTTTACAATGTTAATTTCTTTGTCCATTATTATGCAGTTAAAATATGATTTGTTGCGATCAATTAATTACAAAACCTGTAATTAGTTAGGTTCTGTTCACTAATTTGTTTTTGTTTGAGCATTTATTAATCGGCTGCAATCGGTGCGTGAAGGAGATTTGAATCAGTTTAGTAAAACCTGCAACTAGAAAACATCTCGTATCTCCAACACACATGAGGGAAACAGATCTTCATCGGTTTTTCGTGTCTTCCCTCCAGTCAGGATGGGCGGAGCTGTGAGTGCCGGTGAGGATAATGACGATTTGATTGACAACCTGAAGGAGGCTTACTACATCCGTTCAGACCTGGTGGAGCGAGCTTTTCGAGCTATCGACAGGGCTGACTATTACCTGGATGAATACAGGGACAATGCTTATAAGGTGGGCCACGTGACGGCTGATGGGGGTCCAGGTCAACCTAGACCGACTTTGAGCCCCATCGGGGTGTAAAAAGACTCAACTTAGACCTGGACCCCCATGTTTACTGTTGTTGTTGGCAGGACTTGGCGTGGCGACACGGAAACATCCACCTGTCTGCTCCGTGTATCTACTCCGAGGTGATGGAGGCGCTGGATCTGCAGCCTGGCCTGTCTTTCCTTAACCTTGGCAGTGGGACGGGATACCTCAGCACCATGGTCGGGCTCATCCTGGGTACGTCCTCACCGCGCCGTCCACACCTTAACATCACGTAAACAGGATGCTGTTGCAGAAATGGACATGTGTCACTGCATGTTTCCATTTTCTTACTTCTGTCTGTGCTGTGTGACTGCGTAAATATGAAGGTTTTTCTTCTTTCATTATGTTTTATTTTAGAAAGACAATTTGTTTGTTTCAGACTCTTGTTGCTAAATGTTTTAAGTCCTCTTAATGCCTCAGCAACCTGTGCTCCTAAACATTAGGGGGATATAGCGAGAAAAAGCCGAATCTACTTAAACACATAAACTAAATTGACTGAATCATACCAGAATAAGACGAGAGTAAAAGACCAGTCGGCATGAACTGGGACACGATTTCTATAGAATGATCTATTTTAAATGGCCTTTCAGAAGATCATGAAGCTTGTTTTTATGTGATAAGTTTGGGCGAGTGAGGAGACATCCAGCAGCTCCAACAGAGCAGCAGGATGGTCCAACAGCTAAGAGGCTGTGTAGGAAGCTCGCCGTAGAAGTTATTAAGCGTTATCAGGAAAGTCTGTTGATGTGATTGTTGTTGGTTGGTTTTAGCTCCGTTAAGGTTCAGACTCCCATCGAACTTTGAGCGTTTTGATCGTTGCAGGACCATTTGGAGTGAATCATGGGATTGAGCTGCACGCAGATGTGATGGAGTACGCCTACCAGAAGTTAGACTCCTTCATCAAAACCAGCGACAGCTTCGATAAGTAGGTGTCTGCCTGCCTGCTGTGGTTCTGCTCTGTGCGTGTTTATACACCTGCTTCCTGCGTCCCGTTCCAGGTTTGAGTTCTGCGAGCCTTCCTTCGTGGTGGGGAACTGCCTGGACATCCCTCTGGAGAGTCGTCAGTATGACAGGGTGTACTGCGGGGCTGGGGTCCAGAAAGAACACGAGGACTACATGAAGAACCTACTGAAGGTGGGGGGCATCCTGGTGATGCCTCTGGAGGAGAAGGTGAGTTTTAGCTTCTTTTCTAATGCAAATTTTTATTATTTTAAAGATTTGGTCTATCGTTCCTACAGACATGAACCAGTATAAATCCAGTTAACACCATCATGATCTGGATTTTTTTCTTTTTAAGTCTCCTCTGAAACTTTTAGCTCCAAGGAAGATGTTCCATATGTGTTTCCTGTGGTTTAAAATCCGTATTACAGAGCTCATAAATCTGCTTCAGCCAGCTTTAAACGGCCATTTTATCTGAAAAACTTAGAAAATGAACCCTTTCATGCTGCTCATATTGTAATTTGTACATTGCTAAAGACATCAGTGTGTAGCAGGCCGGTTAAATCTCTGGCATTTACTATTGATTAGGATTAAAGTTCCATGATCGTGAATTGGTTTAAGTAAATGTTCCTAACGTCGCTGCTACAGTTTCACACAGCAAAAACTTGATGCCAGACTACAGAGTTCGGTGCCAACAGGCGCAAACGCGCTTCATATACAATATCTTGATGCATTTATAAAAGTAACATTTTTGTGTGCATGTATGCACACGAAATCTTTTTGCAGCCTCTCACAGCACTTCTTCTAACATCACCTTTGTTAAGAAACAAAAATAGCAGCTGTCTGAGTCTGGTGTTTCCCTTTCGGTCGCTTCACTCAGTACAACACAAATATGGCACAATACCCAATGGTTGGGGGCTTCAGCAGCAGCTGGGCCCCCCCTTGTGTCTGAAACCAAAAAGAGGAGCAGGGAGCGATGGAGGACAAGGCGACTGCGCCATCTTGGGACGACCAGATGGATGAGCTCCTCCCCCTCTGTGATATGGAGGAAGATCTCACCAGTTTCCACACGCAGCCTCAGATCCTCGCAGACGGCGAGGATTCGCTGTCAGCCTCTGGAGACTTCTCAGAAGATGACTCCCCTGCAGGTGCTCACGCACACGGGGGGGACCCGTCCGAACCTACTGGCATATTAGGACCAGTTGAGCCAGACGGCGCCACACCGGCCCGCTTACAGCTATGCTGCAGAGCAGCTGAATGTCTCGAGGTGTCGTAGTCGCTCCACCGCCCCGTCAGCTGCAGACCAGACTCGCCAACACAAGTTGCGGGTGTTTCTAGCCTTCGTATCGGAGCTGATCTGATCGCGGTCTTGGTCGCCCCCCAAGGCCCTGCTGTCTCTGCCGCTCACCCAGTTTTTGGACTGAAAAGGAAGCCGCCGGCTTGGCTAACATTCCTCCCATGGTTGAGACACTGGCTGTCCAGAAAACCCACTTTAACCAGTAAACACTGCAGCGTTTCATCTTCCCGCCCATTTAATACTGCGTGTATGCTGCAGGCATGCCAAGCAGACAAACTATCTGAATGAGACGCTGTTGGCGAAGGAGAACCCGACCGGACTGCTGGATGAAGTCGACTTTGCCGACTTCGTTTTACCTCTAGCCAATACAGCAGCCATAGCTTTGGGTGTAACATGAAAAATTCCTCATATCTCCGGCTACATATTAAATACGGAGAAGGTGTTTCAGAGTGTTAATCAGCATGAGGGTGAGTACAAAATGAAGACACATCACTCTGAGGGCGGAGTTTTCCTTTAATATGGCGGAGCCTCTGCAAGAACGCAGAGGGAGAGTGTGTGGGGGCGGTTTGGGATTAAGTTGTCTTCTTCGCTGCTTCTTTGTTCTGCTTGTGTGAACCTTCAGACAGAAACACTGTCGGAAAGCAAACGAGCGAGGTTTATCTGTACAGTATGACGGGTTTTACGTAACGCATTGCTGCACAGCAAGCATTGAATAGGAGAATGAAAATAGAATTGTTATGGGAATTTTAGATGACCAAAGATGAGGAGTCTGTATCTGAAGTGAAAATGATTAACAAAGTTTAATAAAATAAATGTATGACAAGCATAAGGACGAGACAGGCAGATACAGGGGATTAGGTCCAAAGATCTGTCAGAGCAGAAGTCTGGAGCAAATTCTGAAGGAACTTCTTTTAAGACCCAAAGATGGTTCGTCATATATCTGAAAGTTCTTGGTCCTAAAAATGTAAAAGATTAAAGGATGTTCAGGCCTTTCAGCAGGATGGTACCTGATGCACAAAAACATAATACTTTGTTTGATTATTTAATGACAGTAAATAAGCTAAGATATAAACTTTGTACCACGGAATAAAAGTAGATCTGGCTTTTGTGCTGTGGATGGATCCTGTATGCTTGTGGACAACCGGATGATGTCCACTGCAGATAAAACTGATGGATATAAGACTGAAATCATCATTCTGCCGTATGTTCTGCAGTTGACCAAGATCACCCGAACAGGCCTGAACAGCTGGGAAACTAAAAAGATCATCTCTGTGTCCTTCGCCCCCCTCGTGCTGCCTAAACACAACACAAATGGCAAACCCAAGACTGTCCCTCTACGTGAGTCTTTCTGCACCTTTCATCACTTTCGCTGTTTTCCTCTTTCATCACTCGCCGTTTTTTACTTCTCAATTTTGCAGCCAAATATGAGGTCCGGACGCTGCAGGAGCTGGCTCGGATCTGCATCCGCCACACCCTCCGAGTGACCACGGACAGCGGGGACAGCCACCAGCGGGGCCGAGGCTCCTCCTTCAGTGTAGGCCGGGGCCTGGCGGTGGCCGGCCTCCATAAGTACGGCCCCCGCTTCAAACGCCGACGGGTCCACCGTCGCCACTGCAACGCCCTCGTGCTGGCCACCAGACAAGTGGTGGCCAGCAGCGGGATCGGCCCCGCCCCCCTGGACAGCAACAACAACCAGGAGGGACAGATGGAGGATGAGGAGGCGGCAGGAGAGAGGGAGGGCAGGCGCCAGGCGAGAGGCAGCAGGAGAGCCGGGAGAGGAACCGGACGGGGGCTGGTGGAGGAGGAGGAGGCGGTGGAGGAGGAGGAAGATGAGGAGGAGCAGGAGGGGGATGAGGAAGAGAAGGAAACTGGCGAGCTACTCCGACCACAGCCGGCCATCAACCTGCTGAGAGAGAGGATCCTCGGGCTGCCGCTGCCCGAACCTCTGAAGATGTACCTGCTGTACTACCGAGAGAAATGATCCCGACTGGAGGTCCAAGTCCGAGCCCAGAGCTGAGTTCTTGTGGGGGCCAAGCCTCTGTCACAAACCCCCCACTACCTAAACGAGCCAGGTTAGCCAACCCCCCCCAGCTCCACCATGGCTCTTCTTCTCTCTCACTTCTTCTTCATCCATCTGGTTCCTTCTCTGTCTGCTTGGCTGCTCTTCACTTCAGTCCAGGTGCAGAGTCAGCTGTTTTTCCAGTGGGGGGGGGGTTACAATACCACTAAACCAATCAACTCCTGCAAAAGACCCAGAAATTAGTACGTAATGAGGCTTATGGATCATGATTAAAGTGGTAATGACAGCAGCAGGCGAGACGTCGCAGCAGAGATCAAAAGTGTTTCAGCACCGATGCGTTAACCTGTTTTATTCCGTGTAATCGGGGGGGGGCGTTTACAGAGATAATGCAGGGTTGGTGCAAATGCTCAACTTACTGTGCAAAGACCTTGTAACAAAGATGGCAGCAGGTGTGATTGTTTCCACTGATTTCCAAATGAAACTGGAGCTCCGGTCCAATGATGAACCCGGTTCGTGTGACGGAGTATCAGAGTAAATAAGAACCAAAGGAAGTTCTCTCTTTTTACTTTTAGATCGTGAGAATAAAGTTTTTAGGGAACACGCGAATCTGTGCCAGGATTGATAAAACGTTGAAAGATTTAAAACTGCGGCTACGCGTGTGAGCGGTTTGCTTCACGCATCGACATTCTGCAGGTCGGGTTCTGGTTGGTTACATAAACGCCGTATGATGATGGACATGTGGTTCATTCCTGTGAGCTGAAACATGGCGTACACAGCATGGATGCCTGTAGGCGATTCCAGTTGTTTTGGAATTCTCAGATCACTTTGTCATTTCTGGGGGTTAAAAAATTCTCAGATTCCGAGTTTGCAGGACAATTACAACGTACGATTATACCGTTGTGCAGATACGATACATACAGAAAGATATCCGATCAGCTGGTTTCATCGTGAGGGGCTCTGACAACTAATAGAGAAATGTGGTGATGTGTCTCTATCAGGAGGCAGAAGACAAGAATCAAATTGTGTGCGTTACCACTAGGGATGCACAACATAAACGTCTGTATCTGCTTCAGTCTGATAAGTAAAATTAGGACGATATTAAATTCTGGCTCTTTGTGTATGTGTGTTAGCAGAAGGGGCGGTTTCGGCTTCGTGCTATTCAGGCTTGTGACCCTGATGCAGCATTGTGGGCTGTTTAAATGAAGCGGCATCTGTAGCGTTCAAATAAGCCGTTTCAATAAAGCAGAAGAAGGTTTTAAAAACTAATACCTGCTAATCGGAAGTTCTTTGCATTAAATTTAACATGTCAGCTAAAAAAAAAAAACAGTTTCCTGAAGTTCACAAGCACACATTTAGCCAACACCGCTAATGTTACTAGCATTAACTCATTGTGTACCGAATTTAATCATCTTAGAAAGATTTACATTATTTTGGTAAATATCATTCTGGCCATAGCGTTCATATCCCAGCATCCCTAGTTACCACCAGTGTGTGGAGTCCGATATAGTACTGAATGCCTGGATTTATAGAAAAGGCAGATTATTGATTATGATCCCAGTGCTGCTGGATCTCTGTAATCCCATGTGGAAGCACATGTACCTGCCTTTCCACTACAGTGAACAAACCACATGGATCTGGGTTCAGACTTAAATAGTTGTCATTTTTTATAATGTCCAGTAATTATGAAAACGATTTTAAGAACATCTGGATTACACACAATTAGCCCGTTGACATGAACATCTAAGTCAGATAATCAGATAAATGGATTTCCTCCAGAATTCATACATCTAAGTTGTTTGTTGAACATGGCGGGTACACATGCTACCAAGGTCCACTTCTGCTCCCTTACATAATAAGTAAGATGTCACAAGTCTGTCCTTACGCTTCCATTCATCTTTTACGTTGACATGTCCATTCATCCACTAGCAGGCAGTGATGAGTTCAGAATTATTAGACCAGTAATGCGCCACAATAATGCACCGCTATAAAGTTCTTTACCACACCTGAAAAGGAAGAAAAAAACCACAATATTATTTGTTGTTGCCAACTTCGTCTTCAAGTGCTTTTTAAATTGCAGTTTCTGGATCATCTTCTTCCTATTACTCTCTTTTTTCTTCTTCTTTTATGGTTTATTTCCATGTCCTGTTGTTTTCAGGTGGTATGTTTTTGTTTTTATATCAAGTGACAGCTACACCGCTTGAAAACGGACCAGTATATGTATGCAGTGGACAAGATGGACCAAACTGTCTGTCCATCTGTGTATTTGTGTGCGTTTCCTTTAGACCTAGCTGCAAACACACCTGCTAAACAGTACACGTGAGAATGCTGTACTTGGTTTATTCTGGACGCCATGTTGAGAAAGTCGCTTCTGTCTTTTCAACAAGTTCTGTAAAAAAAAAAAAAAAAAGCATAAAGCTTTTTGCACGTGTTGATATAGGAAAACAAAATAAATCAGATATAAACTGGGCCGTTTCTTGCATGCAGGAATCACAGATTCAGATCTTCTGCTTATTTCCGATAATGTTTGGCTCAGTGTGTTTCATGCAGCCAACATTTCTCTGGAATACATAAAAGTAAAAAAGTAAAACATGGCTAAATTTAAGGCCTTTGTGAAAATCTGCGAGTTTTTAAAATTGTTTTCAAGGGGTTAAATCTAAGTCCTGAATTTGAAACACTTTGGGGTTTTTTAAGGCCCTGCAGGAGCCCTGAGCTTCGGTTTTACTACGTTTTAATGCGGTACGTCTCAGAAACTGTACAGAATGCTTTGCATTAAGTTTTTATTAGCACACCATAGTGTTCGGGTTTTTACAATCAGCTGAAGCCGAGCACTTCTGCCATCAGGAGACTTATTAATGGATTTAGACTTGCTTTATCTACTCACCAACACATTCCATGAATTTATGTCGGCAGCTAGATTTTGAGACCAGAGTTTGTTCAAAACTCCGTCTTTATTTTTTTAATTAGAAAAGAAAAAGAAAGAACTTTAATTCTGATTGACCCTGATGCTCCGTCATGGTTTATTTGAACTCATTGACATGTCAACTGTGGATAATTGCTTTTTTTGCTTTTTTCCACCTCTGTCAGAGAAATTCTTGAGAAGTTGCACAAATATAAGTGAACCCAAAATACAGCAGTAATGATAACCCTCTATATGGTCTACTTTTCCAAGACCAAGTGTTTATGAGATTGGAAAACATTTTCTATGCATTTGTTTCATTGAGTCCAGTTTGTGTCTTCTGAGACGTAACTGACTAGTCTTTACATGCATATCCTACTGGAGGTCTGGTGTTCCTCTCTACAACACATCCATATTCTCTTGACCAAAAGAGAAGGACCGTAAAAGAACACATACTAATATTTGTTTTACATGGATAAAGCTGCATGATTAAAAAAAACAGAAAATTGAGAACATAAGTAATGTTTTGTGCAAGTTTTCTCTCACTGTGATCTCATTATTTGTTTCTTTAAAAATGTTGATTTTCTTTTTATTCTGAGACTTGAAGTGGTGTGTACATATAAAACCTGTTTTGTGTTGTGAATCATGAGAAATCATAAAGATACTTTGCTGAATAAAAGTAGTAGAAGTATCCTTTATTACATTTTTTTCCGTTGTGGATTCTAGTTTGATGGAGGACTGTTTCTTTCTTCTGTCTGTGCCAAACCTCCGTTTCTCATTTGTAGACAGGAAACAGCAAATCAACAGTAAACCTGTCAGTAACAACAGAAAAATGAGCTCATTGTGTAAAACTGATGTGCTCCAGTTAAAGTGTCTTTCACAAGAATGTGTTTATTACTATACAATTCAGTAAACAGAGTGAAACTAGGGCTGTGATGTTGATAATATGACTAACTGACAAAAAACAAATAGATCCCATCTGTTTGGATTCATTCAGCAGCTGCTGCATCTGTATGTAGAACATTCTTTTATTCCTCATGGGTGCCATTCACGTTTAGCTTTTGTGCATTTGTGCTCTGCTGAATGTACGATCATGGTGTGTGTTGGTTTTTTTTTTTTGTTTGTTGTTTTTTGTTTTTGTTTTTGTTTTTTTTGCAAATTGTTTTAAAATTGGGCTGTATGGGTACTGTTGACAATAAAATTCATTATAAAGATTATCTTAAACTGGTGATGTGACTGGATGTGATAAGATTGAGTCTGGGTGCAAGAAATTTCGTAACAAAATGAGTCACAGTTAAAATGTACATCAGAACATTAAAATGTAGCACAACATGATCTAAAATCCCCCTTGACTGCCTGATGAGGTGTTTTAAGTTGAGCCTTCGTCATTTGTGATCATGACTACCACCATCAGGCTTCAATAGGAACGGGTGATCAAAGTTAGCCTAGCTTAGGTTAAACACTGTAAGCGGAGGGACATGTTAGCCTAGCTTAGCTAACCAAATAGTTACAGTAAATTTATATTGTAACTTCTTTCTTACTAAGCTTTTGTAAATATTGTTTAAGCTTAGTATTTTTTAAAAGAAAATACATTTGAATATTTTTCTTTGAAATATAATTCAGAAATGGATGTTAAGCTAACAAATATGAGAGACGTGAACTCTGTTTCAGTGCAACACTTGAAATATACTTCCAAAGCTAAAAAATGTAAACCTGGATCTTTCTGTTCTGACTAATTCACTGTCTTTGAACAATAAACTTACTACTGGGTCCTAAATGTAACTATTTTTTAAGGCTAGACCTAACCTTAGCCACAGCCATCACCACTGGTTATTATTTCCTTTGTTAATAGGATTTTGCCACAGTTCACATTTACCCACCAGTGTCGTTGTTTAGGGGCTGCACGGTGGCGAGGTGGTTAGCGCTGTAGCCTCACAGCAAGCAGGTTGCCGGTTTGATCCATGGCTCGGATGGTGGCCTCTCTGTGTGGTGTTTGCATGTTCTCCCTGTGTTAGCGTGTAACTCACCGGGTTCTCCGGCTCCCTCCCACAGTCCAAAGACATTCACCTTGTGGATAGGCTGATTGGACACCATTGACAGTATAAAGAGAGATGGACGAAGATTTCTGAAAAGCTGAATTGAAGCCTATAGGCGGGGCCTGCCGTCGTCATCTTCATCTGTGTCATCAGTAACGGAAAATCCACAAACGGGTAAAAAAGGTGGAGCTAAGAGGGCTGCGTCATCAAACTCCGAGCTGCCTGTGGCTAACAGCTCCCCAAGCAAGCTAACACGGAGCTAATAGTGGCTAATCAGCTAACGGAGGTGTATAAAGTGAGTTAGCTTTATAAAAACGCTGTTTTACTACACTCTGTCTTCTTCCAGCTGGATATGCAACAATCATAAATCGGTGAGTTAATATTTTATTTACTGTA
>JBAMHX010000015.1:28332980-28350525 GCA_037177515.1 Pseudomugil tenellus
AGTGGCAGCACGTTCTTACCGTGGGAAATGTTGTCAGTGGAAAGCAGAGGTCTGTGTCAGACATTTTTAAAAGTGGTTGGATCTCGTGATGGAGGTGAAGAGGCTGCTGAATGCTACACACCAGAGCATACACAAGCGTGGATCACACTGAAGCGAACCTTCTGTGTGCTCTGTGGAGCTATTGTCACTTGCAGGTTATGTCAGTAAAATTACAGATTACTATTTAATAGAACTCCTGCAATGTGTCTTTACCTGCCAAGGATCTGCTCTCATGCAGGGCCTGCAGTTTTTTCCCCACATCTGTGACCAACCAACACAAACATCTTGTACATTACTCGAATTCCCATTTTTGATGTTTACATAGACAAACCTGCTCTCACTCGGACCCCTTTGTCTCTCAGTACAATGAAACTAAATGTATCAAGTTGTCATTTTAGTAACGTTGTCTAAAACACGACACTTTAAATGTCTCATGTTCTGCACATCAGCCAACCTGTCAGATAATTCCTGCTGGAAAGAACTGTTTGGCAGAAACCCGAGAGTTTTTAACAGCTGATCGTTCGGTTCTGGTACATTTATTGTGAAGCATTACACACTTGTGTGACTAAAATATTTGTATATTACCTCAGTAATTGCATTAATTTTACACACCTCACAATTAACGTATGAAAAAGTTCCATAGCGATATTTTAATTACATACTGTGCTTTGATGCTTAAATACATCAGTTTGCAGAGTGTTTATAACATTCCAGGCTTCCTTGTTTTTATTGAAAGGATTGAATGTAGATTCAATTCATTTAATTACATTTTTCATTTAATTTAATCTCATCAGTTGTGCTGTCAGTTCTTCTCTCTCCAAAATGTTACCACGCACTGGTCACACTGGTTTATTTTTATAAATACCAAACCCAGGACACATCTCAGTTGTTTTAAAAGTTTGGGCAAGCTTGGAGACGTTTTCAAAGTTTTAGAAATGTGGAGTTGTAATTTCTGTAAAACCTCATTACGAGAGGAGCCAGAGAAATGAAAAAAACTCAACGTAGTGATTCTGAGAGCTGCGTGCTGGTCAGAAAAACACGATGAAGCAGCAGTTTTTACTTTGATGCCATGTGTTTTCCCTCAATAGCTGAAATGTTAAAAAGGTGCATTTTGGTCCTGACGTTTCCTCCGTTTACCATCAGATCGTACGGCAGGACGTTTTCTGCTGCTCTGATGGACTGAAATATGGGGGAGGGGGGCGAAGAGACCTGAACTCAACTCAGGAATGAGAAGTGAATGGAAAAGTAACATGCAGCCATCTGCAGCATCAAACAGCAACACGAAGACGCTAACGGGGAGGTAAAAGGAACCGTTGCTACTAAATGTTTGATCTGTCACATGTTTTTTTGAGCTTTTTCAAGCATTTTCCCTCCTCTAATTTCTTTTTTTAATGATTGTTTTTTTATGACAGTAGCTGAATGTTTGGAAACATTTTGATTAGTTTTCTTTGTGATGACCTGACCTACAGTGGTTTATCTGTTTAGTCTGACATCTTGTGTGTTTATCTCCATTTTCAAGAGTTTTGATTTTAATATAAATAAAATTGTTGACAAAACATTTATTACAGAAAATTCACTTATCAGGTAGTTTTTATTTCATGTTTTGATTTACAGGAATAAAATTAAACTCATTTTTCAAAATGTTTAAAACAAATCTTTGGTTTAAACATGTTACTTTAGCCACTTATTCAGCTGGTTTCAGTGTTTTTGTTGGTTTATTTTTTATTTTAAATAAACTAAGTGAATGCAAGCATTCAGGAAAATCTGTAAGATCTCAAATAAACTTTCTACGACTCTAAAAAATTGCTCTTAAAAACTGAAAGAAGACTCAAGTTTAATTAAGTTTGAAATAATAACAGTAAAATTGCTGAATACAAATGTAGTTTATTTTTAGATTTTAAATGTTTTTAAATCAAATGGAGGAAAATAATAACATGAAAACCTGCATGAGTTTGCTGTAAAAGCTTATATCTGCAGCTTCTGATCAGTTTGGTTGGAAAAATGGAATTAAAGACAAAAACCATTTTTCTGCATCAGAACATTTAAACTCAGATAATTTGTGATTAATATGAAAAAATGATACAACAGAAACGTCTGCAGACTAAAATGGACAAAGCGAAACGGAGGCCACAATTTTTTATGCTGTAAAAAACATCTTTTTATCTGTAGCCTCATGTGATTCTGTAAATATATAAAGCTTTTTTCCTTTATGAAAAGTTTTAAAAGCTTTATTCTACATTTATTCAATATTTTCTCACGTTTGATGACTGAGTTTGATAGTTTACAATAAAAGAGAGCAAATAAATTATATTTTTATATTTTAAACTTTTAAATTAGATTTTAAAAAGCAGAAGTATCTTAACTTACAACTTGTTTTTGCTTCCTACTTTTAAAACTTCATGAAAGGATAAAACTGTTTTATCTGGTTTGTTCATAAAACAAGACTTAGATTATTCCAAATATTCTGCTATTTCATCATTTAATCTGATTTTTTATGACAAAAACATTTATTTTTAACTTCTTTTTCTGTAATATTATCCTTCAGTTTGATCTAAATACACATTATAAACATAGTGAGGTTTAATCGTTGCCTGCAAACACAACAAATAACTTGTAATCTTACTGCAGATAAAATAATAGATAAATAATAAACAATCATTTTAAAAATCCGAATTTCAAAATGAAGAAATTTATTTCCATCCGCGGGGCTTCAGTTTAAACCGGTTTTAAACGTGTTTTCGCCTCTGCAGAAGCAGGAACGGGTCCAGGTGAAACCAGGTCCGGCTGGAGGTCCAGTTTCGCACCACGACACCAACTTTGCTCCAAATCTCCCCCCAAAACAAAACCAGAACGCAGAGAGACCATCTTTCCCTCCCCAGCTCACTAACAGCTCAGCTTTTAGTTGTTCTAGTGTATTACCTCCCTCTTCCTCCTCTTCCTCCTCCTCTCCCTCCTCCACAGTGAACAACAGGCATTTCTGCCCCCCTTTGTTGCCTTCACGTTCTGTCGGAAATATCAGAATTCAAAGAAGCGATTGGTAAAATATCGATACAATTACAGACTTTTAGCAAAACTTTGCAGCTTTTATGATTTAAGGGCAGATTTTTGGACATTTTAAGCCTTTAGAGTCAAACAGAAACAAAAACACAATAAGATTATTATTTAAAAATAATAAAAGATTAGAAATAAAATTAAATTTCACTTTAATTAAAGTTTTTAGGTTGACAGATAAAACAAATTCTTTCTATGAATCCCAAGAGCAGCAACTGAAAGCAGCATTACTGAGGACCCGCTCGCCCCCCCTTTTCTCTCTGCACAAACACATCCACCCTGCAGGCGGGTGGTGGAGGGGCTGCTGGGGGCTGTTGGGTGATGAGGAAACGAGCTGATGTGCCCTGGAAGTAATCCTTTCACCCCTCTCCCCCTTACCCACACTCTCACCCAAAAAACAGAAGAAAAAATAGACAAGTTGGAAAAGGGGACCCACCATCACCACCTCTCTTTCCGCACGTGCGGCTCCTCTTCCTCCTCCGCGTTGTTAACATTTTAATCTGCAACGACCATAAGATAAAAAAATATTCATTTTGTCATTAATTCATTCTTTCAATCGCTATTTAGAGCATAAATAAAAAGTCTAATAAACGAAATAAAACGTTTTTATTTTGTAAGTTACGAGCAGAAACAATCGACATCATTTGGAAATAATAAGTAAAGATTAAAGATGAATTAAATAAATTAAACTTTTAATAATAACCTTTTTAATAATTAGACCTACTGAAAATATTTTTTCTCCGTTTTCTTTAAAGTTTCAGGGGAAATTTGCGACACAAATGACTAAAAGTGAAGAAAAATAAACCAAATAAATAGGCCTGAACAAAAACTGCACAAAGTTTAAACTCACCGCGCGAGCGCTCAATTAACACGAATTAAAATAATGACTTAGTTTCAGTGGACAATTATTTCTCATTAAACTAATAAAATATGTTAAATATAAAATGTTAATGTGAATATATGTGAAATATAAATGTGAAAAATCAGCTTATAAATGCGGAAAGTTTGTGTCCGAGCGTCAGGTGTGAACTGGGTCAGGACTACGATTGGAGGACTGGGACTAGGACTGGGACTAGGACTGGGACTAGGACTGGGAGGACTGGTTAGAAACCAGTAAAAAAAAAAGTTTGTGAAAGTGTGGTGACGTCACACTCCCACAATGCTTACCGCCCCATAACTCCGCTGCAGCCGAGCAGAGCCAGACGCGCTCAGGCCGCGGATTGTGAAAAACGGCTGGAAAAAGTCACCAAACGCCTCATCAGCGGGAGAAAAGAGTCGCGAGCGTGGCGTGAATTGTGCCCCCGCGGGATTCTGCTCCAGGTCCGGGGATGGACGCGACCGGGACTCCGTGTGAACTTCACTAATGTGCTGCTGGAAAGTTTTTGGTGGGTAAACTGCTCGTTTTTTCCCCTGTAAGCTCATAACGCCGCTGCACGTCCTCGTGCGCGCATGTGTGGCCTTGAAAAGCAGTTTGCGAGCTTTCCGCTCCGCTCGTGCGGGGTGCGGAACGCGGGGTTGTTGTTCTTATTTTCCACTCAGCTCGAAAGGAGCCTTGTTGTTTCTTGACACGGTCGCGCGTGGGCTTCAGGTCCCGGTGAACGCGCCGCTAACGCGAACGTGTCAAGTCGTTCCGCGCGGTGCACTTTGTCCAGCGGCCCCCTCGCGCTTCACGTTTCGTGTTTGCAAAGTTTTGGGCTCTCTGGTGAGCTCGAGGTATTCTCTGAAGTGTGGCACGCCGCGCGCGGTGTGCACGTTCTCTGCCAGGAGCAAAGTTTGCGGAAAAGTTGCAGTTTGCGGAGCATTTTTCCCCTTCAGGGCTGAAGTTTGTCTGCTGTGAATCCGTCCAGCTGATCGGAGGTTTTGTGTCGGTTTTTCTTGCAAACTGTTAAATAACAAACAAGATCCTCCAGAAAAAAGCAAAGCAATAAGGGGGAAGGGGTGAACGAGTTCACTATGTGGGCTTGTAGCTGACTGCCGCGGGGTTTTGTTGTCATTTGAGTGGAAATGAGCTGATTTCCACGCAGAAGCTTTGATATGTTTTTGTTTTCGCTGCTGCGCTGAGCTTCATGACAAGATGAGCAGTTTGTTTTCCTGCTGAGCAAACATCATGAACTCAGGCTGAACTTTGGCTTATTCAAGGTGTTTTACACGCATCCTGGGACTGTACAGGACAAAACCCACTTTTTCTGCCAGATTCAGGGACTTTTATTTCATTATTTTCTTCATTTCGCTTTCTTTTCCAGGTATTTCATCATCAGGACACATGTGACAGAATGTCAGGTGCACTGAGATGAAACAGAGAGTTACAGAGTTAAAAAAAAAAAGAAAAATGTAACAACAGATTAAACCACAAAGTGTGAAAACATGGAAACTTTGTTAAATGATTAGTTTCCCCCGAATGATTCGAGGAAAAACTGCCGACTAAGATGTGAAAGATCAGCTGTGCTCTATTTGTTTACATGTTTAATGTGGAAAAGATGCTTTCACCTGTGAGTCATAACTCCATGTCAGGTATCATCTGCGTGTTCATGAGCAGGTGTAACTGGCTCTGTAGCGATGAAGAAGAGCTGTTTTCATATCAGGCTGCTGGTCTGAATGAGCCACTAAGGCCTCCAGCTACATAATAAGGAAATGGAAGTTAGTTTGTCACGAGACAATGCTTTTGTTTCTCTCCATTGCTGTGCAAGTTGAGACCCATGTGTTGATGTTTGCTGCTCTGTCCATCACCTCCCAGATGGAGACGATGTGCCCGCAGGCGTCTGCAGCTTTCCTTTCTTTTGTTGTTGTTTAAGCTGCAGCTTGTGTTGCAGCTGAATTTCAGTTTGAAAACCTTCAGTTTTACTTTTTTTGTTGCTTTTTTAGGTTTACAAACTGAATAAAAATGATAATTTGCCTGCTGTGACGAAACATTTTGTAAGCAGTCGTAACGATCTTTGTTATTCCTGCCGCGTCGGTGGAGGCAGCTTGTTGTCATTAACGTCCATGCCTGCAGTTACCTCCATGATCCCGCGGCTGGATGTCAGCACCTTTCCAGAGAGCGAGCGAGCGAACGAGAGAGAGAGAGAGATGTTTTGTAGTTAGAGGGAGGTCTTCTCGTAAAATCCCCCACAATTCCTTGCACCTCTGTGGGCAGCGGTGTTGGCTGCAGTGGTGGCGGCAGCAGCAGCAACAGGCTGATTTCCATGAGAAAAGAGCATCAGTTGGGTGGATGGGGGGTGGGGGCAGCGGCCCTCTGAGGGGACAAATGGTAGTTAATAACCAGAGAAGAGTCGGAAAAGCTCTGATCCTTTTCTTTGTACTTCTTCACCTTTATAAAGGCAGGATTGGTTGGTTGGGGTGTGGGAGGGGGCTGCAGGGGACACTGGGTTCATGCTAGAATAGATGTTGGCCGAAGAGCTACAAGAAGATTGAACTGTTTATTTTGTCGGAGCTGTAAACTTGGAGCCTGAGAAGCGCATCTGGTTTGCGTATTTGTTCTTTCTGCGTTTTTGCCTCCATGCTGGAGTGTTTGCATGCGTGTGAAGCGTCATGGGACCAACAGGAGGCCGGTTTATTTGTTTGCAGCATGTGAGGTTTCACACAGTAGCTGCTGGTCTTTCAGGTCACTTTGAGGGAGGGTGGCGGAGTGTCGGACAGCGGAGCGAAAACAACGGAGAAGATACCGAATTAAAGGAAGGAGGTGGCTTCAGTCTCAGCCATGCATCACATTTATGATAAACAAAATCAATAAATCAGTTTTTATGCTTTTATAAGAATAAAAGTTTTCTAAAAGCAGAAATAACATAACAAGTTTTTATTATTATCGTCACCTAATAGACCTGTCACAAATGTTGCTGTGCGATTAATTGTCTCAGAAATTATTACGATAAACGATAATTTTGCGCTAAGTGATTAATGTAATTTTTAGATAGTTTTCAACTAATATAATAATTCAGTTATAAGGCTAAATAAAACCCCTTTCGAAAAATAAACATTAATTTGTAAAGAACATTTAGCGTGATTTAGCAGACTAGTTTCTGGTCTTCCAGGGTTTCATGAGCTGGTTATCTGGAACATATCTGGTTTTTAAACACTTGTAGTTCATTTTCCAGTCAGCAGTTACAGTGTCTGCTCTTATGAAGGCGTATAAAGGGTCATGTTTTAACTAGACTGCATTTAAAAAAGTGCTACATTAAAACCGAATGCTTGTCAGATCTTAAGTTTGTCATCTTGTAGGTAACGTTGTAGACACAGGCTGCTGAACTGCTCTCGTATATGATGCATCGTAGTGAAACATTTTGCAATCTGATGGAGAAAAAAACAAAACTAAAATGATTGCATCCAGCAAACTTATTGCACTCACTTTTTCTTATTGTGCAATTAATTACTTACGACAGGCCGCTCACCTAGTAAAATAATTATTTTTCTACATTCTTCTAAAATCACAAAAGGCTGATTTTTCTGGTTCGTTTTTTGTGTTTTTTAAAAAACTTGCAGTAAGAAAGCGAGAATGTTTAGTTTGATTCTTTTTAAAGAATCATGTTTATGTTTAGTTTCAGTTAATTTATTCATTAATATATTTCATTATAATGATGAACATGTCTAAGTGTTTATGTTCATAAGTTTTATTCAAATTCATGTTGCAATTGAAGACAATGCTCCCTGTGTGATTGTTTCAGTAATGATCCGATTCCTCTTATTTTATTAGATGATGTAGTACATTTATAATTATATTTATTATAGACTTTGATGTTTTGATATTGTTGCTGTCATTCAATGACTGCTCATGGATTAAAATATAAAACATCACAGTGAAGGTTTTCCAGATCAGACGGGATCTGTACATTTAAATTCCTTTTTAATAAGTTGTTTTTACTGCAGTTCGTTGTTCTTTTTCTTTAAGGCAGCAAACGTAGTTTTCTTCTTTACGTGATGGAACCAGACATTTTATCAGCTTGCGGGAGATAATCTGGAAACTTTAGTCCTCATATTAGGGAAGTTGTTCTTTAGCTGGTGGAATTTTCTAATGAAAAAGGAAAAGGCCAAATTGCTAACATAGCGCTAATGCTAAATGTTAGCTCAGGTGAAGCTACTTCTTGGTTACTTTAGTCAAATGTCAACATTTTTTTGAGGATTTGAACGCATAATCACACGAGAATAAAGCTTTATATTGGCTAATATTAGCTAGCTGTAGTAAAGTTTAGAGGTTGTTAGTGATAAATCATCCATTACTGTGGAAATGGCAGCTTTAACACATGATCTCTGCTGTAGCTGCAGATGTAGCTTTTCATGCTCTACAACAGCAGATCAAAATCTGATGCATTTGTGTTGGAGAGGCTGTAAAAGACTAACATTTAATCACATTTAAATGAAAAATATGAAATATGATCCATAAAACCAACTTCTAGTTCAGATAAATTCCTGTGGATGGGAAACGGACCCCTGACAGCAGTCGTTACATGATGTATAGAGTAAAACACTTTTTACGTTCACTACGTCTTTCTGACAGCCGTGAAGAGAAGAAAGATGTTTTTCTGTGTATGACTGATTAAAAACAGACATAAACGTGCGAGGCAGCACGCAGACACACTCCTTACATACACACAGATATTTACAAGGCTAATTAAAGTGGCAAAGAACCTTCACTTTTTACTTTTACTATGCATAAGCACGGAGTTAAAAATAATCTGGGCTGTCGTTTGCTTACACTCTGCAGAGGCTTGTTGGATCTGTTCACATTGTGACATCGTAGATCTAGTATGAGGATGCTAGATGCCCCAAACATCTACTTTTCCTGTCTATTTTCTTTTTTTTGTGGGAAGAGCAGGAGGGCAGCTGTGGCTTTTCTGAACCTACATCCATCCATCAAGCGGTAGCCACAGTTTACACACACACACACACACACACACACACACACACACACCTTCCTGTATAGATTCCCCCCCAACTCTTTACTACTTCTCCATGTATCTTCATTTTCCTGATTTTCTTTACCCTTCCTCCATTTTTCTTTCTGCCCCTGCACACTTTACAGTTTACAGCCCCCAGGCCACTTCCGCCTGGCTGTCTGCTACAGATTTATTAATAGGCTTTTCTCTGCGCCGTAAACACAGCATTGGTTTAGGAGGTAATTCTCAGACACTGATAGACTTGTACTTAACCTTATGCACTGACTGACTGGGGAATAGAGGACGGTCTGTTGGATTCAGAGATGTCCCACTGTAGATGAAAGCAGTGAGGAGTAAACTTAGTAAAGAAGTGTGTGTGTGGGGGGGGGGTTGCAGATTTTGTGATGCAACACTTCTGTCTGCTCACCTGATGTAACAAAAACTGCTAAATGACATCTGCAGATGGAGTTTATTGACTTATCCAGGAGTCTGTGGTTGAGACTGATTGATGGTCTCTATCCATCTGACCAGAACGACTTGCTGGATACCTGTTGAAAGTAGGAAAGGATCTACTTTTCATCTGTGTTGTTTACTTGGATTGAAAAACATCCAGCTAGTCTCTGATCCTGAATTGTAAGATTACATCTGCATTAAAAATTCTAGTAGGTTTATTGTTGGATATTGTAACGAGCGCCATGTGCAGATATGATAGAACTGTAAATAAGAAGTTTCACAGAGCCTCTGACGTCACCAACAGATTTCTAAACAGCTGAACTGAAAGCTAAAGCTAAAGTGCACTGTTAGCTAAAATCCGCGATTGTGCTGCCTTCATCCTGTCTGGATACCTGTCAGTCAATGTGCCACTCCCAAAATTATGCACAATTTCACGATTAGATTTCTTCTAAAGGGTTAAGTTATCTCCCCCCCCCCCCACACACACACATACACATATATAAACACACACCCTCCACCCCACCCTACAGTTATGAAGGTAAACATGACCTATAAAGACTAAAATGTTTTTGTACCAAGGTGTAAACATGTTTATTTCTGCTGTGAAGTTGATGTTCTTAAAGTTGGATTCTATGGGGATTGACTTTTGGAGCCCCTAGTGGGTGGCTGGGGGCGGACCACAGTTTTTGGCACTTGCGCAAAGGTTTTACTTTGAGGCCCAATCCCATTTCTCATTCTTGCCCCTCAACCCTTCAAACGGAGCAACAAGTGGTAGGGCTGAAAAGTTAGCCCTACGATTTGGGACACCCCTTCACGGCCAGCAGCGAAGTTGAAGAAAAAAAATTATAACGTTAGCAGAGTAGATAAGCATGTCTCGCTACAGAGCACCGCTAATGTTCAGTATGCTACATTACTGGAGCTTCAACTGGAGCTAGCGACTTTTTTCCTTTTTGCATTTTATTAAGAGATTGACTACTACATATTAAAATGACGTCAAATTATACAAATCAATGTTTTTCATAATTTAAAAAAAACTGTTCAGTGGAGAAAATACATGTGAACTTCTTTAGACTCGACAGTAGCCATCACGTCGGTAAATCGCAAGGTATTCTGGGAAATTTTTCATACCTCTTGGTTTGAAGTGTGCTCCTGAAAAATCTTCGTTTGAAGGGGTATATAGCCCTACCACTTACCCCTTTCCCTTCCTCCTCATAGGAATTAGGACACCCCAACCTCTACACATGAACGCGTAAAACGTAGGGGTACGGCCAAGGGGTGAAATGCGATTCACCCATTTAAGTGGTGGAGGTGTCTGGTTGGCTGGAATACAAGCTCTATATTAGGCCTTTCGCAATAAGCAATAAGTAAATTAAATGCACAATAAGAAAAAGTAAGTGCAATAACTTTGCCAGCTGCAATTATTTTAGTTTTTGTTTTTCACTTTACCAAAGACCGGATTGCAATAACTTTCACTACAGTGCATCACAGTGCACAAGATCAATTCAGAGGCTTTCAGTAGCCTTTGTCTACAACGTTGCTTACAAGATGACGTACTAAAGGGGATCATTCATTCATTCATTCAGTTTTACTCTGCCACCTTAGATATGTAGTCAAGTAAAACATGAACCCTTATTGACCCTTTGCACGCCGCGTAACACTTTACAGAGACACGCCTTCATCGTCATGATGGGGGGCGGATGTATATAATCCTGACCAAAGAAAACCTGACCTTTTAAACCTTTTTATTTATTTTTGCAAAAATGGTAACATCTTGTTGGGCGGTGGGGTGCACAAACAGGCAAGGGTATAAGCTTGGCGTCACTTTTTATCGCATACCTGTAGATGCTGAAAAAAGATGGAGGTGGATTGCACCAATAAATTGTTAAGACTGGCAGCCCATGTATTCACGGATTTGCAGCGTGCATTTTCTACAAGATAACATCACGTTCACACTTACACATAATAATGTAATGATGTAGCGCGGTAGTGTTGGTATTTTGCCAAATATTTCAACGCTAATCGCTAACTGTAGCACACTCTTTGGGTGAGTTTTTTTGAGTTTGGTGAAATTCTAGCCTTTCCAAAAGGTTTTAATTCCAACCCTTGAGTACGAAATGTTTTTCAGGGTACTTCAGCAGGTAATTCCATCATAATACATTAATTATTCTTCTCCTTTTGTGAATAAAAATGTGTAAATTATGTTAGCGGACTTCCATGTAAACAATTGCCACTTGCAGTCGGCTTCTCGACCAATCACATGCTTCGATTTCTTCTTCGATTTCACCATTATAAAATGCATTGAAGAAGAAATCGAAGCATGTGATTGGTCGAGACACCGACTGCAAGTCGCAATTGTTTACATTAAGCTTCAGTATCAAAGTCCGCTAACATAATTTACACATATTAATTACAAAATGTAATAAATATTGAATGAGTCACGTTGAAATGAACATGCAAAAGTCCCCGGAAAAACCGCCGCACGGCTGGATTGAAAACCTACTGGAAAGGTTTGAATTGCCCCGAGTTTCGCTTAGTTCGCCCAGACAGTAAGCTACAGTTAGGAATGTAGCGCATCAGGTTTTGCTGTGAGGTTCTTGGAGATATTCGACGCTGTCGGCCCAGAGGAGTTCTAGAGGTTATTAGGTAGTAGATTTTATCCTAGCTCTGTTTTTGTGGCTGAGCGCAGGGATCTTTGCTTGTAGCTTGTTACTTTCAGCTGCGAACAGGCTATTCGGTTGAATTGCAACTGAAAACAACACGAATTACTGAGGAACAAATAATCTATTTTATTCTTTGATAGTTGAAAACCAGGAACGTAATTGAAATTTCAATAACATTTAGATTGCAGAAGACCAGCATACAATATCTAACCTTTGCCATTAGAACTGGTAAGCATCTAGACTTTTGAAGGCTTTTAAATTAGCAGCCATGTATGGGGATACTCCATTTACCACATAGTGATAAAGATCGTGTGGACTGAAGTTGGGCAGAGACGGAGATTTAGTTAAATCGGTAAATGAAGTAGGAGGCAGAAGGTAAGGGTCTGTCTGTGGCCCTGCTAGTGCTAACTTTTTAAAATACCGCTCTTTGTGAGCTCCTACCAGATTACCTACCTCTACCGACAGCTGCAAAACATTTAAATTACTTCAGGTGGTCATTACTAACGGTAAAAAAAAAATTCAGGTACCATATCTTGAAATTTCACGCTCGTACACAACTCTTCCCGGTCCTCAGCTATAGTTAATGATAGTTAAGGCTGCTCTCTTTTGCCTACCATCATGGCATAGTCACGTGGTTATGGTCACGTGTCTGCAATGGGTCAATTTGAGCAGACGGACCCTGAGCTCAAGTGTTGAAAGACCAGATATGTTCCAGATAATCACACTGTGGAAACTGAGGAAGACTAAACTAGTCTGCATATCAAGCTAAATGTTCTTAGGAATGAATGTTTATTCTTTGAAAGGCTGTACTTAACCTTATAATGAAGTTAATATATCAGTTGCAAACTGTCTAAAAATGACAACATTAATCTCTTGCAATATTATCGTTTATCGCAATAATTTCTGAGGCAATTAATCTCACATCAAAATTTGTTATGGTGACTGGTCTACTCTATGCAGATGTGCTGGTCCTAGTATGTTTTTAACCTGTTCCTTCTCAAAAGAAGGGGTTGTGATGGTGGTCAGACATGGTGGGGATGTGGAAAGGACTCGTTTTTTTGGAGGCTTTGGAGGCTCCTAAGGTCTCTGTAGTCTGATATCTGGTAGCGTTAGCTAGCTTCAGCTTTGCACTGTTTGGAGACATGATTCATGACCAAGCAGGAACCTCCATTGGAAGAAAGTGATGCCTGTGCCAAAAAATGCAGTTCACCCCTCATCCACTAGGGGCTCCAAAACAGAGAAAATCTCCAGACTCGTAAAAAAAAACCAACTTCAGTTGAGTTTACCTTCATAAGTTGGGGGGGAGGGGGGTGTGAATTATTTTTTTCATTTATTTTATAACTTATCTGTTTTTAGAAGTTAATTAATCTTGAATTTCTGCATAATTAGGTGCATGTTCTTTTGATTAGCAGATATACAATAGTGTAACAAACAAGTTTTTTCCTTTTTTTTTAACCACCTTATATTGGTTATATTAGCTTTAGCTCATCTATTTCCGTTAGAGCCTATTAGCTTTTAGCTACAGGCAGCTCGGAGTGCGATAGACATCAATCATCCACCATCCATGCTCACAGCCCCCTCTTAGCTCAATGTCTTTGACCATTTTTGTATCTTCTCCGAGTGATTGTGAGGATGTGAGATCTGCGCGGGTATGCAGATCTGCTTAGTGTTCATCTGCCAATAACATAACACCACATTGCGCTCATGAATGGAGTAAAAAACGTGGGGATTGCAAACTTGTGCTTAAAATATCACTAAGTGTTTATATAATACAGCAAGAAAAACAACAACTTAGAGCAGGAATCTCCAAGTCTGGTCCTTAAGGGCCAGTGTCCTATTACAAATGAAACTAATCTCCATAGTTTGGTGTCAAATTCTGCACAAGTCTGTTAATGAGCCATTCATTTGAATCCGGTGTGTTGCTGCAGCGAAGCATGGAATACTTGCAGGATACTGGGACTTGAGGACCAGATTTGGAGATCCTTGACTTGGTGTGTATGTACAACTTGTTAAACTGGATGAAGAGTGCAAATCTGAATTAAACAGGAGTCGCAAACATTAACATTTAGTCACACTGGTACTTGCTGTGTAATTTTCCTTCCTGCCCTCGGGATGTTTAGAGGTGATATCAGGCAGTGTTTTGTCTCTTTTCAACAGTAATGATGGAGTTTGTTGTGAAAGTCATCTGTTTTCTACAAAGAACTACAATTTCACTTCTCTGTAAAACTACTTCTGTACAGACTGACCCACAGACTGTATAAACCAGCCACAGTTATTTATCCAACGTCCAGCCAGTCTTATAGTGTGTCGTCCTTGACGGTCGCAGGACCCTGAGCAGATCTGGTACCAACATGGATGCTGCCAAGATGGCGACTGTAGGTACCGCTCAAAAAGTTTTACTTTGGCTCCTCAGAAACCTACCGGAAGCTCCGTCCATCAGGCGTGGCTGCTGATGCTGACATGTGTTGGTGATGCTAGCGCAACTTTAACCTAAATCAGTTTGACAAACTGGAAACTAATGCGAGTACAACAGAAATCGGGTGATATTAAAATATCTGGATGCTCTGGCAGTGTAAACCTTCTGCTTTCTGCAAATCAGACTTTGCACTTGTCTATGATATTCTTTTGTTTTAGTAAACAGGTGTGTTGAGCTGTTTATGCTTTATTTGTATCGGAGCATTTTAACAACCTGTTAGTTATTCATCCGTCTGATCACAGGTGTGGGTGGAAGTTGATCTGCAGCTCGGTTTGCGTGAGAAATCAGCCAAACTGCAGAGTGGAGGGTTAGCATTTGCAGATGACAGCGGATGGTTGTGTAAGTGAAATTCTTCTTTCGGTGTCATTTGTGTCACAGTCTCCTGCTGCAATCATGTTTTGTGATTTACTGTAGCTTCAGATGGAACTGAGAGCAGCTTTTCTTCCACATGTCCATACTGTGAAACCTGTTCAGGTGATTTTTCTTCTTTCCTGCGTGGAGCAGACCAGAGGAATCTCCAGCAGCTCTTAACTGGAAGCTGGTTTGCTTCCACAGACTGTGCTGATGTTGGGCTGCTGCTGTTTAATATGAACTTGAACATTCAGGTTCCGGATGTTTGCAGCGTCACAGCTTCAGTATTTTGCTTTTTTCACATGGAAGCCTTTGAGAAGTATTGCTTTTTGTTTAGTTGCCATAACAACCAACCTCAATAACAATTTAAAGTAATTTAAGTAGCTTGTGCCCACGGCAGGGCTGATGCACTGCCAGCATGTCGTCGTGCCAGATAGCCTCGGTTGCACCCACCTTCTTGAGGCTCCAGATGTGCAGCTTGTGTTGCATGTGGATGCTGCCACGGCTGCAGAGGATGCTGCCAGTGTTGGAGGTTTTCCTGTATCGCATCTTTCTGTGTCTCAGGAGTCCATTTTACGGCATCGCCAGGTAGAATTAATCAGTGTAAAAGCTTTGAAACAAACTGTTCTCTGAATAAAAACAAGAAATCTTGATTTAGGTCTTTTCATAGAAGTTTTAAGGCCGCAGCTTGAAATTATTCTACATGTAGATTAACTTTGTTTTAAATTGGTGTGGAATTGTTTGTTGTCAGAAAAATGGGTGAAAAAGAAAATAATTATGTTGAACTCAGTGGTTTTACTCTGAAAAACAGAATCTTTCTCATATTTTCAAGAACAAAGGGGAAATGAATATATTTTTAATATAAATTTTATCTTCAGTCATTTTTATTGATATCAATGAATTATTTTTATGATTTATATGATGAGAAATATGATTCTAAAACGACTTTTATTAAATAAAAGCATACTTTCCAACTTCAAATAAAAATAGTTAAAGTAAATGACATCAACGCAACATGAAAATAAAATGGGTAGAAAACAATGAAAGCACAAAGAATAAAGCGTTTGAACAAATGATTTGCTAATAAATATTTATCCATCAATATAATTCCAGTGAAACTCCATTAAAATGGGAAAAAAATGCATATTAAAAATGCAGATGATAGGCTTTTAAAATATTGTGTTTTGTTTAAAACTATACATAACCATTTCAAATGGCAAAACATTGTGGAAATAATTATAGATATTAATACTTAGATTAACACAATAAATTTGTGTTTAATGATTCTATTATTAACTATGAAATAAATTACTAACAAGCCAGAAAAACCTTTTAAGTTTAATGGTTAAATATTCAGATTTACATAAAATCCAAGTTTACATATTTTCTATGAACTGAAATGATAGAAAATAATAATTTAAAATAAATCCAGAAGATTTAAAACCAGATTCTTGTTAAACTGTTCGATTTATTCTATAAAAAAAGGTTTTTGCTCCACACGTGGATCCTTGTGTGGGATATGGGATAAATCTGCTTCGTCTTCTCTTACAGTAACGGAGCTTTTACCACATCAAATCTGTGTTTTATTAAGTAAAATCAAAAGAAGAGGAGAAACTGTAGAAAACTGCAGGAACGTCATCGTTATTATCTGTAGACAGAACACCGGCGGTGCTGCAGCCTCACGCTGGCGCTCACGCCTGATAGATGCTAAACAGCTGTGACTCAGCTCCGTGTTCTTTACAGTAAAATGTGTGCATGACGCTTTCTGAGTCAGCAGATCGGATGAAACCTGATCCGAGCGACACAGAGACACTCTGAATCTCTCCTTCTGTTGTGGTACTGAAGGATCTCTGATCATCTCTAACGAGGATCTCTGATTTCTGATGATTATTGCTGATCTCTCCCTCTGCTTCCGCTTCATTCTCAGAAACGGTGGGAAGGCAGCAGACTGTAGCCACACTGTCTGATGACACATCCTCTTTTCCTTCCTTCATTCCTTCCTCCAGGTGATTTCGAACAACGCCTCTGCCTCTCTGTCCTGCTCAAACATTCCCACTCGCTGAATAATGTCTCTGTGCAGCTTGAGTGAGGCTGGATGTCTGCACGCAGTGGTTATGTGGTCATGTTCACTAAATACTGACAGGTTCAAAGAAATGAGTAAATTCAGATGTTTTGTAAATGAAAGCTTAGCTTCGTCACAGCATTTCTACTGGAGTCATGGCAGATTTTGTGTCATTAATGATCAAGTGTTTAAATGTTAACAATTAGGAAATTGATGTTTTCTTTGAGATCTGGTTCATGTTAGGAGGGAAAGCAGTGAGATGAGATTTTAGAGGCGAATGCTTTGAAAGATGATCCTCCAGTTAGAAAAAAAAGGTTTTAAATTCCTCACGTTTTCTACAAGGCCACAAGTTGGAAATGCTGAAATAAAGGATTAATTATTAAATATTAAATTCAGATAAATGTACAAAGTTCCTACTTTATGATTTCAAGAGACTTCTGCACATCGAGATGCAAATGTGTTAAAACCCCCAAATATTTCCTCTTTTAATTGATCTCATGTTTTGTTTTCACCTCAAACCTCAAAAGTTGGATATTAGTCTATAATTAGCAAACACTCCTGAATCTAAAGTTGTTTTTTTTTTTTT
>JBAMHX010000015.1:28399937-28424848 GCA_037177515.1 Pseudomugil tenellus
TACATACACACACACACACACACACACACATATATATATGTGTGTAAGTGTTTATATATAAACACTTACACAGAACTGAACCCCCCCAACATCTTCGGCCTGAACATTTTTTAGTAATGACCCTGAGAGACTGGCGGAGTCAGCGGTCTGCCTGCCGGGGCCTGTGCCCTGTGGCTGCGGGCGACTCTGGCTTCAGGGTGAAAATCACTGCTGTCCTGTGATTTATTCACTTGCTGTTTTATTTTGGCTCCTAACAGGTGCTGAGTTTGTCTGTAACTCTGAGGAGGCAATGGTACGTCCTTTGCTGTGTTTCTGTTCTGAACAGATTGGATTGTTTGTGTGGTGTATTCATGTCTTCTCTCTCTTTTTGATCTATTTTGCTTTTCCTTTCTGTTTTCTTTTCATCCTTTTTCCTTCTCCTTCGGGCAGGTCCAGCAGTATGTAAAGTCTGTTACAGCCTATTCAAAATAAACAAATTAAATAAAAATTTATATTATTCAGAGGATCTTTCTATTAAGTTCCTCTTGACAAAGCAACTTTGGCACAACACAGCAGACAGACAATAATTCTGCTTGCTTTAATGCAGGACAAGACACGTTTTAAAAGAAAATGAGCAAACAACTGATTTTACTCTTGATCTTGTTAACAAATGTTCAATTAAGTTATATATTTTTTTATGATAAACAAAAGTCTAGTTATTGTTAGACAACGATAATATTTAAGTCTTGTGTAAACCTGCAGACTTCATAAACCAGATATATTACTCAGGTCCTGCAGAGAGGCCCTAAAGATGTTTCCTAGCAACACCTAATTAAAACAAACAGATCATTAACAGTCTTTTGCATAATTCAACAAGCTGGATTTGATTTAATTTCTTAAAATCCAGCAGAAACATCCAGTACCAGCAGGATACAAGCCACTCTTTACGACCAGTTAGTTGTCCCTGCTATAGACCCTTCAGGCTCCAGTCCTGTTGCAGAAGAAATCAACATGCATGACTGTGATCAGATACATATTACATGCTAATCACAGACATCTGTTTTGTTTCAAACACAATTTATTCAAAACTTATTACAATAGCATTAAAACATGAATTGAAAAAAAAACTTTTCTTTAACCTGAGTATATACAGTAGCCTACTGAGTAACTGTTTCAGTCAATTTAACATGTAATCTTATATAAGATAAAAAATCCCTCTCCATTGTTTTCCTTCCAGATTTTACTAAATAAAATAATAACAGCATGTTCCCTTTAAAGCTTTTAAAACTGCGAGAAACGTGATATTCCACCAGCAGAGATATTAGCGGCCATTAATCCATAAACTAACATAGAAAAATAATCATATATGCATATGTAAGAAAATCCTTTTGCAGGTGTATCATTGAAACCATAATTATTTGCTGAATGAAAAAATATGAAATGCACAGCTTTATTTTGAATAAGTTAAGTTATTAAGACAAAATGTCCCAGATCATATAGAATATACTGCAGCTTGAGCGTGAATTTAAAACTCTGCGAAAGACATAAGTTGTTAAATCGAGCATCACAGTGCAGAAAATCAGAGCAGTAGCAAGACTATTTCTACATTTTCTTCTCTCAGTGGAAAGCGCGTTGCTTGATGAGCTTCTAATGTCAACACAGCAGATATTTCCTGGAGATGCTTCATTTCAGCCTGATGGAGCTGCAATGAGATCTGTTGTTTAGATAACTCATATTACCAGAAATACATCAACGTCTCATAACAGGCTGGTGCAACAGTTGACAAATTATTGGAGAACCTTTTCATTTGAATCCGGTGTAACGAGTAAAAATTAAAACCTGCATGATGGAAGATCTCCGAGACTGGAGTTGGAGACTACTGGCTGAAACCCGGATCGTCGCTGTGTCCAGATGAGGCTTAACTTGTTCCGAATGCCGGTAAATGAATCTTCTACATTTGATCACTTTTCTGTTCTGTTATTAAACTTTAATCTGATCAGAAACATATTGTAGCTCTAACAGAATAATATTTATCCATTAGATCTTATCTAAGTTGTTGATATGATCCATTCACAAACTCATTACTGCTCTGTTGTTGGTAGATGTGGAGTGTCAAAGTCCGGTTCTGGTGATCTGCATCCCTTCTCCAACACACCTGAACCAGGTGTGTTGGAAATAAGATACATCTAACCTGATTACAAGTGGGTCCTTTCCCTCTGACTCGGGTCTTCTGGTACTGTATTGTAAAGGTGCTGGTAGGAATCTGGGTGTAAAAATGGACAGTGACTTTAATCCAGACGGGCAGATTGGTGCAGTGGTTGCATCAAGCTTTTTCCAGCTGAGGCAACTGAGAAAAACTAAACACATCATTCAAAACAGGATTCTGAAACCCTGGCTGCCTGTTGTTGATCGGGCTCAATTTAAAATCAGTTTATTTGTTTTTAAGTCAGCGATTTGTTGAGTGGTTGCTGTTGTTTCTATAAATAAAGTTGGCTTAGCTAAACGCTGCAGCTTAGTCGATCTACAGAACCCAACTTGGACACTCCTGGAAGATTCTCAGTCACATTCTCAATTCGTCTTTATTTAAATACGCAAAGGAAAAAGTTTTGAGTGGAAACATGGTGGTGTGAACAGAACAAAATGAGGGAAGTGCATCCAGCTGGACCTGGACATGCCGATGTTAAACAGGACTTACTGAAAATGTGAAAGCAGATTCCTGTTGGATGAAAAGTTCTACTCTACTGTAATTTTTGAGCAGTCACTTATTGTCCTAAGAGAGACAGAGGAAGACATAGAACGCTGTGCCCCAAACGCTGCAAGTAGAAACTAGACTTGTTATGAATGAAACACGTCTCAAGGCTGCTGCTGATACTGGCTCTCTGTAGCAGTATAGAAGTCCTCCAGGACACTCTGCAGATAATCAAAGGTGGGACGGTCCTCTGGTTTGTTCTTCCAGCACTCCAGCATGATTTCATAGAGTTCGGCGGGACAGCTGTCCTGGCGCTGCATTCGGTAGCCCTTCTCCAGGGAACGGATCACCTCTGGGTTGGTCATTCCTGAAAAGAAGAACAACATAGATGTTATCTACGTTAAACTCAGGCAAGAAGGTCTTATCTTTCCTGAACATCTAAATCCTGTTTTCATTGAACAGTCCGGGTCGGAGGTGTTAGCTTGCATCTACATCAGGATAATCTACTGTCTGACCGAGAGGACTGAATGTGGACTGAACAGGAACATTTGCTTCACACTGCTTTTGTCATGGGCACTGATGTTTCCCTGTGTATATTCATGCTCCATCTTAAATCATTTCAAACTATTTTCCTGTTGACCTACGACAGCAAGAAGCCCAGACATGTACGGTTTGGTTCGGTTCTATGGGATGGTTTTATGATGGAAAAACCCCAAAACGTATGTGACAGTATCAACTTAAACTGAACAACTCAGTGAAAATGAGGCTTATCGGTACCTTTAAGTTCACATCTGTGGTTCTGTTAAATACTGATGTTTCCTGGAGTCATGAACGACTTTCTGACTGGAGACATTCATCCAGCACGACAGCAGCAGTGTCTTCATGTCAGACGGAGAATGGCAGGTATGCTTACCTGGGTACGGGGTGCGTCCATAACTGATGATCTCAGTCAACAAGATGCCAAAGGACCAGACATCAGATTTGATTGTGAAAGAGCCGTAGTTGATGGCTTCAGGGGCGGTCCACTTGATGGGGAATTTGGCTCCTGCAGATGGAGTAAAATACAAAATTCAGTCCTTGTTTTTAGTAAAATTAACAATAAACGGAAGAATGTCAAAAATGTTAATCTCATACAAGAAATTCTTTAGTATCTATTACTGGAAAAATAACAGACAAATTCAGAGGAGTTTAGATGTTTATCATATCATAAGAACAGGCTCCAGACTGACGCAAACAACCAAAGTGCTTAAACGAAGGTGTCTCTAAGTGACTGGGTGAGAATAGTGTCAGACTTCTGTGTGATGAAAGATCTCTGGAGAGATTCTCCCGGGTTATAACCTTGTACCATGTCTGTATGTCTGAATGTATGTTTCACTTCCTGTTTTAATGTATGTTCAACTTCTTTTATTCTTCATTATTAAATTTATATTCTTCTCAATCTAAAGAAACCAGTCTCCTCGTCCTTGACAGGAAAAACGGCCATTACACACCATAAAAGGTTTTTCTCACTTCAGGCGTAATATAAAGTCACTGATAACAGAGGGCATCAATATCTTCATGAATTCAATGACTTTTCTTCTTTACCATGTTGGTTTGTCTTATTAATCACAACTGCTAAACTGCTGGAATCATTCTATGAACAGGCATCTGGGACAGAAAAACACATCAAACGCTCTCCAAACTATTAGAATTACATTAAATATCCACACTTTTATTTACTCTTTAAGATAATCAATAATTCGAACATTTAGTTTATTTGACAAACATCTGAAGAGCAGAATAAGATGATCAGAGAGAAATGTGAAGACAGAGACTGGAACATTGTCTTGGCGCTCCAACAGAATTAATGGATCCACATTCTTCATATTTTTAACAATTTCATTTGACTGTAAGATGTTCAACAATGTTTTTTCTCCGTGTATGCTTAACTCTTTTATGTTAAACTTGCTTTACAATATTTCTTGCAGGTGTTTTTTTCCACTATTTTACTGTATTTTGATGTGCAGTGTCCCTTTTGACTATTATCTATACAAGTGCTTTGTGTTTTCCTGTGTGATGTCTCTATGTGTTTTAGGGACTTTCAGAGCTTCAGTCTGGTATAAAGCAAATCACTGTGTGATCAATGCCGCTGCGCATGTTTCCGGTTCAATAAACTAAGCTAAATTTCCAGTTAATGTTGGCATTGTTGTTCAGATATGAGTTAACTTTCACTAAATGTCCGGCAAGGTTTCTCTGTCACACGTCTATGGAAGCTCCAGCTCATTCATGGAGGAAGTCGCTCTGATTTCCACTTATTTCATCTCACAGCATTTTAGCAGCACCAAAGCTGTTTCTGCTGAACTGGTGGTTTCACCAGCTCTGCACAGTGAGCACGGTCCTACCTTCTCTGGCTGTGTACTCATTGTCCTCAATGATACGAGCGAGGCCAAAGTCAGCAATTTTGCAGACCAAGGCCTTGTTGACCAGGATGTTGGCGGCTCTCAGGTCTCTGTGGATGTAATTCTTCTGCTCGATGTAAGCCATGCCCTCTGCAATCTAGAAAAAAAGCAAAACATCAATGAACATTTCTGCTCTGCCACTTCTCTTTCAGTTAGACACCCTGTTGGTAATCAGACCCTTTTATAAGTAATGGTTTAGTTAGCTTAAATCTCCACTCATCAGTTCACACGGGGTTGGGTCATCGTAGAGAAACTAACACAACCAAAAGTGTCAGTATTTTCCAGAAGATGGAGCTTTTTGACTTCTATGTTAGTTTAAATATCTCATAAATCCCATAAATTTCATATGTAACCTATGAGGCAAAGGTGTACTGTCTCTGCTATGCTAATCTGCCAGCTATGAGGCTAGCATAGCCTGCGGGGAACCCTGGTCTCCTGCAGGTTTTCCATGTATCCCTGGTCCAGCACACCTGATTCAAATCAAATGCATTCAACAGCTTATCAAGATCTGCAGAGTAATTTATTCATTAGAATCTGGTGTGATGGAACAGGGAGACATGGAAAAAGTGAAAGATGTGGGTCAAGAATTCCAGCCACTGGCTTAAACACAAAGAATACATTCTCAGCCAATCAGAGGATTTGATAGAAGTCATATGGGAAATGCACAAATGTCACAAACTTCATTATGCTAAAGCATGTTTAACTCTAATATGCATAAATTGCTTTTGTCATGTAAAGAACTTTTAGCTGCTTTTGGCAGGAAAAGAGTTTCATACATGAAGTTCAATCCATAGATTCTGACCTGAGCAGAGAAGTCGATGAGCTTTGGGAGCTGGAGCCGGTTTCCTTCATCACTCTTTAAGAAGTCTAATAAACTACCTGCAGAAATACAAATATCACATCACACACCTACAAAGGTAGGAATCAGCGTCAGAAACAATTAAACCGAAACTATATCAACACGATCCTGATTACCAAATTTAAATGAATATTAAGCTTCTGCTTTAATGTGAACACAGCTAGCAAACCTTTCTCCATGAACTCAGTGATGATGTAGATGGGCTCCTCTTTGGTGACTACCGCGTTGAGTCGGACCAGCTTGTCGTGCTGCAGAGTCTTCATCAGGTTGGCCTCCATCATGAAGGCCTCCACTGACATACTACCTGGCTTCATGGTTTTCACCGCCACCTTGGTGTGCTTGTTGTAAGTAGCTGAAAGCAGATGTCAAACATTTCTCGCTGTAAGTTTCTGTTAACAAGCAGCTCCTCTGATGAAACACAGTCATCTCACCCATCCAGACTTCTCCGAACTGGCCGGCACCGAGCCTTCTGTCCAGCTTGAGGGAGGATCTCGGGATTTCCCAGGCGTCCTTCTCCCACGGCTTCTCTGGTTTGGGGCTCAGACATGGCGTGGTCAGGGTTTGACAGAGGCCGTCACCCTGCTCTGATAAACAACACAACATATATTCCATCATTTCCATGGAAAGATCTAGTTGAAATGAGCTGTGGCGACCTGGACACATTCACACATTTTAGGAGTGTCTGAACTGTGGACCAGAACCAAAATGATTCATTTAGAGCTAATACTGAGCTGAACCTGGATCACATTCACAGCGTTCAGTGAACTGGGAGATTAGAGGATTCCCAATTAGTAGCTGAAATGTGGATCCCGGCCAAGTGACAGTAATTCAGTTGTAATGCAACAACATGTAGCAACTTATTTAGAACCCAGAAAATTCTCCTCTTACTCTTGTAATGGCCAACTAGCTCCTGTAGAGTGGTGAAGGTGATGCGGGGGGAGATGTAGAATCCGCCGTTGTCCAGCGTTCGGATTTTATAATGTTTAACGGTGTCACCAGAGTTAGCATCCAGGTCCCGGACAGACAGAGAGTAGCTACCTGTTGGAAAACAAACAAGCAAAAAACATTGACTGATATTTAGTTCAATGTTTTCCTAAAGGTGGTGATTATAGCAAAGACTGACCAGTAAAGATCAGTAAAAGTAAGTTCAGCCGATCAAACGTGTCACTTGTTTATAGTGTTATTGTGTTATATGTTAGATATGAACCTACAGGAGCGTCATCACCAAGGAGGGAAATATAGTTGATGTATTAATAAACAGCTTCACTCAAGTTTAATAATACAAACCAAGTTTAGACATGAGACGTGTTTATTTTGACCACTTTTCTAAAGTCCCTCGGTTGTTGCAAGATGTACAGTTGCTCATGTTAAATAAAAATGAAAAGTTAAGGTTAAAAACTCACAAATAAGGATTAAACAAAATCTTTTAAATAAAATAAAAAAACTAAATAAAAAAAACTGAATGGAACCCAGGAAACCTCCAGAGGACCACACAGGGACAGCCAGCGCACCTAGAGAGGGACAACAAGCACCCAAGCACACCCCCAACATCACCATCAATGTTGTTACTCTATTCTGAATTTATTTCCCCCTTCTCCAAACATCACCATCCTCCCCATTCAGGCGCCCCCGCCCACCATACAACCCCCAGAGAACCCCAGACCCAGATGGCCATCCAGACCACACCCCTAAGTACCAGCCAGCCAGTCCCCCGGCAACCCAAAACAGGGCCTGGTGATACCACCCGAGCTACCACCTACTTCATTCATTCTAAACTCCACCTCTCCCCTATTCCACCATCCACACAAACATACGACCCCAGATACTGAAATCACTCTACCTCCTCCAGCAACTCCCCATATAAAGCCACATTCAACCTACGTTTATCTTTTGCCCTCGTGCACCTCATCACCTTACTCTTATTCACATTCACTCTCAACTTCCTTCTGTCACATACCCTTCCAAACTCCTCAACCAAACATGCCAAGCTCTCCTCTGAATCAGCCACCAGTGCAGTATCGTCTGCAAACAGCAACTGGTTCATACTCCATTTACTGCCATCAACATTCACCATGCTCACCCCCTTACCCAACACTCTTGCATTCATCTCTTTTACCACACCATCCACATACACATTAAACAACCACGGAGACATCACACATCCCTGACCCAAACCAACTCTCACAGGAAACCACTCACTCACAGTATTTCTCACTCTCATACACGCTCTGCTGTTTCCATACAAGCTCTTCACGGCTTCCAACAATCTACCATCGATACCATACAAACCCAACACGACCCAAAACGCCTCTCTATTAATCCAATCATACGCCTTCTCTAAATCCATAAACGCCCAGAACACCTCCCTTCCCTTAGCCAGATACTTTTCACACACCTGTTTCACTGCAGGTCATCTGGTCCACACATCCTCTACCTCTCCTGAAACCACACTGCTCTTCACCGATTATACAATCAGTCCCCTCTACCACCCTATTAATCAACACTCTCTCATACACCTTCCCTACAACACTCAACAGACTAATACCCCTATAACTGCTACATTCATACTTGTCACCCTTACCCTTGTACAAAGGAACCACACACGCACTCATCCAGTCAAGCGGCACCTGCCCACTTACAAAACACACATTGAACAATCTCACACACCACTCTATCACAATCGCTCCACCACACTGCAAACATTCCACAGTACACCCATCCACACCTGCAGCCTTTCTTACTTTCAACTTTCCCACAGCTTGCTCAACTTCCTCTCTCGTAATTAACGCATCATTCAACTCTCCCAATCCATTCAACCTGCTTTCCCTTCCATTCAACACAATTTCAGCATCCCGATCTTCCTCCATATTCAACAGCCTCTCAAAATACTCCTCCCACCTCATTCTTACAGCATTCCCCTCAATCAGAATCCTTCCATCCTCTGTTTTCACTTTCTCCCAGACACTCCATTTCACACTCTTTTCACCTTCTTCCAAAACATTTTCTTGTTTTTCCGAAAATTTTCAGTCAACTGTCTGCCCCACCTTTGGTCCGCAGCCACTCTTGCCTCACGCACTGCTCTCTTTGCAACACTTCTCTTCTTCTTATAACACTCATACAACTCCTTTTCCTTTCTCTGCAGCCATACTTCATACGCACGTCTCTTCTCAGTTATAGCCATCCTTACAGCCTCGCACCACCATTCACTTCCTTTTCTTATACCACCTCCAACACGTCTAATGCCACAGACTTCCTCTGCACACCCAATCACTACACTCCTAAACTGTTGCTATTCTTCCTCCACCCCAACAATCATTTAATCATTCACCTCATTCCACCTGCCACCTATTTCCTCCTGATACTTACGCACCCTCTCTCTGTTCTTGAAAACACCCATTCTCAAAACTTCTCTTGCATCCTCACTGTTTCTCAATCTCACCCATGGCATACCCACGCGCAACCTTCCTTCCACCAAATAGTGATCGGACATACCGCCGCTCTCTCCCCTCCTTACACTTGCATCCAACAATCTATCACATGCAACCTTTGAAACCACCGCATAATCCATCAGTGCTTTATCAATTACTTTCCGCCAACCTCTCACCCACGTACAATTATGAATCTCCTTATTTCTGAACCATGTGTTCCCAACCATCATCTCTCTCTCAACACACATTCCTATTAGTCTTTCACCACTATCATTCTTTCCAGGTACACCATACAGACCAACAACTACCTCAATGTTCTCATCACCTTCTCTAGCATTCAGATCCCCCATCAGCACTACCCTCACATTTGCTCCAAATCCTTGCAGGCACTCATCCAAGTCATTCCAGAAGGTCACTCTCTCCTTTTCATTCCTCTCACTGTTAGGACCGTATGCACTCACAAACACCCACAACTCATTAAGACATTTCTCTTTCACCCACATCAGTGAAATCTCCTTCCATTCAACCACGCATCGACTCACCTCACATCTCACCAACAACGCCACACCTTCTCTTGCTCTCCCACTTTCTACTCCACACATTCTTCCACTCACACTTCCAAACACGAATTCACCCTTCCCTTTCATCTTTGTCTCACTCACTGCTAACACGCTCATTCTCCTTCTTCCAAACATCCTTCCAATCAGATCTCTGTTACTTTCATTCGTACTACACCCACGCACATTCAAGGACCCAATCCTCAGGGTTTGGGGCAACACTCTTCCCTTCCCATCTCTGCCCTGTCTGTTTTTGGGAAACTGTTTCAGGAGAGAGGATTCCCAGTCCTCTCACCCCATCCAGACATTTAATGTTAACAAACTATTGTTTCTATTTTGATATTGACTCATTTCTAATGTGATGCAGGGCCTTTGAGTAAAATTAGGAAAGGATCAACGACACTGGGAAAGATGAGGAATATTGAAAAACACCTGTTTGGATTACTCCACAAGTAATCCAATAGCAAGTAATCCGACAGTTTAAGCACTAGTTTCTCACAACTGCAGGAATTAATTATTTAAAGGTCCCATATTATGCTAAATTTGCCGTCTCACAGTCTATGAAAATATTATGCAACACTGACAAAACTATAGTTTTGACAGTTGTTAATGTGTGTACTGACAACTTTCAACAGCAGCTTTTCTATTATGTATAGCCAGTTTATAAGATGAGAAGACATGTACTGAAAGGGTTAAAGTAGCATTTGTGTTTGGTTTAAAGTACCTGATGTAGAAATAGAACTGAATATTTGATTTATTAACCAGTGAGATATAAAAGTAGATGATCTTGCACACATGACCTCATTAAAAGATTCATATAAACCTAACTTTCAGTTTCATGCATGCATGTTTTCCCCCAGTGGGACTGAATCGAAATTAAAAGATAATTTTATTCTATCCACCAATATCAACCAACGTGTTTCTAGTTTTAATAAAGTAATATTAAATATTCAGTACATGATATGTTTCTTATATCTAGACATGATTCCTGTCTGTTGGTGACAACAGCGTCTGCGTACTGTGATACATTCAGAGCCTTAAATGAAGATGCTCCAATTGACGGGTCAGAATTTGCTCCAGACTTCTGCTCTGTCAGATCTTTGAACCAAATCATCCTAAATTGCAATTCTGAATTTGTCTTTTTTTGTCTTTATGTTGTCATATTCTTCTTATTGTTTTAGTCATTGTTAATAAACTTTGTTAATAATTTTTAACTTCCAAACCAAACTCCTTATCTTTGGTTATCTAAAATGTCTGTTACAGTTCTTAACTCTGTGTAAAGATACTCAGAGTTGATTGAATCAAAACAAAGCAGCTGATCTGGAACCAACAAGTTTCTAAGTAGACTGATGGAGTTTGTTGTTCTTTCTTGAACAGAACCCTGGTGATTAGTCTCATATCACACATGGAAACGAGACACTTCTTTATAAACAGCAGCTTTGTTGACCAGTTAGTTCATATTTAAACCATTACTTCTGTAATTTTGTTCTCTTTAAATAAGAATATGATATATTTCCTAGTTTCCTTTGCTTTAGTTTGACTCACCCCTGGTGGTTTCACTGTCTCGGATCATGAAGGATCCCACCCGGTTTCCGGGAGCCAGCAGCTGCCTCTCAGCATCTTTCCTGCTAACACCTTTAAAGAACCACCTGTAGAAGAGCAAGCACACGTTTAGTACCCAAACCCTCTAACTTACCCTCCACCTCACAGCTTTCTGCTCTGAGTTCCTCTTTGTTAAAGATCTTCATATATTGGGTATGCTAGCACTCACTCCTCAGCTTCCAGTGTATCCTTGGCTACATAATTGCTGGGGATGAAGCCTTCCTGACCCGTGCTGATTAGCATGGCTTTCCACCACTCGCCTGATCTGAAGAGAGGACCAGCACAACAACAGAAATGCTTCTGTCAGAGAGATTTCACCTCTGTATCCATTCAGCTGAATGTCTATACTTACTCCTCTAAGATTCGGAGCTTATCTCCCTTCTTGAAGCCAAGGTCTCCCTCATGAATGGCCTCATAGTCGTACAGCGCCATGGCAACGCTGTCGCCCACTACAGACAGGAGGGAAACATGTCTTACTGCTTATTTCCATGAAAAAAACCATTTAAAATATTATTTGTGCATGATTGAGTGAACATGATCAAGTTGCCTTTAACTCATCATGTTAATTTGCCGTGTGCATATTATCACTGTCACTGACTTCCTTATTAGCTTGATAAAAACAGCAGAAGGCTTTTGTGTGTGGTGAGAATAGTTATTCGTATCTTCTTCCTCTCCTATGCTTTGAAACATTTTTCTGCAGCTAAGCATGCCTGAGGTGCACTAGATGCTGACTTTACGACCCTACTGTGGGTCAGCTGGAATAAGGAAGTCAGAAACAGTCATATAGGAGGGAAACTCACCATCTGAAGAGTTTGCACTGGGGGGCATCTTGCCCTGCAAAGAAAAAGATTCACAGTGAACATCGGTTAAACACTTAACTTTATTCACTCAGATTATGAAAAGCCGGCAGTCTAAAGGATTGACACAGCACTAGATGGTCATATTCATCCCTTTAGTTGCTTAATGTTGGACTTTTTTCAGCAGCTAACTGTCCTGAGGATGACATCGATTTTTACAGTTTCTGCAGAGCTGAAAGTTCAGTAAATATCAATAATAATAACAATTTAATGGAGTTAATTTAATCAGAATAACTTTACAACAAAGACTAACATTTTAGTGCTGGAAGAAAATAAAACAGATAAAAAGTGCAGTTATGTTCGGCTGTGTTTCTGCATATTCTGAGTATTTCAGAGTAATTTAGAGGCAGGTCAGGTAACCTGATGCTAGAAAATGTTTTCTGGCTGAACACTCGGGTTCTGCTTCTGTTGCTTCCTCTTTCTACAGCGAGGGTGAAAGCGGTGTTACAGTCAGCACATAGGAAGCAGTCACCAGAGGAATCGCACACGGCCGAACACACCCGAACGCGCTGCAGCCAGATCAAAGTCTGGCTAACATGCCGGCTCGAGACAGCATGTCGGCAAGTCTTTCCTCCTTACTGTCACACTTTTTCTGTTTTCACTGTGGGCTGTTCTCTTCCTCATTACTTTATTCTGTAGGACAAATCCTGCAGTTTTAACTCCAATATGCTGATCTGATCACAATTCGTGTTCATTTTCAATCAGGTTTACTTATACAGACCTATGTTTATGAATAAAAGTGTAATAAAAGACGTTTTCCCTCAAATATTATTTACATGTGAATAATGAGTTGTGAAAGTGTTTAATAAGCTTCAAAAAACTTCCATCAGCTCCATTAAGATGCAGTCTGTGGTTTAAAAAGGCTTAGTGGGACATTTTCCTTTTCTAAATGAGGGGAAAACGGATGTAGAAATGTGCTAATCTGGCCTTGTGGCAGCCAAACTTCTCCTTGTAGCTTCATCAGTTCCTCCCAGCATAGGCAAATTATCTGCAGCAACAGTCAGAAAAAGATCTGTTGCAAAAAGACTTTTCTTTTAAGAAGAGAAAGTTCATGTCTCCATCTTATAACGTTACCTGCTGTTTAAGCTCAGATACCAGACCTGATCTCTTCTCCCACCATGACACATCACATCAGAAACAACAAAACATTTTATTCTAATAATAATAATGAGAATAATAATGACTTTATTAATCCCCGGAGAGAAATACAAGTTTCCAGTACAGACAAAACCAAACAGGTAATGACTGTTTTGAGGGCCAGCATGCCTTTAAAATCTAGTAAAACATAATTCCTAAGTCAGATATCTTCCTTTGATCACTTACAGCTTTGCTTCCTGAGGTGGGGTCTTTCACATAGTGGGCCGCCTGTGCTCTGGTTTCGCCGCTACCTGACCCTTTGCTGAGTGGCTCCTGTTCCTTCTTAGAGCCGACACAACCCATCGTACCGTCTGCAAAACCATAAACAGCAAAATGAAACACATAAACTTACCAAAACCGTAAAAGCTGACGGTTCTGAACCAATGCAGGACTTCCCTGTTAAAAAAGTTTTCTTTAAACATTTTTGAAAATTAAATTAGGTCACCAAGTATGATTATAGGGAGTAAATTAATTTTCTTCTTTAATATTTATTATATTTATTAATGTACATGATGGTTTGGAAACCTTTAAGCAAGCATGCAGAAATGCTGCATAAATTCAAATACACGGCCAACACGCAGAAGAGCTGCGTGCTAACGGCAGATATCCATCGTAACCACGGTTTCCTGTAAATGTAGCAGCATATCCTCCCGCTGACTGGGTTAATTATATCTATGACCTTTAATGTGAAATGTTATTAAAATAAAAAAGTCAAATGTTTTTAACCCTTAATAATCCCCTTAACACTCATTTTCATAAATCGTGGCAAATAAAACAGTTTTAACCTTAATTTAAAACAGCGCAGAGTTTCAGCAGACCTGCAGCTTTCTGGGAGTTTGTTCCTCATGTGAGGAGCATAAATCGTGAAATATTTGTTTTTATTTCACAATTTATTACTTATTAAATGGTCTTTCATACTAAAAATTTCTATCTCCGCTAATAAATGCCTCCATCTTGATGAAACTCTTTAGATAATATTGACACTTCACTACATTGCTGATCACTGCTCTTCATCACTGCGCCGCTCTTCAGCATAAAATTAGGATAAACTGTTGCTACTGAGCAGTAAATTTTAATGCCTTGTAATATATCCAATAATATAATTATACTATTACTATTATTGTTATACTACTAATGTACATGTCAAAGTACTTCAATAAGTGTCCCATAAAGGGTTAAAACCCTTTTTAAAGAGTGACGATTCTCAGTAACCAGCAGATGTGTCATCACTGATAGTTTCAGCATTACAGAAGGAGGTCAGCATGAGACTGTCCCAGATTCACTGCAGCTATATTGATTTGTCTGACATCACGTGCACAGCAGCAACAGTGCACGATAATGGTGCATAATTCTGGTCAAACTGTCTTCATGAGTAAGAAACAGAAAACTGAAGGCAGGAGAAGCATTACAGAGCTGCTTGTACATCCCATTATTTCATTCTGATGTTATCAAATCATGAAAGCAACTGTTTCCCTGTGATTTCAGACTTGCTCCAAGCAGCTCATACAGTGATATCCAGCCTATGTTTGACCCTACATTACTTTTCTATGATTACACTATTAGATTCCTGCCTAGAGTGATAATGAATCCACTGTGTCTTGGCTGTATTGTGTTTGTTGCATGTTTCCATCTTCATTTGTTCTCTTGCAGTGATAAAACTTTTGTCCTGATCTGGATGACAGTATTCAGTAGAGATTTGACATTCAGTAACTAATCAAAACTTTTGTACAGCTTTTCACTGGGAATGATGGGAAGCGAGTCCCTGAAGAGAGAGGTTTTTTTTTTCTTCCTTCCTTTCTTTCACAAGACGGGAGGAGGGTGCACCTAGCATGCTTTGCTAGCGACACAAAAAGAAGAGAGACTGAGCAAAGATTACTTTGTGTGCTCCGTGTAATAAGACGGGACGGCGGGAGGAGTTGTACAGCGGAGACAAGGAGCTGGAGGGGTTGCCAGTTGCTGAAGTGGGTGGGCATGTGTCAGCCCAGCTTGACAATGAAAAAATTAAGTATGATTTGGATACACTTTTCTGATGAACAAAAAAGAAATGTAAGATGCAAATTTCTGCACAAAAGGGTATCTTTTAACCCTTTCATGCATGCATTGATAAAAATGCTACCAGTCAAAAGATTGGACACACTTTCCTATAATGGAAAACTGTGTCCAAACTTTGATTATTAAACTTCTAGAGACACATGCAATGATGTTGTTTTTGTTTATTAATGGTAGTTGACTAGAGGCAGACACCCTCTCTGCCTTTAAAATCAAACTTAAAACCTTCTTTTTCAACAAATCTTACAGTTAGGGATAGTCTAGCCGGACATCCCATGATGCACTGAGCACTTCCAATTATTATCTCTGCTGCTTATTTTCCATGTGTTGGACAGAACTGGCATCATTAACCTATTTCTCTTTTTTCTGCAGGTCTTATTTCTTTCTCCCTTTTTTTGCAGTTTTTATTTCTCATTTCTTCCTTTTTTATTGCAGGTCTATGCAATATGTTATAAAATAACATAATTTCATAATTATATTATCAAAATTATTTATAAACATATAGTTGTATCATTTTCTTTTCTTATTTATCACTAAGAAAAAACAACGTATCATTTATGTACACTTATACAATATATTTATTTTTCCTTCAGTGAGTCCTCACCGGGTTCTCTCACAGTCCAAAGACATGCAGCTTGGGGATAGGCTGGTTGGTGACTTTAAATTGCGCTTAAGAGTGAGTGTGTGTGGGCCATCATCTTCCTCAGACAACGCAGGCAAGATGTGCATGCCTTCTGCTTCAATATCCAGACCTTCACCTGGATTTCTTCAGTATTTATTGTAGTTATATGCATATATACTAAAAATGCTTTTTCACAATGAGGACAAACAGAAAAGCATCAGGATCAATATCTGTGGAGAATAAACTACTGTCTAAAATCTGTAGCAGGAAAGAAACTCTGGAGTAAAAGTAAAAATTTCAGTTTGACACCACAGAAAATAAATAATTGAGAGTAAAATAAATGTTTTATTTTTATATATATATATATGTAAAAATATAATATAAATATAAAAATATAATATACATTTTTTTTTAGATATTCTGTGACAGAATAATTGATCGCAAAACTTCTCTTTTACTCATTTTACTCATTGTTACTCATTTTTTTGCTATCAGTGTGAAAAAATACTATCAAATATATATTTTTCCTTCCAAAATTTTTTCCCTCTCAGATTTTATATTTTTTGTATTCAATAAAAAGACAAATCCAGCTCCAAAGAAACGCCTGAGCGTCTACATACGTATGCAAGTCATAAATCACCTGAACATCACACATATTCAACAAAATGTAGAGATACTGTATGTGCTGCATATAATAATAAACATGGACCAGATTTATATTTGATCCATTAATCATACAGTTCCCATTTATAGGCGGTGAAGGTAACATCCATATGCACGATGATTTAGAGCAGACTGATAAAAACGTAGCAAAACGCACAGGGGGGCTGGGGGGTTGTCACCAGATCATAACCAGTGGTAGTGTAACAAAAACTTTGTAGTTAGTTAGAAGTTATGCAGATGTTGGACAGCTGGATTAGGATCTGTATGAGTAACACCACACCTGCTATTAAAACACTAAGGAGGTGGTTTAGGGTCAAACATACATGATATATTTGTTTAGAGAAGAAGCAGATGGATAATTAATTATTTGTCGCTCTAAGGTTTTAATAAAAGACGCAAAAATTGGTCGATCATGTGACGACCTGATGCTTTATAAGCAATACACTTTGCACTTCACAGGTTACATAACTTACCAAATGGAGGTCCTTCACTTCTGATCATTCAACGAACAACGAATCCCACTCGCCGAACCAGGCTCAACGTTTTGGTTCTTTAGTGAGATTCTTGCCATAAATACTGGATTCTGTCTGTGTCCTGTTCTTTCACGTAGACAAACTCGAAACAAGGCCTATGCCAACGGAAACAAGGCTGAACGCCCCCAAACCTCAAATAAACACAATACAATAATGTAAAGCTGCACATGTTCAATCACAAAGCTCCACCCGGTAGGAAAGGATGCATCCTGAGGTCATGACCTTTTATTTGCACTTGATTTGAGGTCAATGAGACAAATACTTCCAAAAATCAGATTATCCCTGCATAAAGCACCACCTGGTGGGAAAACTATAAATGCAATAATCGTGAAATTCGATACAGATTATCCTGTTGGGGACCTAAACAGCTATACTGAGTATCAAAGTCCGATTGCAAATAGTTCCAGTTATATAGGGAAAAATGATATATTTTTGTTCAAATTTTTGTGAGGAAACCATAAATACCAAAAGGGTGATCAAGTATCAAAATCCAATTGTAAAAATTGTTCACGGTATTGTGCTCACACGAAGGATATTCAGCGTTGATGGTGGAGGTCGGGATGGAACCATAATATCCCTGACAGTCTGTGTTCGGGGATAAAATAACAACATGCAGACTTTTTCCGTTTAAATCTGGATGAATCTTCTGTTCTGTGATGCCTCTCAGACATGTTTTATTGATTAAATGTTTCAGGAAAAATCAAGGTTAACATTATAGACATGAAACACTCCGCTAATGTAGACTTTGATGAACCATCTTTATTCTCTCTGGGATCGGGTTTAGAATCCAGTTTTCAGGTTCCTGAAATTCCAGATCCATCTGAACAAAACCTCCAGTTTATTAAAAAATAAAAAACAACTTCCTCTTGTCTTTCTGGACATGGTCTTGATTTTCAGTTACAAATGATCTGATTGGTCATAACCCTAAGGACCCCCTGTGGTCTGTAGGTGACCTATCGAGGGGTCCTGGACCCCCGGTTGGGAACCACTGGACAAAGCTATAGTCAAAGTTGATCAAAGGGAAAACAAACAGAACTATTTTTAAAATCTACGAATGCTTTCAGAAAGCCTATGAAGAGCCAGTAGGTCCAGAAAAGACGTGGAGTAAATCAATAACATGACTTGTGTTGATCATGTGACCTTATGCTGCCAGGGATTCATTTCCTCCTCTGAACTTATTACCTGCTGGTCACAAACACAAAGCTAACATTCCTCTCACCCAGCAGGAAGTAAAAGAGGATTTTACCAATATGCAAACACGTTTTTTAACATTTCTGAAAGAGAGAGATAAAAAAAACTAAAGCCAACTTGAGGAATATGTGTTGACTATGAAGAACTGGTCACCAAGACAGACAGCTTCACCTGAAAACTGTTGTAATGCTAAATTGTAGCTTATTGCATACAGTCATGCTAATGAAGATGTGATGGGTCAACCAGAACAAGAACAAAACCTTAAAAATTGTTTAAAGTTTGTTTACATTGTATGTTTCTATTCCAGTGGTACAAAAGATAAAGCTGGATCTAAATGAAGTAAATCAATTATTTTGTCTGATAAAATCAATAACTGATGCCAGATTTATCCAGTAATGTTAAACATGGATTGTTCTGGTAAAAATCACCCTGTTCATAGCATCTTATTCCATACAAACAGAGTTTTTCATAGGAAAGGAGCTGAAATGCATCCTGAAATTAAGAGAAAAATTGATCATCGTGTGTGAACAGTAATGTACAGCCTGTGGGGAATTTGATAGTTTCTATTAAATCTTTTATCTATTTAACCAGGAAATGCTAATTGAGAATAAAAATCCCTTGTCCAACAGCATTCTGGACAAGTGACAAACAGTAGCAGAGATAAAACTAGAAAATGTGCCATCAGAGGCAACGGCTAAGGGTATATCCATACCATAATAATCAAATCAAACTCAAACTTTATTTACAAAGCGCTTTTTCTGCCAAGGCAACACAAAGTGCTTTACATAATAAAATCATATAAAAATAAACAAGCCTTTACAAACTATAATGGATAACACAAGAATTTAACAAAGACCCATCATGATCACTGAAACACATTCACACAAATAGACAACCCCCCTCCCCAGCCCCCCAAAACATGACTCTCTTACCCCTGACTTTCTTATATATTTAAAAAAATATATATATATATATATGTAAAAATGTAAAAATAGAAGTAAAAAATATCTGTTGATGTGAGTAAATGATATCATTGGGATTCTCACACACCAGGAGCTGACCCCCCCACAACCATAGGAGCTGCTGTCATGGCAACCACCCAGCACCCAGGTCAAGGCTTTCCGTGGTCCTCACCAATGCCATAAGGCTTTGATGTTGGACCCCCTGCCATGGCAACAACCCCCAGTGTGGAGGTACCCATGAGGGGTTAAAACCAAAATGAAAGAAGAAACATTAAGAACAGATTGAATGAAAATAATAAATTATTTATTCATTTAACTTTAAAAATAAATTAACTAAATTACATTTAATGAAAAACTTTATAAAATATTAGAAATGAAGATAAAATTAATTCAGTTTAAAGCAAAGCTTAAAAAGGTAGCTCTTGAACCTCCTTTTAAAAACATCAAACATGTTTAGCAGGCCATAATAACGTAACGGTGCCTTACCGTACCTTACTGGCCGGTACCAGATGACCGCAGGATCCACAAGAGCTAATATTATAAAAGAAGTTCTGATAAATAAGCAGGCTCAAAACCACTAAGACATTTATAAACCATTAAAAGAACCTTAAAATCAATCCTGAAACAGCAATGCAAAGCAGCCATTTCAAAACTGCTGTTATTTGTTCCCGCCCTCTGGTCTGCAACAGAACTCGTGCCGCCGAGTTCTGCAGCAATTGTAAGCTTGAAATATATATTTTTTGGGAAAACCAGAGAGCAGAACTATGCAATAATCTAATCTACTAGAGTATGGAAGTGCACCTCCGTACTGGCAAGAGGGAGAAATAGGCAGACTGGCAATACTTTTTAGATGATAAAAATCTTGTCTTCATTACATTTTTGATGTGAGGAATATAATTAATCTCAGAGTCGAAAAAAACACCCAGATTTCTCTCACACTAACAGGGATTCAAATATTATAAATTTGATAAAGTAATCTTGTCTTCATGAATGATGATTAAAATTACAGTTTTTTCTTGGTTTAGCTGTAAAAAGATCTCTGCCAACCATGACTTTATGTCTGAGATACAGTTTAATATCATGGAGTTAATTAATTTGATTATTATGATATTAATAATTATGATGTTTATATCCCCAAAACTTTGTTCGGGGATATAAAGCTACCATACAACCAGACAAAGTTCATAGTGATAAAGGGAGGATTACATAGAAAACATATTGAAGCCTTTCTGATTGAATATTTGTATTCTGAGGATGACAACGGATCAAATAGTGACAATAAACGTTATTCTTCATCACAGTGCACGCATTCATTACAAAACATTGGAAACAGCACATGTAGGAGATTAAAACCCCGAGGTGTAATTCAGTAGAAGTCGAGACACCAGAGGTGGAAAACACAACTCTGAAACATCTCATGGACAGATCAAATAGTTAAAGATCTATAATGATGACGATGATGAGGGGTGAATTGGAAACATGAGGAAGAACATTGCACATGTCGATGAGAGAAATGGATATATTTTTTATTTATAATTGGTAGTATATAATATATATAATAAGTATTCTTTGGCAGTGTGTGCTGGTGCCAGTAGGGTAAAACAATCCCTCATCTATCATGTAATTTTACAATCCTCCCATGAATTTACTCTTGTTCCGCAGGGTAGTGGTTGGCTATGAGAAGGCTCAGAGCTGTGGCCTGCCCACGAACCAAAAACCAGCTTGCAGATCGGCTAAAAACTAACGGTTAGGCTAACAGCGAACAGGTACTGCAGCTATTTACATAAGTGCTTTTTACAGAATAGTTATTTGCGTTTATTTTCACTCTCAATCTTTTTTTTTAAGGCTGTGACATTTCAGACTTAATTTAGATGTAACATGTTAGCAAACCAAACCATTAGATTGTATTATTAGACAATACATATATTGCTAGACGTCAGGCTTCCGCAGCCTCTTCATGGTTTCTCCACTAATCCTCACTGCGGACAGTTCCAACAGGTACCAGCAAACGGCAGATACGCTGTGCACTGACAGGCTTTGTGAACTTCATGGCAACTTTAAATTAACATTCGGATCTTTTTTAATAGTCGTCCAATATTCAAATGCTTCAAAACTCCAAACACAGATGTGATTGTTTCAGCTGTAGGCTGTCGAAGTTTGAGGCTGGCGCCCATAAAAAGACTCAGTTTCGTATCTGAATCATGCAAATGAGAGCGAGATCTACCATCAGACTAGTCCGGTAGTCAGAAATCTACAAAACCCTTCGACAGGAAGTGACATTCACAGCAAATTTTCATGGTGTGTAAGTGATAAACAGAACAAGATGACACAAACATTTGACTGTATGTTCAAAATGATCAGAAAGCTCCACAAGGATCCCATTTTACATTAAACTGCTTCCACAAGAATAGTTTTAAACACTAAAAGTAATTCCAGCCTGAGATATTCAGGACTAAGTAAGGGTTATATACAAGGCTGAAATCCCAGCTGGCGCTCCAGTGGGATACAAGTAAATTCCTTCTCATGAGACTGAGAGCAATAATTTATGCATGTTTTGTTGTAAGGGATGGTTTTAGCAGCAGATGTAAATGTTTTCAGCTTTGTGAGGCTGTGTTTCCGCCTCGGGGCACAACATCACCTACCACGAGACAAGGAAGCAGAAGGACAGAAGGAAAGTAAGAACGAACTTCTATGCAGCTGTTTGCCATGCTGCTCTGATCCCTCCTAAGGTTTTCTTTTTGTTGAATAAAAGGTTTGCATGATGACGGTTTTAATCTGACATCTGATGATGTTTTCTGATGAGACGAGTCAAACAGTCCTCGTGGAATCTCTTTCACTTTTAACTGTGAATATCTCACATGAGGTTAAATCAGCCGAAGAACGTCAGACTCGCCTGTACTACAAAGCTGGATTTTTACTTATCAGGGTAATTTAGTGTTATTTCTTACTGGACTATATCACCACGGTAACTTAAGCTGAGCAACTGACCTGCTCCAGATCAGATTATGTTCTGTATAAGAGATCAGTGAGTCCACCTCCTGACCCATCAGCTCTCTTGGAAAATGACCCACACATTCTTACGCAGACCTTGAGAGAGGCATTTGGAAGACAAAAGTTATTAGGTGTAGATTCAATCATTTTGGTAAAGAAATGGCGTTTTGTTAACAAGGTTTAAAGTATGTTTTTGTTCTTGATTTATTACCAAGTCAGTTTAGCTCCACAAGAGTTGCATCTGAAATAACATTTCAAATACGTCTGGGATCCTACAATGTAATCATAGTACTGCTCATTTATACTATTTGATAAATTAATTATTAATTAATATTAACAGAGTCAGCTATGTTCTGCCAGCATTCCCACCTGGCTGTTGCTGTGGCAACGGTGCTTTTGACCTAGTTGATGTGTTTAAATTCTTCATATTTATGAATGTCTACTTCTTCATGGTGACGTAGCTGCTCTGTAGAGGGTCTCCATGTTGGTCAGAGGCTGCAAACTCCACCCCCTAATTATGATTGTGCACTGAACTCAAAGGGAAATCTTCATTAGTTGAATTACTGAGTTATAACCAGCTTCATATTACCGCATTTTCAGATCCTGAAAGTATGTAAATCTTGCTTCGTACCGGCTTCGAGCGAGTTTCAGAAATAATGTCCGACTGTGTCCAGTCACATCATCTCCAACAACATTAATCATGACGATGAAAAGATATCCAAACAAGTCAGATAAGTCTGAAACAAGTTAGGCACATGTTAGGACTTGACACCTCTAATGGACACCATCCCTCACAGTGAAGCACGGGAGTGGTAGCATCATGTTGGCAGGAAGTTTTAAACACTAAAAAATGCATTTAAGGCTTGTTTTGCAAAGAAGGACGAATTAAAAGTAAAACTATTTTATGTTAAAACGACAAAATAAAAGTTGTATGTCGACATTAAACTACTGGCGACTTTATTGATAGTTCACGGGGAATTTTCTGTCCTCAGTTCGCACAATATTTGAATTTCCATGAACCCTTGATTTTTGTGAAGCTTTGCATCATAAGGAGCTACTGGGGAGAAATGCCTCTTTATTTTAAGACATTTGGGGAAAAACAAAGCTGATGAGGCTATAGTGCAAGACTAAAGTCCGCATTATGATGAAATATTGGGGTTTTATAGTGCATGTAACACACAGAAACTTCCTTAAATACGCTGTTTAATGACAACATTTCACCCAAGTAAGCTACTTGAGACTTTTCACAGAGCTGGTTTAAATGGTGAAGATCAAGCTGAGGCAGACTGTCAGAACACAGAACTGAAACTACTTTGGTTTCTGGTTTTGTCTACATGGGCAGTCTAAAAATAACTTACAAGCACCGAGAGGGGAAATGTTCGCTCTTCTGTTGAACATGATGAACAGTTAAACTGCGCGTCTTCACACATAACTGCTTCCTTTACATATCATTTGTCTACTGTAACTTCTGTCTTACATATAGTCTGAAGTTCCTCTTTTGGAGCTGAGTCTATTCTTTATAAAACTCTTTATAAACATGCAGGTAATTACATTAAAACACCAACAAACAATTCCCCTCTTTACTTTCACCACCTTTTAGCGCCCCTTTGTCCAACACAAATATGCACTTACCGCGCTTTAATCAGTTACTTCTGCTCGTGTTTCTGTGCTTGTATAAGATCTTCTAAGCTCTGATGGATGTGGTGAGAATATTCCTCATTTCTTCTTCGTGGCTTCCATCCCTCCCGAACCCAGTGGGGTCAGGCTGAAGATGCGGAGAGATGGGCAGAGCGCTGCGCACCGGACTCGGAGAAGGAAGTTTGACTTGTGCGCATCTGGCTGACGGGCTGGGTGACTGAGGTGGTGAAAAGAGGAACAAGCGACGTCAGCTGCGCTCTTGGTTTCACTGGCTGAAATAACCGCAGCTACATGTTCAGCGGGCTTTGTTGCAGTGGAGAAATGTGCCTTGTAGCTGCATCAAAGTGCAAAACAGCGTGAAGATTTTCCGTTTGAACTATATTTATGAAGTAGTTTTCATTTAGATCCAGGTTGGATGGGGCGAAGCATAGACGCATGGATGACCTGTGCGGCACATTTGCATGGGGTGCAGGTCACTTTCAACAGCTATTCAAATGACAGCTTTGGTTAGTTAGAAGCCTGCTATCCTGTTCCGTGCTTTGCAGATGGAGAAGCGGGGGCGGCTCTGACCTCTGGGACACAACAGCAGCTCGGCGTTTCAGGACAGCCTGATAATCCTTAATCAAGTATCAGGATTAGAAACGAAGTTCGGTCTGAGGGGGGGGGGGGGGGGGGGGGGGGGGGGGGGAGGGGGGGGGGGGGGGGGGGGGGGGGGG
>JBAMHX010000015.1:28424948-28436413 GCA_037177515.1 Pseudomugil tenellus
CTAACAGCCTAAGATTTCCTTCGATGTCACCCACTCTGGCCCCGGGGTAACACCTGACTGTAGCCGCTGGCAGCTTCCAGACAAACTGGGATAGCAGTAGCATGGTGTCATGTGACAACAAATTAATTGCATTACATGCGTCTCATCAGAATTATTTTTCCCTGAAGTTAATGTCAGCTTGATAGGATGTGCTTTCAGCCCGTAAAATGGTAAATGGCGTTCACTTATATAGCGCTTTACTTTCATCTCTCGATGCCCAAAGCGCTTTAGAGATCCTGCAATCCACACATTCACACACACTGATGGCGGCAGAGCAGCCATGCACACCGGCGTCATCAGATGTTGTGGGAACCGAACCCATGACTCACCAATCAGAAGACGTCCACACTACACCTGCGCCACAGCCGTAGAGAGATTCACCATGCTCTTAACTCAAGAATAACTCAGCTGTTTCTCAATGTGTGTTCTTCTCTGTACTTGTGTACTTTTGAAAAGTAATTTCAGGCCCAAACAAGAATTGTTCCATTTAAGGGGGATTTCCCTGATACTGGTAAAATATAACCCAGTACAACCTGTCGCATGGGTAGATGGGACTTGTTAGTCCAGTAATGCAACCCATCTGGGAGAAGGTAACCCTAACACACTGCCTTGTGGTTCACCCAGCAAAGGATTCAGGAGAAAACCCTGAGGACACACAGGAGATGGAGTCCCTCAGGAGGCCTGCTGCTGACCTCAGTGATGTTCCGACAGCTATTGCGATACTGTTAGTGCCAAACTGTACCAACTCCTGCTGTTATTTTGGATCTTCCAGCAGTGTGGATGGGGGAAGGCGGGGTGGACCTGCTGCATGGACAACAGCCTGTCCTCCATATTGCCCTGCCCTGGCTTGCGCCCTGGAAAGGCTACTCCAGCCTTGCTTCATCATATAAGTCCATAGAACACACAAAGACATGGATGCCCCAGTTTCACAGATGTGTACTTGCTCCACCCATGTCATTGAAGATGCTTTAGTGGTGAATTTTATGGACTTCTGGCAGCCTACTGTCCCAGAATGCACTGCTGCAGAACATCAGTAGCATTTGGAAGATTTGGAAGATTTGGAACTCATGTTGTTTTCTCCAGGACTACATTTGAACTAGGAAAATAGATAGCATAAAAGCAAGTTTTATGTCGAGTCCAGAAAAAAACGCCCTAGAACAGGAACATTGGTGTTCAGACAGCAGTAACTCTGTATTGGTTCTTGCTCCTGTTGGAAGGAATAATGGAGATGGGAAGACTTTTATTTTCTTTTTTAGACAGACACTATAACATACAGAATTGTGGTCCGTAATGTAACTTTTATTTCAAAGTTCAGCACTTTGTCACAGCTTTATAAATAAAGTTGAGTAAAGCCTGATATGACAATGCCTAATCTGATTGGGGACACCAAGGTGACAAAAAATAATTAAAAGAAAAGTGGAAAGAAAAAGACAGAATAGAAATGTGAAAGTAGAAAAATCTATATGTGTATCAAACATACTTGCACAGAAATGTACCAACACACAAATATAAGCAGCATTTTGTAGCAGATGGAGAAACGATGAACTGGGTGCTTTCGACAACGTCCATGCATCAGGGGAGGGCAAGGAGAGGCCCAAGACCCCAACGGCCCAGCAGAGCCAGACCAGTCTAAGCAGAAAGAGCTTTTTTATTTTTGAAGTTTCCAACATTTCACAAGAAAGAGTCAGAAAGACAGAAAGTCCTCCCAGCCTCCTGCTGGAGCCAGACTGATGGTGGAGGATTCCAGAGTTGGACACCACCTTGCAGCCTCCCCTCTGCTTCTGCTCCTGCTGGAGGAGCCAGACTGGTGGTGGGGGAGGGAAGGAGAGGAGAAGTGGGAAGAAGACGGAGATAAGTTGACTTCACAGTCTGTAACATAAATCACATGGAGACATGACAGGAGGACATTAACCAGAACTACTGATAAAACCCAGCAGGGTGGAGGACAGAGACAGAGAGGAGAAGAAGACGTCCCTTCAGGTTATTATTACCCTCCATTGTTTGATCCCTTAAAAAATCAGAGCTGCTTGTATTACTGATGGAGGAAAAATGCTTATTGATCATTTGATTGGATGATCTGAGGAGATGTCTGTAATGCAGACAAATCTTCTGTTTCAATAATATCTATCAATCTTCTGACTTTAAAAAAATCTGTTTTTGTTACATAACATTTTTCTTGAGATAGGTTTATGTTGTCACCGTAGTATCTGCTAAAATGAGGAAAACCAAGCTGGTGTATTCAACTTTGCACGAACAATTATTTATCAGTTATTTCTATTTGACTCTTCATCCAGGTCTTCCACTGGTCTCCATGAAAGTTTGTCCTTTGTCCCATGGGATTGGTGAAAGAGTGAGGACCCATAAACTGAGGGCTGAATATTTCTGACATGAGGTTTATAGGAAGTGTTTACTGTAAAGTCTGATTTGCTAAAAGACTAAATGTTTCTTTGTGAACCAAACTGTCCTCCGTGGTAGCAGAGGATCTGTGACATTAATGCCACTAAAAGCAAGGCGTCAAGAATAATCTTCAGGCCCCATAAGCCTGTGTTTCTGGTCTGGGATTGGCTAGAGAACTGGATTTGAAAAGAGGATGTGTTATTATGTGTTATGTTAGTAAGAGACATGATACATAATGTCCTCGTGTCCATCATTGTACATCATCATCTAAACACAACCCTGATCTTCATTCATGTCTGCAGCTGCTGTTTCTTCTGACTTTGTATTTCTTTGTCTTTAACATAAATAAAAATTGGTTGGCTAAAGAGAATCCGTGATCATCCACTAGAGTCTACATCCTCCCTGCAGACCTTGTCATGGAACTGAGTTCTCTCTGCAAACACTGAAACCATCACAGTGGGACGACAGATCCAAGAGTAGAGGTGTGCATTCCTGGTCCAGAAGGTAAAAATCTGATGTGCCAGCTGTTCATACTAGTACACAGTTCACCTGCCAGGTAAACAAGCCTGTTGTAAAAACACCTGATCTACATGTACAAGTAGATCCAAAAACAAACACTTTTACTTTATTTGACTCCTCTGTAACAATCCAGCACTTTCACAAAGTTCCCTTCTGAACCTGCTAGTATGGAACCTAGAGACTGTGAAATGTATGGAGCACATACAACATATAAAACATATAGAATATATAGAGGGTGTACAGAACATATGCAGCGTGAAGCGCAAGGAAGGCACAGAGCAAGAGTACAAAGTCCTGTCCTGGAGATATACTATCCTGTATTGTTTAGATGCATCTGTTCTTCAACACACCTGCAAAAAACTGAATTCCCTCATTATAATGTCATCCAGCTCCACAGAGGCTGCTAACCAGAGATTAATCTGAGTCAGATGTGTTAAAGAAGATCTGCAGGATGGTTGAGCTTCAGGACCAGATTTAGACACTCCTGGCAATGACTGTGGAACGTATAAAATGTATAATATGTATAACCTGTGTAAAACTCAAAGAGTGATGAGAAGATGATGATTTCAGCAGGTAAATATAAATTCATGGAGATTAAAGGAAGAAATAAAAGGGTTTTAAGATCTTAGTGGAGTCTCTGTGTGGATGTGCATACAGTGGTATGGAGGCTGGGGAGTGTCTCAGTGTGATGTATTTGGGTCTAGATCCCTCTGGGTACAGGGGCCTGCTGCCTGTCAGGGTGAGTGGCCTTATCTTCCCCAAACATTTACTTAACCCTTTGTCTTACAGGACAATGAGTGAGGCAGGAGGAATCTCAGCGTGTGCGCTCACACTCGCTTGCATACAAGGCTGAACACTGTTTTCTCTTCAAATCCACCTCCATGACTGCATGGAGCAGTGTATGCACATGCTCCATGCACACATTCTGCTCATACTTCACTACAACACAGAATCAAATCTGCCTGCATCATCCACTGAGGATATGATGGAAGAATGTTAATGAACTTTTGCAGTAAAAGATAGTAGCAGAGACTGTAAACAGACTGAGAACTGACTCTATGGAAAGTTTTAACTGCATCAGTTATTTTTACAGAGAGAATCATGTGGATTCATGTTATTTCTTCAGTGTCACAACTGAAAGAAAGGAAGTTAGAGAAATTTAGACAACTTGGAGAAATAAGACAACATGGTCATTAACTGGAGAACATGAATGAAATGAATGAAAAATACTTTATTAATCCCAGAGGGAAATTTAAATTATGTAGTCATTTGGTCCAGCTGGTTAACTGGAATTCTTTTCTGACTCAGACTGGTGTTGAACTGGTGCTGGAGAATCGGACATAGTTGTCTTGAGCAGGGAACTCTGGGACACCATCTGGACTTGACACCAGGATATGTGGATGAGATGAGGTTGTGTTCAGGTCCTTGACAGAGCTGCAGGGTGACAGAGTGGAGGTGTGACAGGACAGCTGTAAGGTCATGGGGCTAGCATGTAAGCTAATTCTAGCAGTTCCATGTTTCTTGTGCAGATCTTCTCTTTAACAGTGACATTCCAGGACAACAACAACACTGGTCAATCAGTACTGCAATTCCTCCTCCCTTTATTTTTCCTCTGATTTGTTCATTGCAGTCTGCACAGATCGTCTTCAAGCCGCGTACAGACGCATTGCATTCTGGGATATGTTCTGTTAGCACCTGGAGCTCGTCAATTTTGTTAGCTAGCGGGCTAACGATACCCATCAGAACAACTGGAAGAAACAGCTTAAATCTCCATCGTTTTCTCTCTTCTTCACTCCTGCCCTGCATCCTTTCTCTTTCTTTTCAAGCCCATAGGGATTTGAAGTGTTATTTCACTGATAATCCTGAATTTGGAGAGCATTACCATTTTATCTTGGTGGTAAATAAGTCTCGTTGCCATAGAGACTCACCATAACAAGACTTAAAAGGGCAGAAAAATATGCAGAAAAATCTCCTTTGCAGCAGAGCTTTTAACCATCGAGAAAAGTCTTCTTAGACAAGCCAAGTTAACAGCCTATATTACAAAAAACACAACAGTTAAGACAGAGCTACTACAGTTTACAGCCACCTAGCGGCATATTCAAGAATGTAGTTGTAGCTTTGTTTTTTGAATGCAGCTTTGTGTTTTTTACACAACATGTAACCATGGTAACAAATCATTAAACATCTGAACTAGTGATGCTCCTTCATACAAACTTTGTGGTCAGGTTGGAAATGAAGTCTAAATGATTGTAAGTCATGTGACCGGGCCGTTAGTTTAACTGCCAGGCATCCGTTCTGGCCGAGCTGGCTGCAACTATTTATTCTTTCTTTGTGATGCTTTTGAGACACCTCTCCAGCTGCTGTAAAGACGCTTATCTGGAGGTTTAGCTGATGTATGAGAAGAATGCAGCAATCAGCCTTTGTTTCTGAGGAAGCTGGGGGGGGGGACATGAGGCTGGAATGAAGAAGAGCAAACTAGATTCTGTAAGTTGCATTTAGAGGAGGAAGGAGGAGCAGAGGGGAGGAAGATTGAAAGAAGGTCAGACTTCTGCTGCTTCCTTTCTGTTGGGTTTATGGTCCTTCAGCTCAGCGAGCTACTGAGTGAATCATCATTGTTTCTGGCATCCTGAAGTGTGAGTGCTCGTCTGATACTGCAGGCTGCAGGTACTGCAGCGAGCTTGTTCATGAGGATTTACTGTTTACTTTATTCACTTTGTTCTCAGTTACTACTGTCTCGTACGCTGCAGACAGAAACCTTTAGCAACAGTTTTTCTGCCCGTCAACCCAACAAGTTGTTTTTCTGTGGTATTAGTCATTTAAACAAGTAATACTAAAAGTGATTCATTACTTAACTGATTGCTAATTAATGAATGTTTTGCAACAATAACATGATCAGATGAACCATAGTTATCATGAAAACACTCTGTACATTCAATGAGCTGAAAATTTGTTCTACCTTAAAAAATGCATTAAAATTGTAGTGCTACATCGCAAGAACTGTAACTTTCTCAACACTAAAAGCACATATTCTGATTATAACTGGATACATGTGTTATGGCCATTTAATATCTTAATTACCTTAGGCTTAATTAATATCTGGTTGAAAGGTCTGACCATCATGTTCCTAAGCTAATGTCATTCTGACCTTAGTAATCCATCTGTCTGAGTTGTGTTCTTCCATCATGGAGAATGAGATGGGACATGTGTCTCTATCTTGTTTACAACAGAATATTGACTCTCAACTCCTGCAAGTGTTTTCCTGCCACAGCACACACCTCAACTAATTAGGAGTCTTGTAAAGAGCTTGACATCGGCTGTGTCTCAATTCAGGGTCTGCATACCCCAAAGTACGGATTTGACATGCACATATGTCATACTGGCGCACCAAGTGGTGTCCCAATTCGTAGGGTACTTCGGAACCGCACTTCGAAGTATGCAGACTCTGAGAAACAGCCGATGTCAAGCTCTACACAGGTCTGCTAATTAATTCTGTAGTGTGTGACTTGTGCCGTGGAAGGGAAACCTATGACACCTGGAGTGCTACTCTGTAGGACCAGAGCTGCCGACCCCTTCAATTCAGAGAATGGAGATAAATCCGGGCTGTATTAACCACGCTTTGTAGTACAAACCTCCAGACTATTCCGCACTAGTTATGACATCATCATATTTCAATCCATATGTTTCAATCAATACAGCAAGTGCAGCTAATCACTTTACTGGTTCCGCCTTGTCAGGTTCGATTGACAGGGAAAATCATTCTTCTGAAAAACGACATTATGAAATAAAAATAGCTGCTTTATTTCACAATTTCATTGTCATATATTTATTTAAAAATGTTGTATTTATATGTTTAATGTTGTATTTATTCATTTAATTATGAATAAAACAGGTCACTATACCCAAGGGGTATGAAGACCCATTTTGGGGTTCCTCACTAGGTGGCGCTTTATGCACGACAAATCAAATTTTTGCCTATATCTTTGGAATTGGATTTTGATGTTCAGTATACCCCCCAAAGGGGTCCCCTGTATTTAATTTCACGATTATTGGATTAATGTTTTCCCCATCAGGTGGCGCTTTATGAAAATAAAATCTAATTTTTGGCTATATCTCTGGAACTATTCATCTCATTGACCTCAAATCAAGCGCAAATAAAAGATCATGACCTCAGGATGCATCCTGTCCTAACGTAACACCGGGCAGGTTAAAAGTTTCAACACCAGGTGGAGCTTTGGGACTGAACATGTACAGCTTTATATTATTGTATTGTGTCTATTGTAGGAAATGGAGAATTGGATGATTGGGGGCATTTTGGGATATACCTCTAGCTGTCGCTTCCAGCATAGGCCTAGTTTTCATTATGTCATCTTGTTCAGAAGATTTCGTGCCACTGAATCCAGCTTGAACACAAACCAAAGCAAGGTGGACATTTTTTCTGAAAGCCACCCAATTTCCTGGCGTGAATGTTTCCAACTGGGTGTGAATTCACCCTAAATGTTTTAAAGTGGTTTCCGATTCAAATCACTGTTGTGATGTGACTTTGCTTCAGATATTTACAACGCCTGCAACCAATGCTTTAGTACGCTGTGTTTATATATAAAAATGATTTGTGTCCGAGGATGATTGTAGCCTAGTTAGTTTGGTTTGTATTATATGGGGAGCAATGAACGGATTATATTGTATATGATGACTAAACATGTTACTCAGTGAAGGCCCGCAAACACCGACCTCGCTTCAAATAAGCATCACAGTTCTTTTCTTTCTTCATCTAAGTTCTGGCTTTCCATTCAGTCATCATTAAATCTGAAACTGAATGATTAATTTAATGAGAAGATGCTCTTTCTGGATCCAAATCAGTATCAAGGATTGGTTAGGTGGCTAATACTGGCTTAAGTATGACAAAGTATAACGGACTAGAGTGTTTTGTTTTTGACAACCAGATAACATATGTCATACATTATGCTCACACCCACCATAATCAAAGTAAACTGGACTTAGGAAGAAATCAAACTGATCTGAGCAAGAAGTCCCAAACTCTAGTTGTACCTTTTAGTTTGCTGATATCTGCCTCCAGAGCTGGCTGTTTTAAATCTACACCGTCCCGCATGTCTATGGTTTATTTTTTATTACCTGTAATCAGTTATTTGAGATGACATCATATCTGTAAAGTTGACTTCAAACGTTGTGATGATTCAGCTGAGTTTGTTTTGACTGCAGTAAAATGTATTTTTTTACACCACATGAATGCATCTTACCATTTTGTCGTACATTCAGATGGATAGATATAGAATTCCAAAACTTTGCAGCATTATCATGAATAAAACCATCATCTTTAATCTCATTAATGTCACTGACAGTTGGATTGGTTGACTATTGTACCTGAAGTATCTTATGCCAACAGGTCAAGCCACTGAAACTAAGACTGAACCCAAATGGAGCCGGTCCTCCACATAATCACACTAATCATGATGAAAACGTCTTTCTGATGAAAAAGCTCTGGGTCAGATTATTAATCAAACACTTTTTTCCAGCCTTCTGTCTTCATAGAACCAAATCCATTTCCAAAATGTTTAACAGGGTTTATGGAGTTTCCCTCACTCCCTCGCTGAGTAACACAGCAGCTTGACTTGGCTAAACCCTATGCAGACAGTCAGTCTTTGGTCTGTACATTCTTTCGCTCAAGAAATTCAATGAAATAAATAGGGTGCATCACAGCACAGGAAACGGAGGGAGGCATTTCTGTGGGTTATCCAGAGTGCATGTTCAGAAGCTCGGACAGAAATAGATGAGCCTGAAAGACGGATGAAAGCAGAGGCCGGGGAATGAGGGTGAGAGAGAAAGATGGAGGAAACAAGGCAGCGGACAGAAGGTGAGGGAGAAAGAAACGGATGAAGAGTGCAGGAATGGAGGAAAAAATTACAATTAAAATGACAAGAGAGAATCCAGAAATGGGAAAAGTATTAAGAGGAAAACTAGAAGGGAAATCAGCAAATACTCGTGAAAAGAATGAGTTGCACAATAAGCAAATCAGTTAGACTATAAAAATGATTTGTTCTCAGGAGTCGCATTCTGGGATGGGTTGAGCAGAGAGACAAACTGAGGCAGAGATAGTAGAGAAGGATGACAGGAACTTTACGATGGCCATAAGGAGTGTTATTTAGTGCAGCACTTAGGTGAAGGGATGACTCACTAACTGGAGTTTGGTCAGAAGATCAAACAGAGCGTCTGCTGCAGCCAACAGTGCTTGACTGGAGATTATACACAAGCTAACATCACGTCCTGTCGTAGTCTGAAGCAAAGCTAGAACGTGGAGCAGTGTTGCATCTGATCTACGGAGAACATAGATGATGAAGCAGGACTTTTGATTGCACCATGTCTGTCACATCTCCTTGTTTTACCCTTTAAGCTTCACTTAAGCTAATTCACTCTTCAGATAAAAATACTTTAGCTACGGCCAACAATAAAACTGTCGGTTGTTTTTAAACATCTGGTTCTTGGAGGAAATTAACATGCTAACCTACTAACAATATGAGCAGACTGACATTTCTGGAATTATTCCTTTCACTGTTAGCAATCTAGCATTTAGCAGTTAGCACTAATGCAGCTAAAAGGAAAGAAGTACACAAATAAAATAGGAAAAATGAGAAAATAAATCATACAAATAAATTTCAGATACCCTAAAAATAAAAACATCTCTAATAACAAAATAGAGTTTTAAGACAAAATTTCAGAGATGAGACATTCCGGCTGATCAGCTGACTGCCTCATTGTGTCTGGACGGGACCATGCATCAGGCACAATTTACAGCTTTACTTCAGCAAACTGTTTTTGTGCTAATTCCTGTTAACATAAGAATGTGTGTAATAAGAGTAACAAGCAGATAAGTGATCAGCTGTTTTTGTATTTAACATGCTCATCATCATCATCATTCCTTGTACATGCATGTTTTTTTTAATAAACTTATTATTAGAGGGAGCACTGATGGGCATTTTCTTTTGTAACTGGAGCCTAAAGATGCTGGTGAGGTAGAGGAGCTCATATCAGAAGCAGGTACTGTGTAGGGATGATGTCAGCAAGCATGAGGCAAGCAGTCAGGGAGGAAGCATGGGGCTTAAACATATGTCCAGACTGTATGGGTGTGTTTGATGTGCCATACAAACACTGAGATAGATCACATGATGCAGCACACTGACTGGAGTTGTTTTGTGGCATCACTTTTTTTGTCCTGCTGTTAGGCACTGAAACATAAAACTGAGGCGGCATATGCTAGGCTAGGGCTAGCATTATTGCTCTTGCTATTATTTGTCTTGATAGCACACAGCTGTCATTACAGAAAATTGCAATCAGCTACTATAGCTTTGTCCTCCATTAATTTTTATCACTGTCACTGATCCTTTTACTCCTTCAGTAACACTGCATGTTAAATAATTATTTGCTCAAGTTAAAGATTTTTCATTTAGGTGGATGTGTTTGTATCCAGTCCCTTTAAATGATGCAACAGGTGTAGATTAAGCATACTGATCAAAATAAATAAATTAAATCTTTTAAATACAAAAGATTGTAAATAGTATTCAGAATCCTTGGCAAACTAAGTTTATTATTGAATGGTTACTGTCAAATATCTGATGATTTTTTTGTATGATTTGAAGTAAACATAATTTCCCAAACATGGAGAGTAAAGTGCAACTGTGGGCACAAAGCTCTGTTTTTACCCTTTCTAGGACTTTTGCTTTCACTCCACATATAGCTTATCTCATGGTACCTTCTCACGTTCATTTAACTTTTTTTTGTATGACCTTAGAATTTGCAGATAAGATACGATAGAGAAATTGTCTCAGAGTTATTGAATTTTATTCAGAAGAGATACAACTTTGGCATCTACAAGGGTTCAGGTTTGTGGGCTGACATGATTATTTCCACATAAATGATAAAGCCTGATTATAGTGAAGTTAAAATCTTAAAGGAGCTAGTCTCTAACCAGCTGATACTGTTTAAAACAAACAAAAAAAAGATATGTGCATGGATGATGCACATTTTAATGGAACAATCAGTAAATATGTTGTTCTGTTCACGGTTGAGGAAATTACGCTTTGGAGAGGTAGTGCAGACAGTTTGTGATGGTGATGAATGAGGTGAATTTAACAGGTAATTCATCATAACCAACACCAGGAACAAATCATGTCAGAAAAACCTCCAGCTGCTACTTCTCAAAGCAGGATTCTCTGCTCCACCATGCTGGCAGGTGCAGGACTTCATGTTAATGGTCTCACCATGTGTCCAATCACATGTTCTAGGACCGTAACGATGTGTCAGGTACACAGAGCGACAGGAAAAGACGAATGGCAAATTATCAGAGTGCACACTGCCTCTCAGATGCCGATTAACGGGATAGAATCCAGCCCCTGGCAACCCTGAACTGCATTAAGCAGTATGGAAAATGAATGAATGAATGAATGAATGAATGAATGAATGAATGAATGAATGAATGAATGAATGAATGAATGAATGAA
>JBAMHX010000015.1:28464472-28479538 GCA_037177515.1 Pseudomugil tenellus
TAGAGGCGTGTCCTTTTGATTGATGTGTGTTAGAGCGCCATCACTGGTTACAGCTGCGTACTTCCTGCTGGCTCCACAGTGACGGAGCCTCTCAGCTCTACCTTTTCATCCATTTTGGGATTTTCCGATGATGACGAAGCACCAAGATGACGACGGTAGGACCTGTCTATTGGCTTCAAATACGCTCATCAGAAACCTATGGGAAACGTTACCTACAAGCTGTCCAGTAATTATATACAATCATTGCTGCATACCCAGTTTAACAGATTACTCCCATTATCTGATTATCCGGAGAGTAACAATAAAATGGCACAAAATCCTGTGCATGGGAAATTAATATCTGTTACCAAATTAGGTAGAAATGATCCTATTTCCTCTGATCTTTACATACTAGATATTAACAGAATTCTTAATGGAAATTTTTGTAGTTGTAGTTAAGTCAAGGACCAGTAAGGCTTTATTTATTTAGCAAAGATGAATAAGCCTATAAAAATGTAAAAAAACGGTCAAAATGACCAATTAACCATTCTTAAGATTAAAAATCTGGTCATCTTATGAACATTCACAATAATTTTATGTTTTTATATCCTAAAGATGACAGTATTGTCTTAACTACATTACTCAATTCGGGTGTTCGGTAGCCTGTCGAGGGTGTACCTGTCCAGGGTGGGACAGGTCGACACTAATTTCAAATGGACTTATTTAAGCTACACAGTATCCTTCTAACGGCGGGCCTTCAGGTAAATATTACATTATTATCATGAATAAACTGCAAATATTTTAATTGGAAGTCAGGTTTAAATGAATAGTTTTCATGGAAAAAGCGTGCATGTTTTGTGTGTGTTTTACAAGCTGGAGGTAACTGTAGTTCCACGTAAAAATATGTCTGACTGAATGTGAATGATTCAACAGAATTACATGAAGCGATAGCAACATGTCAGATATTAGACAATCGAAGGCAGGGTGTCTACAGTACAACCTGATTTCCAGCAGATAAGAACAACAAGACAAGACTCGTGTGAGTTGAAATATGAGGAAAAGACGCTTTTCTCTCTGACTGGAGATGCGGCCTACAAGAACAATTTCCAGGGTGTCTTGATGGAAATGGGTTTTTGGCAGCATCAGCAGCTTTCTGTCGTTTCCCAGTGGGACAGCAATGTCCACACCAATCGTTCAAAGAAAAACCTGCTGAAAATGTGAAGGCCTACACTTCTGACCTTCTAGGTAGTGATGTATGAATAAAATAATGTCTGTATAGGAATTTCAAGTGAAAGACGTTTAAAGTCAACATTTATACAATACAGCTCAAAATGATTTTGCTTTGCGAATATGGAAACACTTATTTCTTACCTAGTACTAAATTAGCTAATTAGCACTCACAGGTCCAGAATAACAGTTTATAGGTAGATCTTTAAATGTCAGAGCTTGTTTTGGTATTTAATAGGTACATTTGGGACTTGTTTGGAGGCATGATGATATACATTTTCTCTTAAAATATGGTGATATATTTTTATTTTAAATGTGTTGCAGATTTGTAGGAATTTCTACAAATAGTGAAAGAAAGTATTAAGATTAATTGGCCATCATGAGTCAGTCTGGTTTGCTTTGACCAGTTTGATGCAGTTTCACTATTGTTTACGTTTAAAAAAAAACCCCAAAACATGCCATGACCCAGTTTGGGCTCGACATGGCTGCAGCGAGGAAAGATTTTTTCTACTTGGGTTAATTTAATCCTACAGTAAGATAATATTGTCAATACTGCCGAGTCCATTGCAAAAAATGGTATTCTTATGTTGCTGGAGGAACATGACTTAAACCTCGAGCAGTCATGCAGTATGTGCTGCAGTGTCCGCATAACTTGTGAAGTTGACATGCAGGTGACTCTTTGACACTGCATTGTTTCCAGTCTCCCCTGGAGATTTCACATGTCCCAGCAGGACACAGCCTCGGAGCAAAAGGATATCTTAGAGAAAATTAATCTTGCGTCATGTTTGGGAATGATTCAGCCCCACTGAAGAGCAGAAGGCAGCTAGGGAAAGGGAGGTCAAGGGGTCACCACTCAGATTGTTGCCCCTGCTGCCTGGTACTGAATTAGTGGCAGAAAATGGATTGATGGATGGGACTGGAGTGTAAAGTGGAGGAGCCTGTAGGCCCCAGCTTGCTGACTGTATGCAAGTTCTGTTAAGGAGTAAAACCCAGCCTTTGTTTCTGTCCCTCCAAACAAAAGAATTAGGTATAACGTAAAAATAATAATGCAGAGAGTACATATTGTATAGTACAATGGTTATAGATTTGTTTCTGTGTGTGTGTTGGTGGGGTGGGGGACTAAAGTCACACTGCTTGATTTGCTAATGAAACTATTAATTGAATAAATGGAGAATGCTGTTTTGATTGCCATCTCAGTGGTCCATGAAATGACTGACTGTACTGTATGTGTGTATATAAGTGAGTCCCTGCAGCTGCTTGTGTGTGTGTGTGTATATGTGTGTTCACTAAGCAATGTGTGCCACAACAGAGTGACAAGGCGCCCTGTAAGCACATTTCCAACAGGCTAATTAAAGCTTCTCCGGAATAAGGCCAGGCTTATTAACATCTCAACACAGCCACTAAAGCCTGCTCATAACCCAACGAGGATCAATGGTCTTCATTAGGGCAGAGCCCAATACTCCTTCCCTGCCAAGCCAACCCAGTCACCCAGATGGGGACTAGAGAGGAAATGCAGAGCTGGTGAAAATGCATAGAGAGGAGTGTCCACTATGACAAAGAAGAGAAGAATGATTGGCTAGTAGCAAGTTTTTCTGCATGTGTTTTTATATGTAAGGCAGGGCTGCACAATAATTCAGATTTTGACTATGATCGTGATTTTGGTGGAAACAATTAAATGACCCTGATTGTCAATCATATTCATATTCCAAAGGACAAGCTCTGCTGCATGCATCTCTGATCCCACACGTTGTGAACCACTCATTTGCCAAACACCAAGAGGGGAATCCATGGCCAATCCTTTTTTAAAGGACTATTACAAGACAACAACAACAACAAAAAAAAAAAAATCACAGGAAACACTGACCACTACCAGTCAAGATGGCGTTATTGTTTTGCTGATTCATTTCTGACATCTGCCTTGTAAAAATAATTTTGAATTTCCATTTCAAATTTGGGCGCCGCCATGTTCGTGTGCAGCATACATAGGGCCAGATTCACGAAAGGTTTACGTGTACTAAAACGCGCTCAAACACATTGCACACGCTAAAAGAAGTACAAACTGATCTACTAACAGTGAGTAAAAGGGTTTGCATCTTCCAAAGGGGCAAAATTGCGCGTCCTCCTCAAGTTAGTATGTTTGCCTCAATGAATATGATTGAAGTATGAGCATGCATGACTGTCTGATAGTGCAGCAATCTGTTCTGTTATGATGTGGGTGTTTTGTGGAGTTTCCTGTTTTGGTTTGGTTCATTAGTTCCCTATGGCTAATTAGGTTATTGTGTTTGCATGTTTTGAGTTTGGTTGAGTTTCTGTTACCAGTGTTGGATCATTAGTTGAATAAATCTTTTTTTTTTCATTATAGCTGCCTCCTGCTTGTTCCTCCTGCATTTGTGTCCTTATGCCTCCATTTTCATCTTCAAACCACAACACTGTTCAGAGAATGCCCATCTTATCCAGTTATGGAAAACAAACCATTGTGTCAAGTAAAACATTCAGTGCATTTCAGTAAATTTCAGCAAACAGACACCCTATCAGGAATCTTTGGTTGGGTAGTGATTTACATATCTTGGACAAATGAACCAATGAAAGGCCAGAAAAGAAGAACTGCATAACAGGGTTTTACAACATATTAAAAGTACCCAGAGCTGATTGGTGCAGTGATTTCAGGCAAAAGACTAATGGAGCAGGTACACTAGAAACTGACCAAAGTAATTATCTTCTTGCTTTTTAACCTACTTTACCACCAATGCCAAGATTCTGCAAAAGGGTTATGAATCCAGTATTAAAGGTACATTCTCACTTCTGATTCCAGTCCTAGCTTGTTTGAGTTTGATTCATTTGGGTAGGCGTGAATTTGAAACAAACTCTGATGATCAAAGAAACAAACTAACTGAAAACTAAAAAAAACTTTGGTTTTAAATTACTTCAAGTAAATCAAATCCAGGAACAGACAAAACTTGAAGAAAGTTGTGCTTAATGAACCAAAAGATTTAGTTTTCTTTTTCAGTGCTTTTCTTCTCTATCAGTAAGTCATTTATGAGTATAGTAAACATTTGAGGCTGAAAGGAGCCAACTGCCTGCGGGTGTGTCGGGTTGCTGCGTGTCCACAACATACACGCTAGATTTATCGGGCTGAGAGGATCATTTTAGTGTATCCATTTGACAGTGATTGTGAAATCTGGAAAATTCGGTGACAGAGGTCTACCAGACTTTTATGAGCAAGGAGGTTTATTGTCTATCAAAGACAATCTGCAGAGCAACTCAATTCAGTGGTGTGCACGGCACACCAAAAGGAGTGACAGCTGACAGTGACACACAAAAAGATTTCAAAGCTGGAATATAAGAATGAATGATTCACACACGACATACCATGAAATACACTTAGACCTTCAAAATGTTCAAAAGAGGTGAGTCAAATCACATGTTAATAGCAGATTAACTCGTTTCCCTGCAGGATTACATCTGGCAAAAAGCAGATTTGTCCACTGTTTGTACTCACAATCATAAACACGTTTAGCTTAAAGACGACACGTTCATAATGTTCTGTTTGTGCAACTTGTTGCACTACACGAACTCTGCATAATCTTTGTCTACAAATTGTAAAAAACTGTACAAATAGATGACGCTACGCTCTGGTTAATATTTGCAATGGCAGCGGCGGATGTGTCACCAGCCTGAAACTAGGTCAATGAGCACGTAATTGTGACGTCACTCGTCAATGTGTCTATATAAGCTGTTAGGAGGAAGTCTGACCTCTCACAGGGATTTTCTAGTTGTTCATGCAGCGCCCCTTCAGGCAGGGAGGAGAATAACTTATTTAAAAGATTCAGTTTAGTGCAGTTAAGGAAAATTCAACCTAGCTGTATGTTCCAACGCCAAACTGAACCAAGTCTAGCAGACTAGTAGGTGTGAATACAACCCAAACGAATCCCTGAAAAGCTGTAGCTTCATGTGAAAACAGCCATGTTGTCCAACATGAGATTATTAATACTTTGGTTGTTCATCCACAAATTTGTATACTAATGATTTAAAGGTTTTTAAGCATATAAATTCTTGACAATTATGACTTTTGCATTGAGAATAGATTAAATATATAAAGACCACAATTTTTCCTCTCCCAGGCTGTCTGGACTCTGTGCTGTGGGTTTTGTGGCATTGCATTGTAAGTCTCACTATCCCTTCATCTCGGTTACAAACTCATCCACCACGAGTTTCGCTGCGTTTTCCCTCAGAGGACAGTTATTCCAAGCTCATTCTCTCTCTTCCTTCCTTGTCCTCTCATCCACTTCTTCCATCCTCTTCAGGTCAATCTTTGAGGCTGGTTCAAAGCAGCCGCTGCTTCAGTGTTTTCCTTTGGCATGCCGACCTGCTGACACTCCAGAAGATCAGAGGTAATACAGGCCTCCACTCTGCTCACTTCCCCTCCCTCCATGGAAAGAAATGAAAAAGAGAGAAAGCTTCCTTTACTCTGCTCCATCAATTAATAATTCTCTCCCATGGGAGCTGCAGCTTGTGTACATAAGCATACTACCACACACAGAGTTGTTCTCTTCTCTTTCGTTTCTCTACATAAAATTAGTAATTCATTTGTAGGGAGTGCAGATTTACTGATGTGCAGGCAGGAACATATTTTCTGGGCTCCCCTGAGGGCGCCGTTGCTGACTCGTGTCATATTTACTGTGTAATTGATTTTTAAACACACACGTCTCTCTCCATTTCTGCACTACTATTTTTCCCCCGTTGCCAGCGGCAATTGATTCTTCAAATTTGACTTGTACCTCTTCATAATAAGATAAACATCATCATCTTAGCATTTCAGTCTTCGTTATTATATATTGGTCCCTTTTCAGTGCCTACCTGGTGTTTATCAGGAATGTCTATGTATGAAAGAGGAAGAATATGCAGAGGCAATATAACAGCGAAGCAGAGTGGTGAAATACACTGTTGGTAAGTTATACACTTTATCAGTTACTGTCCTTGGCCAACAGAGACCATGAAACAGAAAAATGATAAAGAAAAATAATCCAGCACAAGCATCTCAAACTGAACCCATTTGAAATGTTGCAGGATATAACACAGGGGCCATTCTAGGGTGGGTGCCTCCATTTTCTAGTTGGATCCTACAAAGATATGCACCAACAGCTGCTGGCAGGTTTATCTGGAGTGCATATGTTTCTGTGGCAATGCTGCCAAATGTGCTTTTTCTAACCTTAAAAAATTAGGACTCTCTAGATTAATTCAAAGTTCTTTATTTGTGGCATCAACTCGATAAGAGAAAATAAGGGGAGCATGATCACTTTCCTGTGAGAACTTTTCACTTTGTACGTTCACTAAGAGATCACTAAGATCTCTTTTAGATAATTTAGTAACAGCCATTTTTCCGTATTCCTATTCGTTTACTCTGCAGGAGTCATGAGATCCTTTTATTCCCCTTAATTTCTGTACAGGTGTGACAGATGGCAAAGTGTGTGTGGTTAGATTATGTTTTTTTTCTTTGTGGTGTGTTTCTGTCTCTTCTTTGTGCTCTGTTTGTGCTCACTTTCCTTTTCTCTTGTTTTCTTATCCTTTTTTCTGTCCCCTTCGGTCATGTCGAGCAATACATGGAAACAGTTGAACTAAGATGCAACTAAAATAAATAAAGAATTCAGATTATCAAGTGGAACTTTGTATACACATATACATATAGTTTGTCTTGACAGAATAAATTTGCTCAGCACGGCACAGCGAACAGATCACCGTTCTGCTCGCCTTTATGCTGGACAAGACAAGTTGGAAAAAAAAAGATGCATAACTGTAACTGGATGGCTATTAGAGCTGCCCGTTGGTGTGGTGGTTAGTACGGCATCCTCACAGCGAGAAGGCTGTGAGGCTGCATAGCCTGCTGGTATGAGCCTCAGCTCCCTGTGCAGTTTGCATTTTCTCCCAGTGGTAGCATGGATTCTCTCCGGATACTCTGGTTTCCTCCCACTATCCAAAGATATGCAATGATAGGTTGATGGGTCATTGACATTGTCCTTAGGCGTTAATATGTGGGTGACTGGTTGTTTGTCTCTCTGTCTTGACCCTGTGAGGGACTGGCGACCTGTCCAGGCTGTACCCCGCCTCTCACCTAATGATTGCTGGGATAGGCTCCAGCTAGCTGCGAACCTTCATCGGAATAAGCGATACAGATAATGGATGGATGAATGGCTGTTATTATCCAGCCTTAATTATGCAGTAAATTTTGAAATCATTGAAAGCTGTTATTTTCTCTTGGCAGTGCATCTTCCACAAAGTAGCTGGTCCTAGTCTGCCCCACTCCCACCCCCACTGCTGGACTAGAACTTCCACTAATAACAAAACTGACCACTGTGCAACTTATTTTACAGAATTCAGCATCTTAAAAGCCTTTACACCTCAAAAATTACACAGAATTGTAAATGTTTCAGAGGGGAAATAGCAACATTTTATCTGTGAGACAGCAAATCTTCCTCTGGCCAATTCCGAGCCACGGGAGCTGCTCGCTTTCTGCGAGGCGCTGAAAGACAAGCTTAGGAAGAAGAGAGCAAAATAGATGAGATGTGAGCTGGTGAAGTGTAGCGCACTGTTAACCTGTGGAAGAGTAACAAAAATAATCCTTTAAAAAATATGTATATAAGCAGAAAAGATTTAGGTTTTTTCATTGCTTTTCCTAATGTCTATGCCTTTACCTTGCAAAAACTGCAGTCGGTATAAGAAAAGATAGCTCAGTGAAACTGCAGCCCCTAAGCTCTACAGTGCTCTGCACTTTAGAAATACAAGATTAGTTAAATGTGGTTCTGTCCTTTTCTTTATCCCACAACTTCTAGACAAATGACCATTGTTTGTTTGAAGGTAATGATAGAGCCTGGTCGCTTTAAGGGTGAATGTTTTGTTCTGTTCTCCTCCATTTCACTTTGAAATTACTCTTTGAATTACTCACTTGTTGGATCCTTTTATGGGGAGGGTGGTCCGAGGGTAGGGTTGCCACCTTTCATAAATTAAAATAAGGGATACGCACCACATCTTCTCTGGGCCATAACTACCATGGTCCTAATCCAGTTGGGTGGGGGATCCACAGGAATGGTGTCTTTTTTTGTGCTAGTGTCTCAAGTAAATCAGTGATCAAGAAAGCAATTAATCAAACTTAAAGATTGAAATGCTTCGTTAGCAATTAGTACATTCTTTGCTGTGCAACATTGTTGGATGTAAAGTTGCTAAAAATGCTACATTATATGGATCTCTACTAACATATGAAAACATAAATAATAAAATACCATAAGCACAAAACATAGCTATTGTGTTATTAATTGACTTAACAATTTCAATTACATTTACTGTATTAATTACAATTACAATACTGTCTATGACTTGGAGAGTAAGAAAACTTAAGTAAACAGCAACCTAGAGGGGAGGAGTGGGATGACAAATGGTTAAGTTATTATATTGAAGAGTATTTGTTCACCCCCTAATTGTTTAGGTCAATTTATCACAACAGCTGAAACAACACTAACAAAATAATTTATTGAATGATCATTTGACACAATTTCCTTTAAAAAACATTTTGATATAAAAAACAAACTCTACAAAGATTTAAATCCAGGAAATGCATTGGTTATATTTTTTAAATAAAGGTTTCCCTATAGGTTTATTAATGTTTGTATTTCTTAACTGTTTATCAAATTTAAAAAAAAAAAATTTGTATATACATTACCCTAAATAAATTCATTAGACTTAAAAAAACACCATCATACAAAATCAATCAGACCAATGCAGGCTACTAAAACTTATATATTCAGGATATATGCAAATACATCTTCTGGTTACAGCATGACTGAAAGCTGAATCAGTCGTGACATATTACTGATAAAGGTAGGAGGAACTGGCACATTGATGTTCGGGTCTTCTGAGCTCTTGCATGTCTGCTGTGTTGCTCTCCTGATGCTGTTTGATATCGGACAGCCCACCGTGCACGACCGAAAACACTCGCCGACACAAGGGGCAATTTGTCTTGTAAATGTAATGGTGAGCACCCATGTTGCTCCTCCTCCTTATTAGCAGGCACCTATAAAAGACATCTGTTGACCATCTGTTGAAAGTGAAGGTGGTGTTGCCCTCTTTATCCTCCTGGTGTCTCTTCTCTCAGGGTGGTGAGTAGCACAGCAGGGGTCATAAATGGGAAAACTACTATATTTACTAATGTTGTTTTTCTGTTTATAGATCCACCTGCTGCTGTTTTTGGCTTAGTGTTTTTCTTATAGTGCATTCATGTCTTTAGTTTGGTTTACATTGCTTTCTTTTCTTGCAGGCAGCTGGGAACCATTTAGTGGGAACCGTTAGTGAGCTAGGCACTCATGGTTGGGAACCCCCCCTCCATCACCTGTTTGGTTTATTTTATGCACTGGGTGCATGATTACTCTACGTTTTTTTTCAATTTGTTGTGAAGTGTGTGTGTGTGTGTGTGTGAAGTGTTCACAAAGTAAGAGGTGTTGGTACACTTGGGCACTCCTTTTCTCTAGCCTGCCCTGCTGACCCATTTATCTTCCTTTTGTGTAGCTATTTGACTTTTAAATAGTTTAGACTTTAAATAATGTTAACTTACCCAGATTCAACCTCTTAGACAACATTTTGTATTAAATTTTTTTAATTACGTCACACGTCTCTACTTATTCCACAGGAGCAACCCTGTGATTATTTCCTAGGGCCTTATGCCCCAGGTGGCATTGTCTGGCTTTACGTAAAAAAAAATATTACTTTTAATCCGATTTTCTCTGATGTTGTTCATTTACCATTCTTAATACATTGCCACTCCACCACATAAGCATCTTCACTGACGATGCCCACATAAGGATGCGCCTCTTCCCTCTACATCTGTATTTCTGCAGGCGCAGAAATATATTTTTCATTTTACGGAATGGGTGGCAACCTTATCCGAGGGTCTTATGATTGTTCATTTAAAAGATTTGAAGAGGGGAGCCAGCAATGGAGTAGGTGCTCCGCACTAGTCTTTAAAAATTAAACTATTTCAGGACTAACAAAGTACTTTTGGGTGACTTATCTTACCCTTGTCTTTGTCAAGACTGTGAAGATGTCGCAGAAGAAGTCAAAACAGGCAAAGAGTCATGACAAGACTGACAAAACCGAAGAAGACACTGATCATGAATTTACCACGATGTCTATTGAGTTAATCTCAGGTGCAGCAGCAGGCGCTCACCCGTCGCCGACAGTCCTGATGCAGGCGATTATTAACTTGTGGACAGCAAATTTAATGTCATCTCTACAAAGGTTACCATCATGCAGACTACTTTAACCTTGGCTCTGGAAAGTTGAGTGACGTCGAGGAGTCTGTAAATGATCACGAAGCCAGGTTAATGGAGCTGGAGTATATGTTTAATTCATTACAAAAGGGGCAGAATCTAATCAGAAAAAACTAGACGACCTCAAATCAAGATCAAGACGCCAAAACGTCAGAATACTTGGTGTTAAAGGAGCTGAAAAGGGGAGGCCACTATTATTCTTTTCAGACCTAATTCCCAGCAAAGAACACTTTTTGAGTAAATTTATTGTTGAGAGAGAGGTCCTTGCTCCAGATCCAAAGCCCGCCGACATCGCCAGACCTCGTTCTTTTATTATGCGGCTACATTATCATCAGACAAGACAGCTTATTGTCAGGCTTGCTGTGAATAAGGGTCCTCTGCAATACGATAGAGCCAAAGTGTTCTTTTTCCTGAATCTGTCCCAGGATATTGTTGTTTGACAAGGTCTGTAAATTATGCTAATCTAATGCTAATCTGCGCTATGGATTTCTTCATCCACCTCGTTTTGTGGTAACTCTGGATGGAATCACTCATACTTTTGATAAGCCAGACGAAGCAGTAAAGGCCCTTGATAAGAAGTTGCTGGTAGGAAATGACAACTGAAAAGAGATAATCAGCTGTAGAGCTGTTTTCAGATTTCTTAGAAACTCTCAAGCTCCGCAGACAATTGTGTCAATTAATGATAAGAATGGAAAAATAATAAGGGATCCTTGTGACAAATGAATGCTTCAGAGATTTTTACTGTGACTTGCATGGCTCAAAAAGTACAACCATTTAGTCAGTAATTGACAATTTTATTGAGATGTGTAACCTTCCATGGACGATAAGTCAGTTGCAGACTTGGATGGTGACATCATGCTAAGCGTGATGTCACCATCAGAAAAATGTCACCAAAGGTCGCTATCGGTCAACTGTCAAACAATAAAGTTCCTTGAAAACATGCCTTTGGAGCAGAGTTCTATGAAGCATACTGTATACTGTTAACTCCTCTCATTCTTCAGATGTTTAAGCATTCAAAATTGTCTGGCTCATTTTACCTTGCTCATGATATCATGGAGTTATTTTATTATTCCTTAAAAAGGACTGTGAACCCTTGTCTTATAGGCCAATCTCTCCTTTCAGTTGAAAGTAAAATATTGACTAAAATATTATCAAACTGTCTTAAGGACCATATAGCAAAAGTTGATCACCCAGATAAGACTGGGTTTATATCCCAGTAGTACATTTACTTAAATATGTGTAGGTTACTTCATTTGATTTATAGTCCAGCCGTATGCTCAGGTATGTCATACTTCTTTTCCTTGACCTGTCGGTACTCATCGGTGTTTACTCAGCTCACCTTGAGCCTCCTAATTGCCTCTACCATGTCCCCTGTGCTCATCACTTTCATTCAGTCCACCTGGTTTTCTGCCCATTTTGTCTTGACTCATTGCCTACTTAATCATTCTCCAGTATCTTACCCTCTTCCAGATTATCAGCAGATTCATGTCTAGTTGTTGTCCAGCGTTCTACGGATTGTCCCCAGTTGCTGACTCACAGCTTCACGTCCCAAGATTACTCTTCTTGCCTTGCCCACAATGGACACCTCCAAACACTTGGATTTTCTGGTCACCGACCCTTGCCTTATATTTGTATCCCCGAGCCTCGCAAAACGCCTTGGATAAGTACTTGACCTCTTGTCTCCCTCTTGACGCTGTCTCTGAAACTTGGACTCTCACAAGCTGCTCATTCATCTGGACTGACCCTGTGCTCCTTATTCTCATCTCCCATTCCTCGTCCTCAAATAAGCTCAGTTTTTCACAGCTCCTTTGTGTGTGGCTGATCCTCCGGGTCTGCTCAGTAATTCATTACACAGATGATTTTGTAATCATAGCTTTGGATGCTGAGAAAGCTTTTGATGAAGTTGAGTGGTCGTATATGTTTGCTGTGTTGTCCAGGTTTTGTTTTGGAATTATATTAGAATTTTGTATGAGGAAACCTAAGTCTCTGTTGTCATGCCCTGCTCCGGACTCTACCAGCTCAATCACCATCACCTGCCACCAGACTCGTTATCCCAGATCACCTGCACCCGTTCCTGATTCACTCACAGCTTTAAATCTCTCAGCTCACCAGCCACTCCTTTGTCGGACATTGAATGCATGAATGTCTCATCAACCTGCTCGTTCCTGCTGCTCCTGGCCTTCCCTGTTCTGGATACCCCACAGCCTGACTTCCTGCTCTGTGTCCCTGCATGCCTACTGGACTTCTCCACCTTCCCTACAGGTTTTTGTTCATCCCTCCTTACTTCAAATAAATCCTGTTAACCTTCCTTTTGACTCTGGCTCTCCGTTGTTACATCAGTTTTAAGTAATAGTAATATATCTACCCCATTTCGACTTTAACGTGGGACACGTCAAGGGGACCCCATTTCCCCTTTTATTTTTGCCTTGGTTTTGGAACCTCTTGCTGCTCGGATTTGCCTGAGTCCCAATATTTTGCCGACAATGCAAAATGGCATTCTCCATAAGATTTCTGCCTATGCAGATGTTGTTTTATATTTGACAAAACTAAATCTTTCCCTTGATCCTCTGTTACAGCTGATTAAGGAATTTGGTCTATTTTCCATCCTCAAAATAAATTGGACAAAGAGCGAGCTTATGCCTCTATCAGAGAAGGTAAATTTGGATTTCCTTGGTACTGTGGAATTTAAAATTGTCTCAAAATCGTACATTTGAGTGACTTGGGATTGCAGTTACACAGAAAGTATCAACTTTTGATGTTTAACTGGAATAAAAAGATTATTTAATTAGATAGGAATATTTAGGGGTTAAATTTTGTACATTACTGGCTAGGAAGATGTTATTATGTTGGAAGTCTGACAAGCCTCCTACTCTTGAAATGTGGATAGAGGACTTGGGAAAGGTGCTGTATTTGGAGAAAATCAGATACACTCTGGCTCACTGATTACATATATTTGTAAATATGTGGCAACCAGTTTTGAGTTTGTTGGACAATATAAAGTAAACTATTATTACTGTTATTTTTCTTTAGTTTTTTTATGCTGCCCACCACTAATGGCTTTTTATTGTTTCTTCTCTGATTTATTGAAAAATAATAAACAGATGTATAAAAAGGTAGAACATTACTTTGAAAATGCAAAAAAAAAAAAAAAAGGGATTTGAAAAAATAACCTACAGGATATGATGCTTCCCTGTTATTAGATGGCAACCTGTTGAGGGTGTACACTGTCTCTCACATGTTAAATTTAGTCTCCAGGTTATGCAGGACCCTGAACTGGACCATGTAATGTAGAAAAAAAATTAATGCATGATACAATGATGTTAGAAGTAGAGAAGATAGGTGGTTGTCTTTTCCTGACTTCTATCTTTCTGGCACTGTACTTAAGGTTACCTACTTGGGCCATGTTACTGCAAAATGTTCTGTCTGATGTAAAAGATATCTACAGCTGTAGATATCTTTGAGCTGTATGCTCGAGCAAATATGCTATGCCGTAAGTATAGCATGTGCTCTATATCAGTGAAGATCTGACTTTTTAAAGTGTATTTTACATTGTTTTTTTACTGCCAATCTGCGGTGCCCATATAAACACGGCAGCATGAGAAAACTCACAGTGGCTTATAACGATAGCATGAGGCTGCTGTTGAGAATGTAAAGAATTCTTGTGAGAGCCAAATGTTTGTTGGTATTGGGGTACTTACCTGCTCTGTCAGATTCGCTTCCAGATTGATCGCAAACCTTATAGGCAGAACACTGATTTTTTTTTTATTTCTTTTTTCCTTTTCTATTTTTAATCTTATTGTTTTATTGTTGGGCTGTAGAGTGGTTTGCGCAGCAGGTTCACAGTGAGGTTGCTGGATCGAACCTCTGCTATGGCAATAACATTTCTGTTGGGAGTTTGCATGTTCTCCGGGTGTTAGCTTGGGTTCTCTCTGGGTACTCCGGCTTCCTCCTACCATCCAAAGACATGCATGTGAGGTTGATTGCTCATTTGAAATTGTCCTTAAGAGTGAATGCCTGTGTGTGCCTGGTTGTTTGTCTGCTTGTTTGTCTCTCTGTGTTGCCCTGTGATGGACTGGTGAACTGTTCAGGATGTGCCTGTCATGCCCTGTTCCAGCTCCAGACTTAATCAGCACCATTACTGTCACCTGCCTTTGTGGACCTGTATCTGGATTCGCCTTGTTCTTTCTCCCTAGTTTGGATCCCTGCCTATTTTCCCTGTCTCCCTTAGCTTGACTTCCTGGTTTTGACCCTAGACTGTCCGCCAGATTCCACTCTGCTCCTGACCCTGAACTTTGACTGGCAATAGGACACCCTACCTACTCTGTTTGGTGTAAAGAAACCTTTTACTCAGTTGGATTCTGTCTCTGGGCTTCAGTATGTTACAGTACCCTGCCTCTCGCCCGGTGACAGCTGGGATAGGTTCCAGCTACCCACGACCCCAAATTGGATGAAGATGTTATGAAAATGGAAGGAAGTATGTTTCGTTGTTGTGTTTTGGATATATATGAACCGAAGCTACTAGGATTCATTAGGATACCACACGACC
>JBAMHX010000015.1:28495000-28509491 GCA_037177515.1 Pseudomugil tenellus
ATTCAGTTTTAGAGATATTTACTTTATAACCTGAGAAAGATCCAAATCTCTGAAAAGTGGATAAAATTGTTGGGACGAAACAGACAGGATCTGAAACATACAGCAATAAATCGTCAGCATAAAGAGACAGTTTTAAATCTGTGCCCAATCTTGAAATCCCAGTAAAAATAAAAGAGGACCTCAGAGAGATTGACAAGGGCTTTATAGCTAGTGCAAAAAGTAAGGGAGATAAGGGACAGCCCTGTCTGGTGGCACGTGCAAGGGTGAAAAAACTGGATTGATTATTGTTGGTGGCGATAGCAGCTTGTGGAGATGTATAGAGGAGACAAATCCATGATATGAACGACGCGTTTCCCAGGCCAAATTTCTTTAATACAGTAAATAAGTAACCCCATTCGACCAAGTCGAATGCTTTCTCAGCATCAACCGAGATCACTACTTCAGGTGTAGACGTATTATTTTTAGAATAAATAATATAAAAAAGGGTGCGGACATCAAAGAACAACTGACGCCCCTTTACAAATCCAGTTTGCTCAGGTGAAACAATAGTTTGTACAACATTTTCTAGGCAACAGGCTAAAACTTTCGCAAGGATTTTAGCATCTACATTTATCAGCGAGAGAGGCCTGTAGGAACTGCAGAGGACCGGGTCCTTATCTTTTTTTAAGAGGAGACTTATGGAGGCTTGTCTTAAAGTAGGAGGGAGGGTACCGTTTTGTAGTGATTCCTTATATACAGCAAGCAATATTGGGGCCAGTTTATCTTGAAGTTTTTTTAAAAACTCAACTGGGAATTCATCCAGGCCAGGAGCTTTGTTATTTTGCATATTTCTCATAGCAAGGATCATTTCTTCCACCGTTAATGGCGAGTCGAGTTCTTCAGCAAAGTCTGGATTAATCACAGGGAAATTAAGGTTATCTAGAAACGAATGCATTTCAGTAGTGTCGGGTGGAGACTCAGATTTATATAAAGAGGAATAGAATGAGTAAAAAGCAGAATTAATGCCCATGGGATCCTTATGCAGTATGCCTAAAGAATCTTTAACCACAAGGCTGCCTTGTGACGTAGCTGATGAGCAAGAAGCCGGCTTGCCTTATCGCCGTGTTCATAGTATGTGAAGTCATCATTGGTGGTAATGAAATCAAATTCAGTCTGTAGTTCAACACAATGTTTAAGTAGAATGGGAGAGAAACAGGTAGCAAGTTGTTGGTCTAATTTAGTAATATTAAAAGAGAGTTCTTGCAATTTGGCTTTACGGGCCTTATTCGAATGAGCCGAGTATGAGATTATTTTTCCCCGAAGGTATGCTTTCAGCGATTCCCAGAGCAATGAGTATGAAATTGGGTCTGTGTCATTTTTATTTATAGTAATATAATCATCAATTTTAGCTGGAATAAATATATTGAACTTATTTTCTGAAAGAAGTAAGGTATTAAACCTCCAGGGTGTTGAATATTGGGGTTGTGAAGAAAACTCAATGTCTAGAGAAAGGGGGGCATGGTCAGAAATAACAATAGGGTGGTAATTAACAGCACGTACATTAGAAATTAGTTTGGAATCAATAAAGTAATAATCAATCCGGGAAAAAGACTGATGCTTCTGTGAAAAGAAGGAATATTCCTTTGAGTCAGGGTTATAAAATCTCTCTATCAAATCAAAATCAATGCAACCGTTTTTTGGACATGAAATCAGAAAGAGACCTTGACATTGATGATGTGGTCAGAGTTCGAGGGTTAGAACGATCTAAAGTGGGATTGATTACACAATTCATGTCCCCACCGAACATAAGGAGATTGTTATGTAATGAGGGGACGGATTCAAAAAGTTTCCTCATAATATGCGGATCATCAAAATTGAGGGCATATATAATAACTAATAAGATTGGAGCATAGAATAGTGTACCTGTAACAATTAGGTATCTCCCATTTTTGTCTGACATAACTTTAGAGGGTGAAAACTGAATTGACTTACTAACTAGAATAGGAACCCCCCTGGATTTAGAATTAAAATTTGAGTGAAATACCTTAGAACCCAAGGGCATTTAAGTCTGACCTGGTCTTTGGGGTTCATATAGGTTTCCTGTAGAAACACTAGGTCCGCTTTAAGGCGTTTTAAATGCGCAAATATCCTAGATCTCTTAATTGGAATACCCATGCCTTTAATATTCCAGCTTAAAAATCTTACAGAAGAACTTACAGAAGACCCAGTATGTGGGGTATCAGAAGTACGAGGATTTGAGGCCATTTTCTAAGTTCTCAGGCAAGGAAATGGACTGAATGAGGAACCCCAAGTGAAGGAAAAGGAGAAAAAAAAGCACAAAGAACACAACATTTGCAGAACACCACCCTGACCCACATAGCACTTACAACGACCCCATCCCCAAACGATGGTGAACCCAGTGCTAACTCCACAAGGAGTTGGATCACTTAAACAATTGCTTACGGGTTTTAGACTAATAGTAACAGTCAGGTTTCGGTTTGTGCTCCTGCAAGTCTAGCAACATTTGGTAAAAAGGCACTGAACAGGTCCAAGTTGAACTAAACAACAAGTATTAACCGTGCAGAATCACTATATCAATGTTATGTGGTGCATCTTATTTCCCTTACGAGTCCAGCGACCTGATGAATGCTGTGACTTCTTCTGGTGTGTTGCACTCCTTTTCTGCTCCGTTGTGTGTGACCTGGAAGCGCACCGGGTAGAGCAGCCCAAAACATATCCCCGGTATCTCACAAAGCTGATGTCGAACATCATTAAAAGCGGCTCAGGAACGACAATAGGGCAAGGGCGCTCACCGGGCCTCGGCTTCGATTGTAGAGTGCGATGAGCACAAGAGGCTCTTTTTTGAGTTTCAAAGCCTCCTTGAGAAGAGAGGAAATGGCTGTGGCAATTGCAGCGGTGGAAAAGTTCTCAGGAATTCCCACCAGACGAATGTTATTGCGCCGAAATCTAGCCTCCAGATCTTCGCATTTATTATCCAGTCTTGTCAGTTCTGTTGACAGGCGCTCCACTTTAGATTGTAGTGTGGTGATGTCAGTGCAGCAGGAGAGCGATGTTTCCATTTCTCCAATGGTGCCTTCCAAAGTGTGCACATCGGACTGGATGTTTGTAATGCTGTTAGATAACTCTGACTTCACTGCCCGCAGTTCAGTCTTTATGTTTGACAAATTCTAGGTCAGGGCCGCTTAAAGCTCGGTTTTGAAGATAGCCACCATCTCGACGCGTAGTGACACGAGCAGTTCAGCCTTGAAATCGGGTAGGAGAAGGGTGGCGCTGTCGCTGTCTCCGCCTGCAGGTCCGCTCGAGCAGGAAGGGGAGCCACCGCTAGCCGGGGTTGAGGTGAGCGGGGTAGGCCGCGATGATTGTGTAGCCGGTTTAGCTTTTGGAGGCATTTTAATCTACAACAGGTCGGCGTTGACTTGAGATTAAGATGGTGGGGAAAACACGGACCAGAAAAAAACAGGAAGAAAGATGCAAAAGTGTGCCTGAGATATGATTACTGAAGGTTTTTGCAAGGGCTCAGAGAGACGCGTCCTACTCCATCAGTCACTACACCGGAAGTTTGCGAGTGACTTTATGGTCGTAACAAGCTCCATTCATAAAATCTGCAAGTTTCCTCTAGTTTTCTATGTATCCAACAACAGCACAGGTCATCCCAGAAGACATTTTTGTGAATATATTGAATTAAATCACCCTTCTAAAATATGCATTTTTCCATTCATTTAGCGAGGATCAGAAGTGATGAACCGGATCAGGGGAGAAAAGGTGTCATGGCGACCTCCAGTGTTTTGTTGGAAAGTGGTAGATTGCCCCCCTGTAACTGTGTGTCCCTGTGTGTGTGTGTGTGTGTGTGTGTGTGTGTGTGTGTGTGTGTTAGCGTGTAGCACTCTGATTGACACCTCCCTGCTGCATCAACATCGAATTTCACTTTAGCTAAAAAAGGATGTCAGTTTATCAGTCGATTGAATATCTAGCAGCCTTTTATTTATGATGAAGTGTTACTGTTAGGTTTCTCTTTTCTGAACAGACCAGTGTGTGTGTGCATTTATGTGCATGGAGGGACGAGAGGTCGCGAGAGGATGAGAGCGAGTCAGAAATCAATATGTTTCACTGAAAGTCCTCATGTAGCAGGAACAGAGACAGGAAGGAGGAAATGGGTTGAGGATGAGAAGTCTGAGAGAAGGCAACAGAAAGGCACTTTGGCTGTATCTGTCCTGTCGCTCAGCTGTCTGACCATCCAGTACCATGCTGTACTGCTCCAGACCGCAGTGGTTCCAATGGAAGAATGATTCTTTTCTTGCAGTGAACTGTTTTCTCTTCTTTCTATAAAACCAATCAGTTTTCATAATTGTTTTTCTTTAGTAAAATTCACTTCTTTAAAACAGTTTTAAGCTTCAAAATGCAGTTAGGCAGCAGTACCAAGCGAATCAGAACCAGGCACTCAAAGAAACTAAACAAAACTAGAAAATCAGTGTGAGCAGTGTGGCCTCGAACTCTGGTGTGGACCAGTTAACCACTCTGGGATCTCCTTGTTAGGGATGGTCTCGGACTTCCATCAAGAGAACTCTAGAGCGGTTTACTTCTGGTGACAACTCCATCTACACTAACCACAAGGAGAAAGTCACAGTTTAAGGTGAATTATTTAAAAAATAGATGAAATATTAAAACAACCAAATGTTCATACTCAGCATCTGGCTAAACATCAGAGCCTGCTTGATCAGCTTTAGCTTTACAGCAAAATATTATTCTTTATTATTATTGTATGATCTTTATTTATATTGGCTGCACAGTGGCACTGTGGTTAGTGCCGCAGTCTCACAGCGAGAAGGTCTCTGATTTGAAGCTCAGCATGGACAATAGACTTTCAGTGCGTAGTTTGCATGTTTTCCCTGTTGTCTGCTTGTTTGTCACTCTGTGTTAGTGTGTGATGGACTGATGACCTGTTCAGGGTGTACCTTGCCTCTGCCTCCAATGAATGCCGGAAATGGATGGATGGATTGTCTTAATTTATTCTCATTATGTTGTTATATCGCACAGCTAATCAATAAGACGTACAACATGTTGCCTTACAAATTAAAATGGCCTCACACTGTGGCCTCACCAAAAGCAGGTTGCCAGTTCGATCCCCGGCTCGGGCTGTGGCCTATGTGTGTGGAGTTTGCATGCTCTCCCCGTGTTAGCGTGGCTTCCTTCCACAGTCCTAAGACATGCACCTTGGGGATAGGCTGATTGGAGACTCTAAATTGCCCATAGGAGTGAGTGTGTGTGTGCATGGTTGTATGTCTATGTGTGTGGCCTTGTGATAGGCTGGCGACCTGTCCAGGGTGTACCCCGCCTCTTGCCCATTGTTAGCTGGGATTGGCTCCAGCAGCCCCCCGCGACGCCGTTTTGGAATAAGCGGTAAATATGCTATATTTGCTGTCTCCCAGTCTATCCGATGCACATCTATGACAATACTGTGCATTTTGCAACATGTTTTCAGGTAGGGGAGGGGGCGTCTCCACCATGCCTTGTCGGAGTGGTGGAGTCAGTCGTTTGTTCTGCCTAAGCTGCACGCCTGGATAAGTAAAACTACTTCTGGGATCGTTTTTAGGTACAATAAACACTAGTAGGCTAAAAGCTCATAAAAGTCCAATTTACATAATATTTCCCCTTAAAGTTCCAGTTTAAAAATAATGTAAATGATATGGTGACCGTACAAAAGTGTCCATAGTGTCCAATAGTGTCCAATGATCAAGGTGTTTCCCACTACTTGCAGATAAAACAATGGTTGGATATAAAATGCATTGCAATACATGGAGATTAGGGTTGTAATGATTCATTTTAATTTCATTCATATCATTATTCATGGTTTACGATACGATTCATTAACAATACTGGTTCATTTAGAACAATACAATCCAAAACAATTCAATGACTTGAAATCGATTCAGTATATCTTTCAACTTCTTTCATCAAAAATTCAACCAGTGTGATTGTCATAAATTCCCTAGATACTGGACAGTGCAGGGGAAGTTCCCTAGATCCCTGTTTCTTGTAAGGGAATCAAGTATAAAGCCAATGCAGGCAGGGATGCAAATGAATAGGTCTATTCCAAAACCACACCAGATCCAAGGACGGGACGATCTGCTCAAGCAAGCGTTGAGCACATCACACCGAAATGTCGCGAGCATTGCTCTAATGAGTTGATTCAGTATGCCAAAAGTAAGTGACTACACTAGCGAGGCAAAACCAAAAAAAACCCTCAAACCCTAACACAAACACCGGCCAGAGCAGACAGAGTGCAGGCTTCCCCATGGGCTCGAAAATATTCTGCTTTAGATGGGTATGGGAAGAGTTTTCATTGGACAGAGGGTAGAAATGAACTAGTTACGTGCCAGAAGCAAACACTCCACTTTCAATCTCTTTTCTTTTCAGTCACATGGAAAAACACATAATAAGAAGCATATTTGCTTTGATTTTGATCACAGTGTTGAAATAGCAGCTCAGCATGAGCACACACAGCTGCCATGTGTGTTGCATTTCCTCCTTTCTTGATCCCTTTAACCGCAGTTTCAATTAGTATATTAAAACGTCTCCTGTTGTTTTATGCGGCTTGGCGCTTTGCTCCTGGATATTTGCAGCATAATAAATAAATTCATGTACAGTAAAGGGCAGCGTTATCACACGCTATGATGGGCATATCATCTGCATCTACTTGGTCATCCTTCACTGCAGATTTTAGTCTGCTGCCTCAAAAAAATCTGTTATCTCATACATTTTATTGGCTGTTTGTAGACAGTATCCTATATGAACATTTAATCTTTAGACATCATGAGAATGGAAAGGGGTTTGTAGCTACAAGGAAACATCTCATTCTAAACTAGAAAATAATTTTAGTAATATCAGGTTATTTGCGCTATAAACAGTTGGTTATTTACATTAAACAGTTGTAATTGTGCAAATAGCCAATTGTATTAGTGCTAAGTTTTATTAGTGCTGAAAGTTTAATTAGTGCTGAAAGTTGTATTAGTGCTGAAAGTTGTATTAGTGCTGAAAGCTATGGCTGTTGAAAGTGGGATATCAGTGTATTGCTAAGCAGTTGTTTTCTGGTTTTACATGACAAGAGTCATGAACAATGAAAAGCAAAATCTTCTTCATTGTCATGTACACCTGTCTATCCATCCGTAGCTTCAACTCCTGTTTATTCAGGGCTGCAGGGAGACAAAACTAAACAGGATGTAGGGCGCAGATCTACCCTCTCCCTTAGAAAAGCTTCATAAACCAGCTTTAGATCTATTGACTCCCCTGGAAAAAATGTACAGTATAAAAAATGTACAGTGTACAAATGTAAATGTACAGTAAAAAAAAAAAAAAAAAAAAAAAAATTAGAGCACCAAGCACTGCAGGCAACACCTGTGCCCAAATACACTACAGCAGTCCGACTGCACGTATCTATGATGTCCTCTAATGTTTGATTTTGTGCTTGAGTTGTTCTTATTCTCAGATGTATGTCGCTTTGGAGAAAAGTGTCTGCTAAATGACTGTAATGTAATGTAATGTAATGTATCTGTCAGATGCAGATTTACTGGTTCCAGAGACGAACCAGATCTATCAGCTCCATGAAAACAGCCGGATCGAACGATTCCTGATCTATCAACTCCCTTACAAAAGCCAGATCTATTGGCTCTGGAGTTTACCTTTCCCTTAGAAAAGCTGGATCTACCAGCTTCAGATCTATTGGCTCACTTAAAAGAACTGGATTTATCGGCTCCTAATCTATTGACTCCCTTGGAAGACCCGGTGTAGGTATCAGATCTGTTTGGGCTGCACCTACCGATGATGTAACGCTACATTGCGCTCATATGAATGGAATAAGATGTCCAGGGTCTCCTATTTATATATAAACATTTTCTATTTTATTTCACATTTCCTTTGTCAACCTAAGCATATTTTCCTCATACCAGTAAAGTCCATTTGAATCTTAAGATGTATCAATTTTATTGTCATGACAACTTGTCAATAAATCACAAACTTAAAACACCTAACATTCTTGGATCCCTTCTGAATGGTGGTTTTTCGGCTCTTGGGACATTTACGGGTGATGTCAGGCTGTGTAACTCGGAGTCTTGTTGTCGAGTGAGGGGAGGGTGGTAAGAGTGTGAGATCAACAGGTGCAGGTCCCAAAGTAGATCTGGAACCTAAATTTGATCTATTTGCTCCAAAAAAAGCCAGATAGATAAATAGAACCAGATCTATCTGATCTAGATCTATGGATTCCTGCGGAGAAACCTTCTATTTTACCAAGTTTAAATATTAAAATGGTTTAATGACTTAAATGTTTGTGAGGTGTTAATATTTATTATTTTAAAGCCTCTTTTAGTTATAAAATTTTCTCCATGTTACCTGACACATTTTTTTTCCAGGTCTGGACCTCTACACCGCCTTTGTCTCCTGATGATACACTTCTGGGTCATCTATTCTCTGCTCTGCATCTTCATTTAGTTTGTGGACTTTTGGTATCTATGACTCTTCATACTAAAAACTGGATTTAGTAAATGTTGACAAGTCTATGTTTGGCTGGTTTTCAAAACTCAGATGTTTTTTCAGGGTTTTTCTTTGTTTTTTTGCTGTTCTACGCATACCCACATGACTAAACTCTGAGATGTCACCAGCTGTAAAAAAAAAAGAAAAAAAAAAAAACAAAACAAAAAAACTTGGTGTGTTCTAGAGATCGGGGCTTTTCAAGGCTGACCTTCCGGTGCCACTGTCCTGCAGGGTTTTTAAGCTTCCTGCTCCAACAAACCTGATTTAAATGAAGTGGATAGAACATATTTCTGACAGGTACCCCATTTTGACCCTTTAATAAAGTTCCGGTGAGCTAAAGCCAGGACACCTACAGGTCAGGGGTCTTCCAGGGCTGGAGGTGACTAGTCCTGCTGTAGAGTTTGAGTGTCCAGATAGGTACCATAACCAGGAGTTTATCCACTGTTTCTCACCTGTTTGTTTGATTATGTGCTCAGCTTCACCATTTCCACAGCAACACTCTCTTCATCCCCTCCCTTCCTATAATTACTCATTGACTCATCACACTGGGAACATGAGAACTCCTTGCCTGTACTTCCCGTTCTTTGGCATAGCACCTCCTTTCCACTCAGCCTCAGTCTCCCATCTATCACAGCGACCCAAGGCAAATGGAGCTTTCAGCTGAGTGGTGATAAGGAATTTCAGCCACATAAAAACATCTGTCACACCTCCAAAGTCCTGCAGCAGTCAGGGATGAGGTGGAGGAGAACAGGAAGAAGGCTGAGGAGGTAAAGAAGTGATGTAGAGGAGTAGGGTAAGGCTCCTGTTTTAAAGTCTTAAACAAAACATTGTTATGGAAATGTTGGATGTTTTGCTAGTTTTTGTACCGTGGTCTGGGTGGATACTTGATCCTGATTGGCTGCAGGGTGTTTGCCAAAAGTGTTATAGGACGCCAATAAAAAAGTTTCTGATCGCTTTGTTATTCTAATTTATTGCATTGCCTCAAAACCTGAGTAGCAACCATGGCAACAGGAACCAAACATACATTAACATAATGTAAAAAAAATGGAAGCCCGGAACCTGAATATATCCATTTTCTTGGTGGGTCCCCGTTCCCATAATCCATTGCTTAAAATTATGCCAAAATTTGTTTAGCTCTTCCAGCTACATTAGCAGTAATGATAAAGTAGTACTGTTTTAAAAGGTAATACTGCTTCAGAAAAAAAAAACTTAAAAATAACATTTTCATTACTCAAACAATGGCCAAATCTTGAAGATGGATACACGGATCGCATAATCAAAAGAAGACATAATGGAGAGATTAGTGTCCCATCGTCTACTCTAACAGAATGGCTAGATGACAGTTCCGGGCTCCGGTTGTTTAGCTTCGTTCACCACGATCAGGATTCAGGATGTTAAAAATGTGGGTTTATTTTGGGTCCATTGTTGCTGCCGTGTCCCAGCTTCCTATTCTGTTTCACTGAAATCATTTTAAACTTCATTTAATTTCATTAGCTAGTCGAAGTGACAGCTAGCTACAGCCTCCACTGCTGCCTGCAATGGCTCGATATTTACTTTGGGAAGCTGCCATAAAGTCTGTGTTTCTGACAGGGATCTAATGTAAATATGATCCTGCCACAGAGTATTTATGGTTTTATAGTCAATTTCTTCCTTTTTATTACGCTTTTGGTCCTTGTTCATTTACTTCACTTCACTGTGCCATACTTCTCTCCACAAGGTTCTCATGCTGTCTCCGACAGCCGCTTTCTCAAAGTCACAAAACAACACATTAGACTTTTAAGTCCGCCCTATGGTCATCAAAACATGGCACGAAATAAAATATACTTCATGAACTAACCTGCACTAATAATCAGAGTACTTACAGGCTCTTTGTGCTGCAGGTGGAAGCAGGTTTCTGATCAGCTGCATCATGCCAACTAGTTAGCCTTTGCTTCTAATTTGCTGGTGATTTCGTAGCCCAGATATAATTCTCAATCTGGATGCAGTTCTGTCGGTTTATGATCAAATAAAATATTAAGAGCAGAAGAAGATCCTCTTGGTGGGTGTTTTAACTTCAGCGTTGCAACTCATTGTTGTGAAATCACCTCTTCTCTCTGCATCATCTTGCGAGGGACTTTATGGTCGTAACATGCTCCATTCATAAAATCTGGAAGTTTCCTCGAGTTTTGTATGTATCCAACAACAGCACATGTCGTCCCAGAAAACATTTCCGTGAATATATCTAATTAAATCGTCCTTCTAAAATATGCTGTTTTCCATGCATTTAGCGAAGACCAGAAGTGAAGACCCGAACGGGAGAGAAAAGGTGTCATAGCAGCCTCAAGTGTTTTGCTCAGCAAGTGATGGATACTGCCAGTCTAAGATTGAGATAGGGAGCAGAAAGGAATCCAGGAGCCAATCTACATTCAGAGCCAAGGGAGAAAGGAAAGAAAGGCATGGATTCCAACTAGGAAGACAGGCTGAAGGAGATCCAGAATCAGGCAGAAGTCGACAACGTGAGATCAATCCAATAATATCAGCAAATGAGCAGGAGAGTCTGGAGCCAGGGAGAGGACGCAGGAACAGGAGCTGAGGACGGGAAAAGGCTGTTTGTGTAGACAATGTCTGACAAGCAATGACTGGTGAGCTGAGTATTTTATAGGAGTGAGGGAATGAGGATCAGGTGCAGGTGATCAGGTGTAATGAATCTGGTGGCAGGTGAAGGTAATGATAAGGTCTGAAGCTGGTGTGTGGCAGAGGCAAGGCATGGCACATACTTTATTTCAGATGTAGCCATAGCCGGTTACCTTGGCAATGTGACACAACAACCAATCTTAAATAGTTCACTCAGCCGCTCCCTGTGTAAACTTATGATTTTAACAGTAAAAAAAACATTAGCATATTAATATTTGATTTAACAATTCTTTAATTTGTAAATGACCATGGTATAAGCAGGATAATGCCCTTCAAGATGTCCATTATCAGACATGAATGGGTGATTCAGACGGTTCAACTGTCCAAAGAATTAATTTCTATTCAAGTGGGTCTGGCCACAAAGTTCTACAGTTGGGGCTGGTCTGGTTCAGGCTCCATTTCCCTCCAACATAGAGCAGAAAGAAACAAATCACCTCCCCACCACGACATCTGGGAGGGGATTAGATGAAGAAGTTTCCCTGCCCCATTGTGTAGAGCAGTCACTCAAAATAAAAAAGGACCACATCAGGTCTTAATAGTTTTATTCTAAAAAACATGAGATGTGTCACATTTTTAAAATAAAGCACCCCATAAAGTGATGGAGTCTTTCTTTTCCTTTGAATGACATGTCTACACTTCTGTAACGCTAAATACAATGAAAACAAACAACGATAACCAGAACCTGTTATGATAACTGAGTCCAAACAAAAGAAATTAAGAAGCTATATATGTCATGTTGTCATTAGTAAATTATAAATATAAACACAACATTTAGGCAAACATCTGCAGCCAAAGTCCTCTCTTTTATTTCCCTGTAGCTTATTAGTACGGTATGGTGAGAGATATCTGCTACGGAAATAATTTGGTTAATTTAATAACTTATTAAGCAGTTATATGGATATATGATAAATAAGTTATTAAACCAGCTGAAAGACCTGGAACCTGTCGCAAATGTCCTTCACAAGCCTAAAAGCCCCTTATATCCTTCAGTTTATTAGAAGGAGGAAAGACCATTTTCTCAAAGGAAGCAGTGATGGAGTCCATGACATGACTTCACACACTTCATGTGTGTGAAGGTAGCACTGATGCTGGAATCCTGTAGAGACAACTGATCCATCAGGGTCTGGACAGGGGTTATCTCCACCAGGATGATGTCCGGCCAGCGGGGCTTCAGCTCAGAGGTCAGACAACCTCAGACTCTTCTTTAGAAACACTGATTCCTCTGATAACAACAGTTAATACATTTAGTTTCGAATGGAGAAAAATGGCGTAACAACGTGACTCCGCCTCCCCCCAGACATCTGACAGCAGGAATGTCTACATTTGCCTTCTAACAAAACTGTGCATCAGGTTTCTGCATAGCAAATAAAGATTGAATTCCAGTAAATTATAGATTTTTATTTCACATGGCTTTTATAAAATGTCTGTGGTATTTGTAGATTTTTCAGCCAACACTGGAACATGGCCTCCATGATAGTTTATAGAAAACCTGTAGTTAGTCCCAACCCCTGCCTGTTGTTCTTTAACTTGATGTTTCTGAACCGCATCAGGTTAAGTCAAACTCAGGACTCTGTTTAAAGTTAATCCACACAAACCCGTGAATCTGATGAAGCTCTGCTAAAACCACGAGTCCAAGTCCTGAAAAGATGCTCCATGCAGCGTGTAGTCGTAGGAAGCCAGTTGGGTTTGTCAAAAAGACTCATCGTTACAGCTTACAGTAGCAGGATAAACCCAATGACTTTAAGGAGCTGATCCAGTCAGGTTCAGTCCAGATTAGACTTGTTTGGTTTAAGGTCTAGTCTTGTCTTACTGATCAGGGGTCAGTATTTCTCTGCGTCTGTTGGCTGAGAGGTGAGGAAGAAGAATAAGTGCATGCAGCTTCATCATCTTCATGCAGCTTCTAGTTTCTTTAAACTGGACGAACACAAAAGCAGATTTATATTATTTTCCTAAACTCTGAAAGCAACTTAATAATATTATAACTATCCTTATACTAAAGAGGTAGACCAGTTTCCATAGTAACACCTTCTCATTGTTACCAGTTAAAATCAAATTATTTCTTGGTTGTTTCTATTTTGACCAAAGCAATTACTTTTCATCCCCACCAGCAGTTTCTTCATCCCAGAAAATGTACGCTGACAACAGATTACATAAAGTCCAGAACACGCTTTTATTGATCTACATTGTGCATCACATGTCAGGAACACAAACATATAAATATTAATGTTCTTTCATTTTTTGAAAAATAAGTGATTAACAGTGAAAAAGTGATAGAGGACGACTGTTCACAGCGTTACTGCCTAAAGATTTCAGTAAACTCACCTTCCACCTGCCTTTTAGATAAAGTTAATCAGAAATGAAGCAACTAAGGTGCTCTGGGTTGTCCATGGAAAACTTTATGATCAATGCATGAATTTTAATTTGCAGAATTTAAAGCAGGTTTTTTTTTTTTTATTTGATGAATTAGCTGCAGGGTTTCCATCTTCTTCATCCCTCCATGCATGTCCACGGCTGTTCGGAGTGATCAATGCACAGCTACAGCTGGTTGAAGGGGACCAAATCCATTGAAGAGTTGATTTGGTTCCATTTTACCAGCTTTAGCAAAGCATTCTACGGTTGAGTCGAAGGAAGACGAAGCAATGGGAGGATGGGAACCTGAAACAGACAAAGCCAGATGGAGGCACTCATAAGACGAGAACTTTTCCACAAAGCACCATCAAATAAATCTTCGTACGCAGTCCGTAGATGCACACACAACCGTCACACCACTACATATCTCCACACTCACAGTCATTAGTGGATGAAATGTTGCCCTTGGAAGAACTCATATTTTAAAGAAGCAAAAATACACAACGAATGTGGATTTAAAGAGAAGAAAACCAGAGAGGAGGAGAATAGAAAGCAGAATAACAAGCGATGTAGCTGATGAAAAAGTGATGAGAAAAAGTGGGAGCAGGGCCCGGAGAGATAAGAAGGGAGTGCATATAAACGATGTTTGCAGACAAAACCAAGAAAACAATGAATTCATCACCTAACTGCCGATACTGTTAATGAAGCCAGAGGAGACGACGGCAGGAAAATAAACTCCCACTGACCTCCAGCGGAAAGCAAAACTCTCACAGAGACATGCTCGTCCCTTCTTCCTCTTAACTCTGCCTTTCCCCCCTCGCTGATTCCTGACAGCAGATCAGAGGACTTTACTTCTCTTAGCTCCACCTGCATCTCTCAGCTTCACCTGTGTCTCTCAGCTCCACCTGCATCTCTCAGCTCCACCTGCATCTCTCAGCTCCACCTG
>JBAMHX010000015.1:28510170-28521957 GCA_037177515.1 Pseudomugil tenellus
CTCTCAGCTCCACCTGTTTCTCTCAGCTCCACCTGAGTCTCTCAGCTTCACCTGCGTCTCTCAGCTCCACCTGCTTCTCTCAGCTCCACCTGCTTCTCTCAGCTCCACCTGCATCTCTCAGCTCCACCTGTTTCTCTCAGGTCCACCTGCATCTCTCAGCTCCACCTGAGTCTCTCAGCTTCACCTGCGTCTCTCAGCTTCACCTGCGTCTCTCAGCTTCACCTGCTTCTCTCAGCTCCACCTGTTTCTCTCAGCTCCACCTGAGTCTCTCAGCTTCACCTGCGTCTCTCAGCTCCACCTGCTTCCTGCGTCGCTGGGCTGCAGCTACAGTTCTTATTTGCTGAGCATGGAGACAGAGATATGATGTCCTCAGCAGTCTTCCTGCTGGCTGCACAGCTCTGCTTGTCCTTGGAGCAACTCATTCATTTCCTGCTTCAATTAGCTCTGCTAATCATTTAATCATTAGGAAATAAACGGTTTAAGCAGAGCCTTAGGCTAGAATGCCGGGTATTGATATTTTCTGTCTGGATTTTTCTCCATAAGTAACTGTTATTATCTGTTAATACGGATTTTGCATATGCAATCAGATGGACCTGCACTTGAATGTTTTGCTTTTAACAAACCAAAGTTATCTAATTCTTTCATATTCATGGTGGATTAAATGACAATGGTTGCAAAAGTGTTTGCATATGTTCTGTGATGAAACACCAATAAACCAGTGTAAAACCAGCATAAAACTGGTTTACAACCATCCACACATTCATCAATTTTGTACACAACTAGTCCAGGTATACAGGGAAGCTGGAGCCTGTACCAATAATCACGCAAGTGGCACGTACAGGTTCTCAGTCCTTATTGTTACCGTAATCCTGACCTCTGACCCTGCGCACAGATAACCACAGAGTGAGATTCAAACATATAAAAGCAGCTTGATGGGTCATTAATTACTCCTGAACTTAATCTCCAATCTGGTCCATGAACGCATCAGAACCAACATCCTGCAGCTGGTCCATGACCACATAAAGCACAATAACACCAGGATGTTGTCGTGGATAAAACGGAAAGAGGAAGATCTGGGAATAAATGTTCAGCCATCTTTACTGAACAGTGTGTAGGTTGTAAAGCAACTTTCCTGCTGCTTTAGGACCATTGTTTAGCTGCTGCTTTAATCACCTGGATTTAATCTCATTTACTCTCTGGTTGCATTCTCCATTCTGCTTCATCTAATTCAGGGTTGCAGGAAGGTGGTAATAGGGAAGAAAGGCAGGGTGCAGCCTGGACTTTTCATTGCAGGGCCAACATAGATAATCCACACATAGATGGGTCCTCTGACCCCCAGTCAAGGTGAGTGCTAACCCCCATGCCACCATGCAGTGCTGAATAGAATGTGAATAGTTCATTTACTCCTAAAAACCCACTGACGTAACCCAAACATTCTTCCTCTCCAGCAGCAGGGTGTAGCAGCTACCCTAAGACTCTTTGGCATATCTATAAATTGGTTTGAATCCTATTTTTAAAAAAAGTTATTTGTGTCTGTAGTTAACTAAATGTGTGCGAACCAAAATAACTCGTGGAGACTTCTGTAACACTGTCCTTACAGATCTGCCTACAAACCTCTATCAGACAGCTGCAGTTAGTCCAGAACGCTGCTCGAGTCCTCACTGAGACCAAGAAAGTGGATCATATAACTCCAGTCCTCAGATATTTATATTGGCTTCCTGTCTGTCAAAAAATTGAAAATCATGCTATTAGTTTAGGATCTTCTGTTCCAACCAGAAACAGGTTTAGTTTCCGTTTCCAGTCAGAACCAAACATGGAGGCAGTGTTTAGTTTTTATGCTCTTCTTATGAGGAACAAACTCCCAGAAACCTGCAGGTCTGCTGAAACTCTCCGCTGTTTTAAATCAAGGTTAGAAACAATTTTATCAAAATTACTTTTAATTACATACACTCTAACTTTTATGTCATGCTTTTAATCCATCTTTCCATCCATTTATTATACGTACTGTTAATGTCCAGCAATCACTGGGCAAGAGACAGGGTACCCCCTGGAAAGGTTACCACTATGCTTTTTATTTCTTTCTTTTTCATTTCTTTACTATAATCTTAATTTTTTATGCTTCCTGCATCCTACTGTAATGATTTTAATGTTTTTATGTAAAACACTTTAAGCTGTATATGACTGTATAACGGGAGAGTAAATTAGTTTTTTTTCCAAAGGTAGAGAGAAGAATACACAAGCATTGCTGAAGAATGAATTATACTCTATATGTTTTAAACTAAGAGAAGATCTCAGGAAGGTGTTTTATGTCCATAATAACGCTGCTGAATAACAGTCCATTGTCACCCTGAACATCAGTCAGAGACTGTATAGCTGCCTGAAAAGCACAATGTTCTGCTGAAATAAACAAACATGAAATATTTCATCAACTTTTGGTAAATCAGTCAAAAGTGTCCAGCGGTCATAGAAAGGTGTAAAAGTTGCTTGACCGAGCCCTCATCGATAACACAAACATCAGGTTTGCTGCACAATCACAGTGAAAAAAAAGTTAGTAAAGCAACAGTTCATAAGCAGCAAAGAGATGTCACTCTTTCTTCCCCTCGCTCTATCTCTAGTGTGCTTGATACAGTCGTCACACAAGAGACCAGAAAACTGACAGAGGATGCATCCCCAACGCTTAATATTAAAATAAAAATGTAAAGGAAAGAGAGAGAGATGGTAGAACGAGGAGAGGAAGAACTAGCACACAGACGAGAGGACGAGCTTATATGCCCTGAATTCTCTGCCTGTCCCAGAGCTGCAGTTCTACCTCTGCAACATGCAGCACTGCAGTGTGCATGTGAGCTTCCAAGCATATAACCTTTATGAATTGCTCATGTCTATTTTTGATCTCCAAGGCCCCAGTCTGAACCATGCCTATGTACTACTTTTGCAGATAATGATCTATGAATGTCAGTTGGACAGACGGTGTGTGAGTATTGCTTTGTAAGCTTCTGTGTGTGTTCGAGTGCGAACATCAGTTTCAGAAGAGAAAGAGATGGAATCTTTTTCACAGCAGGATTTTCAGTAGATTAGGGAGACAATCCCCTTCGCTATGCTTTCTGTGCTTTATTCCAGCCATGGCTGGCCCACACACTCATGTGCAAACCTCCTTCACCCTGTGCACCTCCACTCAGATCCAACATCAAACAGAATCATTACACCAATCGCGTTTTATCATTAACCTCGCTCAGATGCCTGCTGAAGGCTTTCACCGCTCAACACTCTTTCAACATTAAACTATAAGGCAGCGCCAGCTAGATCAAACCGTCAATGAGTAAAAGTAAGCTTAGCAGCTGAGGAGCTCAGGCGAGTGGACTCTATATGGGTCGGGTGTTTGGTGTGTTTGCCTTAGTGTTTGCGTCTGGCTGTGACTGCAGGTGCCCTCTATCAAGCTGACTGCATGGCTGGAGATAGGGCAGCTACTTGTCTATTCTGGGACTGTCCTGTCTGCTGCATTCCTGGCCTTATATTGGAGACAGTGGGCAGGAGAAGTTGAGGGTTAGGGACAGCTGGACACTGGCTGAAATGTAGAGAGGGACATAGTTGGGAAGGTCGGGTGTGTATGTATGTTGGGGGGGTTAAACCATGCAGGTTGTGTTACAGAGTGGCTGTCTGTGTAAAACCATGTCCTTGCAAAAGCAAGAAAAAACAGACTGTAAGACTCTCTGTGATACTTTCGTTTGGGATGTATGGACTGACAGCAGGGGGCTGTCGACGCAGCTACTCCTGTCAGCCTCTCAGACCTCGTGTCCATCTCACTACCTGGTATTCCTCTCAGCTCACCTTATCAAGACAAGTGGGCTCTCAGTGACGGAGAGACTGGCAGGCGGCTCCACTCCACCGTGGGAGGCCTGGAGACCTCTCAGACCATAATGTCTCGTCGCATCAACTGACTGAAACCTGTGTCAGTTCTAAGAGCAGCTGCTAAAAAAACAGCCGTTTAAAATCCTCCTGAAACTGCAGTGATCTTTCATAATTCATCAGGAGTCGTAGAAACACCCCAGTGAAGACCTGTGAGCACATCTGAACATGTCTGCTCATTGGTAATTAGCTTAATGCAAAGCAGACTATAAAAAAGAAATAAGTGGACCTGTTGTTAGGCTGTAAACTTCATCTTCTGACTGTGTTTATTTCCACTAATTACCAAGTTATCCAGGAAGTTCAGGCAATTATAGTCAGCCATTATTTAATTCTGCATTGAACATTGAGGAAGTGGTGTTAGATGGGAGTCCATGAGGAGACGTCATTTGCTGGTGGACTGTCAGCTTAGTGGACCTAAAGCTGTTGCAGTCCACTGGAGACACCGGTGGAGAGCGAGCCCTCCTCCCCGAGCTGCATTCGGACGTGAGCAGAGCCCAGCGGCTGACTCAGCACAACTCCTTCCCCTGATAGGTTGATCAGAAAAAGGGACAGAAGCATAACAGGACCCTTTATCCTGTGCTCAGCCACTTCCTTGCTGTCCTACTCTCCTTGAAGATAAAACGCATCTGCAGGATAAAAAACGCTTTCTGACCTTGTGCGAGTTCCCATCTCAGGTGCAGGACTGTGAACTCTTCTGTTATCAGCTCTCTGGGTTAAGGTGGCCTGAAGAAAGTGCACCTCTACAGCTTCAGCTGAATCGCAGTTCATGTGGAGCGTTTCTGAGCAGATAGAAACACCTGCTTGACCTCCTTCTTCAAACCTACGCTGACTTCATGTTGATTAGAATGTGATGTCTGCGGATGTGATTGGATCTAAATGTCTCTGCGGGACATTAGACTTGTGGTTACTGCAGTGTTTAACACTCTTTGTTTTTTTATTTTTTTCAGGATGATTTAATTTTTAAAACAGTTTTATCCTCTAACCTATTAATCCAGCAACAACACCCTAAAGACAATCAATACCTATCTAGATTAATCTAATTATATCCGTAATCTGGTGCCTGTCGTCAGCCAGCACATGTAAAACTCGAGGCTGATGTTGAGTGCAGGTCTGTTTACTTCATATTAAAAGGAACATGTCAGATTTAACATGTATGCATGTGTTTGGTGAAGGATGAATGAAAAAATGAAAAAGGTTTCAGGCTCAAATGAGAAAGTTGAGGATGGAAATGGATGTGATGATGCAGCTGTTGCTCAGCCTCTATCAGATCATAGATCTGTGTGTGAACAGTATCCCTGCTTGTTAAAACAAAGCAGAATAAATCTTAATGAGACACTTTATAAGCTGTAGAAACTCTACGATGCTTGTTTTCATCATGTGCGATGCCTTTTCATGTCTCTGGTATGTAAGATGTGGTGAAAAATGATACAGAAATAAAAACTGATGTCTATATAGAACACGTTAGCTTCTACTTTCTGTTGGAACGTCATTAAACGTCCCAGTAAAATAAAATAAAAGCAGAAAACAGCAGCGACTCGGTTTCCCAGCTGGCAAACGACAACGTTTGTAGACCTTGTATACAGGCTGGAGCTTAATTGAAGGAACAATCTTTAAATCTCATTCAAGTGGAGACATCAGCTGGTTTTGTGCTGGGGTGGGGGTCGGGTGGGAGGCAGAGACTGCCAAACCGCAGCAGACCTGCCTTCTTCCTCAACCTTTCTCTACCTACGGAGGCTGATCTTCACTCAGAGCACGATTCAGACCCCCCCTCTCTTCCTCCTCCACCTATTACACCCCCAACCCCTGTATCTCCCTCCTCTTAACGAACCACTTAGGTATTTTAGCCATGCATTCATTACTGGCTGCAGCACGGCCACAAAGGCACACTTGATATATGCTTTGTCCTGAAACAAAAAATCGCATGCAGTTAGAGTCAGAAAGGGAGCTTGTTCGTTATGAGATCCCTGCATTTCTTTTGTGAAAGGATCCAACACTGTTTCTTTTGTTCGGGGGCTTCAATACATCTTCTCTGTTTCAGCTTGGGACAATAGGGACTGAGAGAGGTGTTAGGTGAGTTATGGAGATAAGAATCTGCCCCAGATCAGCATCTGGCTGCCTGTGTAAAGATGTTTGTGTCAGGATGACTTCATCTGATTATAACAAGTCAGCAAAACTTTTAGAAAATTTCTCTTTACAGTGAATGAAGAAACAGTGTGGACATTTATTGACAGTCTTATTAAAGTCAAACATTAATTAATTGGTCGTTCAGCAAGTAAACAGCAAGTGAAGTTGGAAACAAAAAGTAATTTAGTACATTTACAATAGTGGTCAACATTTCTAACAACTACCGGTCTCAGATACCAGGGATTACCTAAACAACAATCCTTTTACACCGGCGCACCTCTTACCGGCCGTAAATAGTTGAGGAGCCCCTTTATACTGACCGGTTTGGTTTTACAGCTCACATTCTGACTGTATCTCTCACCTGCATGTTCCGCTTCATTTTCAAATAGTTTAGCCTAAAGCGAACTGATCCGGCATCATGCTGCAGCTGAGCCTCTAAACAGAGACACAGACAATTAGCCATTAGCTTGTGAGCATTTATCAGCTAAAGGAAGGTACATTTTGGACTACTGGGTATTTATCATGTGGAGGGAAACAGTGCTCTAAAGAAATGCTAATGTTTCTCTGAGCCTGCTGGATTTATGATCACACAAAGGCTTGCTAACATGTTCACTTTATCACGTAATACTTCCCTGCAAATAGTGATTGTATAATTGCTACAACAGAAGTTGTTTCAGAGCAGTTTGACATAACTGCACAATGCGTACATGATGAATTAACTGCACTTGCTACAAAAATAGCATGCTAACTTTCACTTTTAGGGTAGCTGTTCTACATTGTATGTGTGGCTTTCTCCCTGCTGACCCCAAAAATATATTAAACATTATATTTTTTTACTCAGTTCTTTTAAAAATAGATCTAAACATTGTGGTGTACATGAAAAAGCAAAACTCCTGAAGTCAGTCGTTCCTCTGATCTGATCCTGTTGTGTAAAGTACTGAGTAGCTCTCAGAACATGTGTCCGGCCACAAACTGACCACTTGACAAATAAAAGAAACTCATGTCCAACACATGTGGACATAATGCAAATAGAAAACTGTTCAATCAGATGACAGAGAAGCTTTCTTGTCAATGCAGACAGCTACAAGCATCTTCACCACAAATTACACATCAATGATTTTTTTTTTTTTTGCTCATCATTTCCCACATTTGTCTCTGTGCACTCTCTTTATTCTATCAGCTAATCGTCTTTCACAGCGAATACATGTCTGATGCACGGAATGACGAGGCTATAAGAGCTGCAGTATAGTTAGGAGTCTCTTTCTGTGAGGTGGGTGTGGACAAAGTGGGTCATGCTGAAAAATTACATGATATAATAACAGATATAAAACTGTGAAAGATTAATGATGAAGTAAACATTTATAAAACGTTATTTATGCTTACTGTGTAAAAAAATCTGGATTATTTCTGCACTTTTGTGTAAATAACTACTTAAAAAAACATCTGGAGTGAAAGTATATAACTGAAATCACAATGCTGCAGATATACTAGATGTTTGTCCAGGTGTAGGCTACAATATATTTTCTCGCTTCAATATTATTATGTGATATTAAAATATGTGTACAATCAACTTGTTTTTAGGTTTTGTGCCAAAGAGCGACAACCGGCGAGTATAAAACTCTGTAGTGGAGAAATATCCTAAAGTTCAGCTGTAATCACAGCGAGCAGGAGTCATGTGAACCAGCAGTGTCAGGTTTTGATGCCAATGCACCCCCCCCCCCCTTCCCCCCTACATACCCTGGTAACTACGGACATCATCAGGTCCAAAATATGAGCATGACATATGATCAGTAGTGGGACAGAAAACTGCTGGTAACCAAGGAAGCTTCACTTTAAAACAAACGCACATTTTCTGTCAACCATCGCAGCTGATTACGATTAGATTCATTCTGGATGTTAAAAAGATTTCATGTCAAAACCATCTCATCAATACAGCAACAGACAGGTCACCTCGACAGATGTTTGGAACCATGAACAGAAATAAGTGGAATGAAAAATGGATAGATTTTGGCTGCACATGAATGTAAAAACTGTGATTTCTTGAATTAATAAAATCCAAATTTTATATCAAGTGGACTGATTGTTGCATCACTTTTGCTGATTTATCCCATTATGTTTGAAATGTCTTGCTTAGAAAAAGGAAAAAATGAAAAATGATCCTATAAATGATGAATCTGTGTTTCAAAAACAAGAAAAGAAAAGTCATGTACGAAGGCTACAAAGAGTTCCATAGAAAACCACACCGCCTGCAATGACTTTCCTCTGCAGTGAGAACTGTAGGATTCCTGAAATGGTTTCGTAGGGAATTAGTCTGGCTGTCCCGAAGCAAGAAACAGGATTCTACCACCATCGCTTTGGGTAAAACACAACCCCTCATGCTGTTCACCAAACCTACAGTTTGTACTGCAGTCCCGTGCTGACTCAGCACGACTTCTGCAGTGTAAAGCCACCGTTACAGATGGTAATCCGGCCATCATATACTGTAATAGTCTCAGTGCTACAAAATGGAAGCAATTATCTCAAAGCACACAACGATCGGTGGAACAGATCACAACACATAACTCTTTATGTCTTTGGCAGATTTACTTCCTGCGACTGACTCTCTCAGCGTAATTCATCCTCTTTCTTTGTCTAATCATGTGTTCTTGCCTTTCATGTTCTCTACGAGCTGCGTAGTCCACACATTTGGAGATCTAACGTTGTCCTTATACCATCTCTCTTCCTCCACCTTATTCTTTCCTTTCTACTTCAGTAATGTAAGTTCAGGGCAGTAGCGGTGATGACAGGGAATGCTAACTAGGCTTGTCCTGATGCTGCACTCCCCTCAGATATATATCTGCACCTCCAGGAGGGAGAACAGGCCTCACTGTGCTGCTGTTTGACTGACAGAGTCTCTGACTGACATGGTCACTTTAATACTTGACAAGCCGTCCCTGACTTGCCGGCTTGCAGGCTGCTGCACTAACATTACTCCTCTATCATTGCTGGCTGTATAACTGGCTATAACAGACCAGTTATAGCAAACTGGTTTAGCGACTGTGACACACAGCATGCTCCTACTAATTCCACTCTTCTGCCGGTAGGTCAAAGAGACATGGACATGTCAGACATGTTATCTTGACAGTGTAGATGTAGAGATATATATAAATATGCATGCAAATTCAGGACAATGGCATCACATTTTTCTTCAACTGAAACTGTTATCCTGCAAGCTTAGAAAGCAAAGTTCTGCAAGTAGAAATATGAAGGTTTCCATCATAAGACAGTAATAAGTAGAAATACGACGATTTTAAAAGAAAACAGCGTTTTAACCTAAAACATCAGGGGAAAGGTCATAGAATGACCATAATGCTCATTTATCCTCTGGGATGTACGAACATCTATCCATGAGAAGATCAGGTCATTTTAGCTCATTTTTGTCAAATTTAAAATAAAAATTACAATTCACATTTAGTAGAATTTGTGGGAAATAATAAAGAGATCTTAATCCACTGGATGGGCTTTACCACGTTTTTTATACCGTTTCCCTAAAAACTACTTTTCAGCAGATTTATAAGCCTTGAGTTGGACATAAGTCATCATAGTAAATACTGTTTAGATTCCATCATCTGTGTTGTAGAAATGTGAAGATAAAAGTTGCATGTAGGGCATTTTAAGTACATCAAAGGTAGTTTTTTAAATCTGTGAAAAAAGGGAATTATTCTGAACCTGCCATAGCTTCATAATTCCTGGATGAAGATTTGTCCCAGATATGCTGTACAAACAAGTACATACATGCAACTACTGTAGGAGATACGGTCAGATCTACCTCAACAAGGACATTAAAATGTCAGAAAAAGGAAATTTATTCATTGAAATATGAAAATTTAAACTGAAATTAGCAAAAAAAAATTAATTTTTTAAAAGAGATATGAAGCAGTTTTGTAAAATTTTTACTTTTTGTTCCAGCTCCTGTTCAGACTGAATGCATGAGTCTTCAGGCACTCTGCAGACAGTCTGCCATGAGGCGGGGTCTTTACATTCACAGTCGGGTCGGGGCTTCGTCCTAACCTAGACGTACAGATAAAAAGGTGGGGAATTAACCGGATGATCAGCCGCTTCATCACAGAGGCAAATGCAGAGCCTGAAACAGCTTTTAATTAAATTAAACCAAATAAACTGGAAATGTTCTGACCGACCATGATCCTGCCCCCGTTTGACCTTATTCATATTCTTTCACGTGACATGTACGTAAAATATTTTCATGTTAACATTTCTGCTGAGCTCAGCCGATTTTATCTTTCTGCTCTCTGAAAAAAAGGTCCACAATTTTAATTTCCTTCCTTAAAAATAGTTGTTCTAAGATTGTTTTACGTTTAAAGTCCTCCACCCTGGCAGCACTTCTCTCACCTCCAGCTCCTCAGCTTTCCTTCCGTCTCTTTCTGTGTTTTTCTGGATGTTAATATTAGATTATATTATTTTATGTGTGGGGAGAAAACTTGCATATTAACTTGATAACAACTGAAAAACGGGAGAAATGAAGCATGAAATGTGAGTTGTATTCTTTCCTTCTGTGCAGAAGTCTGACTTTAATTTGCTTTTCCTGCGTTTGGAAAGTACCAGGCTGTTTAGGGAAAACATGGCATTCCACATCTTTGTGACCTCCTAACTGTTTCTATTATGTCAGCCAAACCATCACGTTGATGCTGAACTTGTCAGCTTCCATCTGAATCAAAACTTGTTAAGTTGTGAGCTTTGGGACGGATGCTTTTACATGCTTCTCATGCAGCTTCTTCAGGAGAACAATCACAAAGTCACTCTTTCTCTCAGACTTTTCTCACTGTTCGCTTAATCAGAAATGTGTCCAGAAACACATTATATTCCCAGACACACCTAATGAAACTTGGCTTCCCCAGCCAGCATATTCCTGAGACACTGCAGGAAACGCATGCATGAGTGCTGAGGTGTGTCAGGGAAGGGGGGCTGCATTATGAGTGACGCCGGGACAGTAGGAGTATATTCTACACGACTAATTACTTTCTGAAGTGATTAAAACATCCTGTGTTTACTGCAGGATGAGTGAAAGCATCAGAGGGAGGAAATACGGTGGTCACATGATCATCTCTGTGAGGTAAAGCTGTAAATGTTGTGATTATTGTGGATTATTGTGAATCATATTGTGATTAATTAGATTATTAGTTTGACTGTAAACGCTGCGGGTGAATACGGGGGTGTCAATGCGTGTGTGTGTATAAGTGTAATCTCCAGCTTTCAGGGGAAAAAAAAGCAACAGCGGGGGTGCTGAGGAGGGGCTGCAGCCCACCACCAGCACCACCAGCGTGCCCTTGTTACTTTAATTACTTCCCTCTGCTTCACAGCTTCACTGCATAACAATTATCCTGTGTTCATTTGAAGGGAGACCCTCTCTGCTCATACGGCTTCATAACAGGCAGACCGTTGTCAGCAGCATCACACCAGGTTCATTACACCACAGCGCCACACTCCCCTGGCTTTACCCCCCATCTGTACACACACCCCGACTTTACCCCCCAGCTACTGCACCATAAACAATAAACAAGAGCTGCCTGCAGCGTTGCTTCTTCCAGGTGTGCAGTTTTTTATCTGCAGTACATCGAAAAAGCACAAAACTATAAAAGATGAAATGAGGAAATAAACAGTAAAAAGATTCACAAATCCAGCTGCCCCCCCCCCCCCCCCCCCCCCCCCCCCCCCCCCCCCCCTGAAGGGTGGAAACTCCCCCCCCCCCTTTTTTTCGGCCTC
>JBAMHX010000015.1:28550551-28567411 GCA_037177515.1 Pseudomugil tenellus
ATCCGTCTCAATGAGAATATCCACATGTCTTGCTGATATCTCTGCATGGATGAAGGCTCGCCACCTTCAGCTAAATCATTCTAAAACGGAGCTCATAGTCTGTCTAGCCAGTCCTTCCTTACATCTGCCAGTAAGTGTGAACTTTGAACTTGTCGATTTGGTCTGTACAACTTCAGGAGGATCAGACCCTACCTGACAGAACACACAATGCAGCTCTTGGTTCAGGCTCCGGTCACTTCTCGTATTGACTACTGCAATTCCTTACTGGCAGGCCTGCCAGCATGCTCTGTCAAACCTCTGCAGATGATCCAAAATGCAGCAGCACATCTGGCCTCAACCAACCAAAACAAGCTCATGTCACTCCGCTGCTAATAGCACCGCACTGGCTCCCAGTTGCTGCATGCATCAAATTTAAATCTTTGCTTCTGTCTTACAAACATTAACTCAAATAGCTCCTGTCTACTTTGACTCATTAATCCAGAGCTACACTCCCTCTCGACAGTTACGCTCAACCAGGGAAAGACGCCTAGCACTACCATCACTACGTGGCGGTAAATCACAAGTGAGACTCTTCTCCTCTGTTGTTCCTCGGTGGTGGAACAAACTGCCAAACTCTGTTTGCTCTGCAGAGTCCTTATCTACTTTCAGAAGCAGGCTAAAGATGCAGCTCTTTAAGGAACATTTCTTCACTTAAATGTGATCAATAGAAATAATACTAACTTGGGAAATTTATTCTAGCTCTTTGCAAAAACTCGGATCTAATGAACATAGGGAACCAAAAAAAAAATCTGTGCACCTAACACTGCAGGCAACACCTGTGCCCAACTAGACTACAGCAGTTTGACTGCACTTATCTATGATGTCCTTTACTGTTTGATTTAGTTCTTGTGTTGTTCTTCCTCCACAATTTAAGATTTTATTATTAGAGTTATTAAAAGTTTCTGAACAACCGCATGACTGTTTTTGCATTGAAAATGTCCATCAAGGTGGTGCAAGCTTTGCAAAGGGGTACCTGTCCAAGAGTAAAAACATGTGAGAATGTTGAACATGATCAGAAAACCAAACAGTTTCCAGATGTCTCAACTAAGCCACAGAACAATGCAACGCTGAACATCTGATGCTGCTTTCAAGGAAAACCACTTCTTCATCCAGATTGTTTTGTTCTAAGTTTTGTTTTAGTTGTTGCTAATGTTTGAAGATGTTGCTTTGTCTGTTTCAATCAGACTGAAAAGTGTAATTATTGTCCAGCTTTGGCCTTCATACATCCCATTTGGTCTCCTTAGAGATGTTTGATGTTCTTAATATGAAAAGAATTGAATCTACCTTCAACTTTGACCTCTATCCTTAGAATAGAGAAGTCATGTAAACACTGTACATGTTTAGACACCATCGCTCAATGAGAACTTTGTTGCATTGATTTTTCAATCTCCATAAGCAGTGTCATTATTGCGGTGAATACAGCCATACCTGCTTTTATTTCATCATCTCTAATGTTTATTGACAATCAGCCCAGATTGAGTTTGAAGGGGTAGCTGTGCCCCGTTGGTTGTGTCCGTGTTACTCCATTGGATGGATGGATGGAGGGAGGAATGGATAATCACTTTCAGAGAGACACACAGAGGCTGCAATACACCACCTTACTCCATGGCCGACCTCTGCCTTGCTTCCCGATCCCACATCGCTGAGAGCCCAACTCCTGCCAGGAGCAGCACTTTAGGGTTAATAAATGAAGCTCAAATGGGTTTGACCTCCAGAAGAGACACAAAGCGATGAAAAATGGCACTTTGACACAGCACGGATACAGAGCCTATCACAGTATGGCGACCTTGATATTTTAACCAAGTGCTTTGTGGGCCATAATTGACTTTCCTCTCTAAAAATCCATCCTCTCCTAACAATCAGATCCTTCACATGCTTCCTCTCTCACTGTGCTCCTTCATCCATATGTTATAGTGGGGTACTGCCCATATGCTATAGGGCCAAATTGATGTTACTCTTCAAACTAATGTTGTCATGCACTGCAAAAGATGCTGCATACATCACTGTGGAGAAGTGCACATGAATCCTTGACAGTGTTATGTGGCTCCTGATTCAAGCATAAGCTTTAGATACTGTGGAGACAGAGATGAGAAAGAATCATTTTCTGTATATATAAAAAAAAATGAAACAGAATTTCTTTTAAAAAAACACATAAAAATGGAAGTATAATAATTCAAAATGTAAAATAACTGCATATTTCAAATTAAAATCCAACCTGAGGCCCAGCATTTTCTGGCAATTTTTTTCTTCTCTGGATCTTTTTGGTAATAATTATCTACTTGACGTAACATTGTGAGAAACATCAGCTCTTTGGTTTTATTATATGCCATGTATATTGCTGCTCACATTTACAAACATCCCAGGGTTTTTTTTAATTCAGTTTTTTTTCCTCTCTGTAATGAACAGAGTAACTATTAACAGAAGTTATTAGATGGCATAAAGATTAGGAACCTGTGAGGAATGAGATGGAGTCCAGAAAGATGACCTGGATTAGGAGGAAGAAGGCAGGCTGAGGAAAGTCCAGGAAGACAGGGGAGTTGGTGCCAAGGATGAGTGGTGCCAGCAACAGGCAGGAGGAAGTAGGTGTTATCATAGTAATACTCAATGTCCAACAGGGAGTGACTGGAGGAGTGCAGGTTATAAGCAGTGTGAGGGAATTGGGAGCAGGTGGAGGTGATCCAGCAAATGAATCCAGTGGAGGGTGAAGGTGTTTGGGTTGATTAGCTCTGGAGTTGGAGTGTGGCTGCAGCAGGGCATAACACTCTCAAATACACAGCCAACCACCTCATATTGGTAGTTTTGTCAACCGTGATTAACAGGCTTATTTTCTACAGATCTTCTCCAAAGAGCTCCAGCTGCAGCTCAAACACAGAGTGGGCCTGATGTTTTTCTAGTTACATTTATCAGGAGGTATCTTTGCCTTTTAATGTTTCACCAGCAACAGATGCAGCTATTCAGTTCTCTGGATTTTACGTTGGGCTGAGCAGGCTTACCGGAGACACGGGGTGAAGTCTGGAGAGCTGTTTGAACACACCTGCAGCACATCTAGGATTGACTTTTTAACCATCAAGCCATATTGGATGGATGCAGATTAAAAAATTAAATATCTGAATAAAACTTTGTCAGTGCCACATGCAGATTAAGTAAAAAGGTTTAAAAACAAAAAACATATCTTTGCAAATTGTAAAAAATACTTCAAAATATTACACAGAATCTTAACAGAAAGATTTTATTTACATGCGATTACACTTCATTTTTAGTGAGAACAAACAAACAAATAAGCGTTACTTCATTCAGAAATATTCCAATAACTCTCCAATAAAACATGAAAAAGCAGGAAACTAGTAGGGAAGGTGACAGCTGCTGGACAGAAAAGCTTGTCAAAGTGGTAGCCTGAATTTACATACCAGTCTGGTGCCAGTACACAGGTCTGTGTGGGTCAGGCAGGTTGTCAATAACAAACAATATTAGACTGATGTGCAGCAGACTGACACATCAACTTAAAACAGACATGGTGGATGTAGAATCACAGCATGCACACAGGGTACGAATAAACTACAGCAATAAGATGCCACAGCAGTGCACTGTCAGTCAGAACAGCAATCTTACTTCCAAGATCCAACATCCAATGAAAATGCCTACAACATACAAAGAAAGTATCGTCTCATCCGCTCTAAAAAAAAAAGAAATGTAGGCTATAAGGAACTTTGTAATTAAACTTGCTCTGCATTGTTTTGGCTGTGTCTCAATTCATGCTCTGCATAATTTAAATTGCAGATTTAAAGTGCGTTGAAATCATACTGGCGCGCCAATTTCTGTCCCAAATCGAAGTGTACTTAGATTCAAACGCTTCGACTCTTCAAATGTGCACTTCCATTGGGGCGAAATTAGCTTAAAACGAAGTGTTCATGCTATGTATCCTTTGCGGTCTCCAATCATTTCGCACCAAACAGAAAAGAATTAGTAGCAGGGGAGTGCTCGAGGACACTCTTTTATACATAAGCACATATTAGTTCAAACAGAGAAGGGTTAGGGTTAACGGCAGCAACACTGTATACCATGACCACAAATTAATTTTATTTTTCTGTATTATATATATATATATATATATATATATATATATATAATACAGACATTGTAAGACACTGGAGACAGACTGCAGGTTAACAAAGTTTATTGAATGGAAGTGATGTTTAGAAACCTGTGAAGAATGAGCTGGAGTCCAGGATGAAGAACAGGGAAGTGGGCTGAGGTGAGCCTGGGATCAGTGCCAGCAGGAGGATCCAGGAGCTTTAGTAGTTATACTTGATGTCCAGCTGGGAATGACAGGAGTGGTGCAGGTGGAAGTGATTAGGTTAATGAGTTTATTGGCAGGTGAAGACAATAGGGCTGATTGAGTCTGGAGCTGGGGTGTGACTGGAACAGGGAATGACACACACAAACATATATATATGTTTTTGTGTGTGTGTTATGTGAAATATTGGGATCATTGATTGATTTACAACATATAAAGTTTGTTGGCAAAGGAGGTCTGGACCACATCTGTGATGCTCGTACACTGGGTGTCTTATTTCAAACGGAAGGCGGACTTTGGAGTACGCACGTGACGTAGGAAACTTCGTGGCCTACACAGTCTACGTACTTCGAAATATGCAGAGCATGAATTAAGACACAGCCTTTGTTTTTTTTCCATGTTGTCCACATTACCCACAAAGTGATGAAGAAAATGGCATCCTGTTTTTACACATCTGGGAGGAGAAACTGGCCAAATCAGATAAATACCCTTCCTTTTACAGCAATTTGATGATTAGTTCAGTGCAAATGATAAAGCTTGTGTTCATTCTCAATGTTAGCATGTTTGATTCATGCGCTTCTGGTCCTTCTTGTCTTCTATGAAAAATGGATATGAGCTGACGGTGATTCATCCACAAACCTTATGGTTTAGTAGCAGTGTATGTGTGTGTGTGTATCTGATTGCATGTATGTTTGCCCGTGTGTTGTGTGCTGGCTGATGCTCGCAGCTCTTGCTTATTGGTATGAAGTGTTTTCAGATGAACAGAGTCCATTAACATCTCTTGCTCTCTAAAGGTGATCAGATGCTGACTCAGGTTGCAGGAAGAAGGAAGTGATTCTTGAAGGACAGCGCACTGATGATAACTTCCCCTACCTTCCCCCCACCCCTGGAGTGAGGGATTATGGGTCTAGTATTGTCACCAAACCTGTCCCCTCACAAAGCAGTGAATAGCACAGAGAAGTGCTGATCTAAGAAATCAGTAGGAAACCGGGTCAAGGAGAAGACTAAGTCAGGCGTAACCATTTAACCATAATATTTTTAAAGGGAGAAACAAAGGCAAGAGTATGTTGGAAAAGGGTTAAATGACAGATGTGGGGGGTTGGGTAGACAATATATGAGAGTGTAAAAGATAACAGAAAGAATTAAGAAGATAGAGTGTTTGAGCAGGTTATGACACTGATAAGAGGTGATAGCTGTACGGTAAAGGTGTTGGTCTGACAGAGTCAGATAGAAGAGATGAAAGACACTTGGATTAAATGAAGATCACTTAGGAGATGAAACCCGCCAAGTAATCATATGTCCTTCATGAGGGTTTGTGGTGGTGGTGGCTATTTTTCTACTGTTTCACAGAGTGATAGGAAAGCACCCCTCCCTGCACCCAAAACCCCCATCCCCAATACCCTAGTCCAATACTCCTTCCCACAGTTGACACCAGACTGGTTGAAATGGTGTGCTGCTAGACAAACATTACAGATGGTGTAAAGAATAAAAAGAGCAAAAATCACAACAAAATCAAACATTTTATTAAAATCATTAAAAACACGATCAGTTAAAAGTTACAGTGCAGATTTCATTCACAACTGCATGAAAAAGAAAAGTTTTCAGTCTGGATTTAAACATTTCTACATGTGGTGAAAGTTTTACCTCTACTGGCAGTTTGTTCCACAGGTTTGCGGCGTAACAGCTAAATGCTGCTTCTCCATGTTTAGTCTGGACTAGATGTGCAACTGTTAGAAGTAGGACAACTGGTGGACTAGTGGGACTCATGTACTGGTGGAAATGGTGAACTGGTGGGACTGATCAATTGTGGAATTGGTCAAACTGGTGAACTGATATAACTTCATATCAGTTCTTTATATAGCTTTATTTACAGATGGATTTAATGAGAGTGGTAACGCTCAGGCAGTCATGAACTTTCTTTGCTGGGGGAGATACATTGTTACATAGCCTATACTGGCTAAAAACCAATGCTAATGTGAGACGATATGTCTAGGCCATAGGAGTCTGTAAATTAGTCCACTTTCATATTCCATATAGCATTTTAATTCAATCTGAACTATGAATTTATTCCAACAAAAGAACGAAAAGAACCATCTCCATGTCTCCATTGTTAAATGAGATTCTGCTGATGACTGAGCCACAGTCTGACAAGCCATTACACTCAGCACCTGAGTACTTTGTTATAAACCCAGTTTCAGACATTGTGTAAATGTGCAAACTCAAACAGAAAACAATGATTTACAAATCTCTTTTTTTCAAACAACTTATGTTGTCCAGCATTGAAACAAACAGAATGATATTCTGGCTATTGAATTTGCTTTGCCAAAAGGACCCACACAGAAGAGTGATTATGCCAATAGATATGCCAGGAGGACAGAGTGATCAGCAGCCACCTCCAAACGTGAACCCCAGCCACCCCATCTGGAACCCAACTCCACATTCACCCAGAGCATGACAGAAGGAGGCCACAGGGTCCACAGCACTCAGTGCAGGCCAAGACCAGCAAGTGCCAACTCTGTCGAATGCTATCCACCCCAGGCAGACAAAGCACAGGCCCCAAGCCCCAAGAGAGAAACTAGTGGGTAGCAGTCCACACTACATTTACGCACCCTGGGAACCAGGGTCCCAAATATCTTCACACCTCCTCCCACCACTGGTTACTTTCTTATATATTGATATAAGAATTTCTAGATGGCAAAATAGCTCCAGCCAGGGCTGGACTAGCCATAGGGCATACTGGGCACTTTCCCGGTGGGCCGATAGGGATTCTGGGCTGCGCCGGCAGATTTTTTTTTTTTTTTTTAAATTTTAATTTTTTTATTTTCTTGGAAGTGGGGAAAGAGTTCCTACACATCTTACTAATGTTATTGGTGCACAAAACTAAATCCTTAATGGAGAAAACCCCTAGGGTACATATTGTAGTTTATGAAAACATCACTCACTTTTAGTAATATGTGACTAATTTTTGCTCAACTGTGTCATATTTTGTCATACTTTTTAGGATCCATGTTCATTTTTTTTCAGGAGATCCAGTCCATCATGCATCCTTTTGGTTTTCTCCAAGTACTGTAAGAACTGCATGGAACTGATTATTCAACTATTTCTCTGTAGTACACAGATCAGTAATGTGATCACCAAACTAAGTCCATCAAGTCTTTTTCTTTCTCACATTTTTCTGTTTGTCTCCTATTACTTTTTAAATGGTTCCGTGTTGGAGGACATATTCTGTGCTGCTCTGCTGTTTCTGTGGAATAAATAATCTATAAAAAAAAGCTAACTCTCCCATTTATTATTAATAATATTTATCAGTGAACAAGTTTCATTATTCCCTTATCTTAATTTTGGCTATCCCATTATATCCTGTTTAGATCAAGCAGCCTTTTTCTTTCTACTAAGAAGTGTAGAATAACTGACTGAGAGAATGGTGTTGGTTTAAATTTATTAGACAAGCACTATTACAAGAAATGTATTTTTCACCAGTAGGCTTAATTGTTTATCCGTCATTACCTGGTGGGCTGGTCTGGGCTCAAAATGCCCGGGCCGATTTTTTGTTCCAGTCCAGCCCTGGCTCCAGCTGTCTAGTGGTCTAGCCTTGGGTGTGTTATGGTGCAGGGAGGGGGTGGACCCAAACTCAGGCGAGGAGGACAAGCAGGAGGCAGCCAGGATGCAGATTAACAGGGTTTATTAACAGAAACCAGTACTGACACTCATGATAACCAAGGGACTAACTACAGACAAACTAACTAACTATCCAGCCATGAGGAAAGAAAACCAAGGGTATAAATACACTGAAAACAGAACAATGAACAAGACATGAAGCTGAAACAGAAAGCAACAGTACTTTGTTGCCTACATCAAGTGGCTACAGAGATGGGCTGCTCTCCCCATATTCGCCAGCCCGGGTCCTCAGATCAGCTGATCAACACCTTTCGGGGGCTGCCAATGTCCAGGTAGAAACTTAGAGAGAACAGAGCTTTCGAGGTTGCTGCTCTGAAATGGTGGAGTTTTTTGCCACTACAGATTAGAGAAACCACACCGCTCTCCATTTTTAAAACCTGGCTGAAGACCCATTTTTTGTTTGTGGATTTTTGTCTTTGTGTTAATTCAGCTATATGTTCACATTATTCATTATTATTATTCATTATTATATATTCACAATAAACGTGACATAATTACGGGTCCTTCCACAAAATGCTGGAACATAATAGACTGAACTATTGAGATGACATTTAAAGGTGAAATTACAAATTTTCTTTAATTTTAGGTTCACTTGAAAATAGAGGACTGAAGTCACAGCTAAGATTGGGTTACAGAGACAACAGAACAGACGTTTTACAATCTTCCCAGTATTTTTCAAGCTCTTTTTTAAAATTGCCTTTAGTTTGATCTTTTTTTCTTCTTTTGGAGTGACAATTTGGATCAATAAATGATGTGTAAATTAAAGATGTTTAATACTGGCTTTTTTATGGGTATCTAATATATAAATTTGGCTAATAGGCTTGACATACGACAGCAACAGACAAAATACATCGTTACCCAGGTGAAACCCAACATATGGGATGCAACAAACAGCAGCAGCAACGACAGTGTCCAACATCAGGTTCTTGGACCACTTAGTTCCAAGAAAGGTGATTGATTGTGATATCAGAGGGAATTTGGGCATTTTCACTGCAGTATGTGACAGAAACCTTGTTGTTAACTCTACTTTACAGAAGAGAAAGATTACTCAGTCATCTTGGTGTATATGATCGTTTGATGGCAGACCTCAAGGCTGATCCACAAAAATTCAATTGCTATTTGGCCATTCAATGAAGTCTTTGCTGACTGAACAGTTAAAAATTGTTCAACTTTTTTGTGTCACATTGCAAGTCCCCGTGTGCACGTTTACATGAGCAAAGGTGAAATAGATGGTCGAGTCCTTTTCCAAATTGCTTACACTCCAAGTGACAATGTGGTTTGATGATGTCACGGCACAGGACTTAATACAAGTTGTGCTAAACAAAGTTATCTGAAAACTATAGCTGGCATCTCTTATATTTTATCATTTTGAGTTGGAGGACATTTAGCTGAAGAGTTTGACATATAATATGTACACCTATCCATCACGGATAACCGGAGCCTATCCCAGCAAGCACTGGGCGAGAGGCAGGGTACACTTGGACAGGTCACCAGTGCATCACAGCGTAATATGTACATGCTGTGTAAAAGTTGTCATGAACTCATTCACTGGCTGCCATTGTTTCAGCAGAAAGCATTTTGGCTCATATTTTAGGAGCCACAGAATAGTGAGTTTTAGGACAAAAGAAACAGAGAAAATACCAGAAGAACATGTAGACTCCACTCTTTCATCAGAAAAAAAAATTCTCTTCTATCCTTTTTCCATTATGAGGCATTGTGGCTCATTGTTGATCCAGATGGCAACCATTAATCCAATGAGTCAGGAAGAGGTTCACACTGATCTAGATTCAACAGATGACTTGTGCTGCATCGTTGAAAGTGTCCACTGACACAACACAGCGTGACACACAGTTCCCAGTCCACCTTTGGCTGCTGGTGCACAACTCTGCCACAGTTCAGTTCACTTGTCACTTGCTCAATCATGTCACTTTCTTTCACGTGACAATGCGTAAATTTATTCGATTTTGAACACTTTGCCATATTTTCTCTCTCGTCAAGTACTAAACTCTGTAACACTATTATAAGGTGCAGAAAATTTGATTAGTTAATTGCTTATGTAACAGGTACTTTAGTATACAGAAGACAAACACATGGGTAAAGATTAACAGTAATTAGTTGAACACAGAAGAAATGGGGTATTCCTGTTTTTTCCCGTTGAAAAAAGAATAAAAGAAAAAAGAAGAGAAGAAAAAAGAATCAAAAGATTAAGGTAGATCAAACTGCTAATGAACTAAACATGTTCTTCAACAGGTTTACCACCAGTCTCAAACTCAACTGGCCACACGTCCTCCGTGAGCCTACAGCTTTCCTGTCACAGCTCCACATTGTCACCCTGCAACTCAGTCAAGGACCTGAACACAGCCTCTCCCTCTACATCAGGACTTCCTGATACCTCCTCCACTTCCACCTCCACTATTTCTGTCTCCTGTTATCAAGTCATGAAACAACTGATGGAACTGAACCAGAACAAGGCTGCAGGTCCAGTTGGTGTCAGACCCAGAGTTCTCAAGACCTGCTCAAGACAACTATGTGCGATTCTCCAGCACCTGTTCAACACCAGTCTGAGTTAGAAAAGAATTCAAGTGCTGTGGAAAACATCCTGCCTTGTTCCAGTGCCTAAAAAACCACAACCAGCTAAACTAAATGACTATAGACCAGTTGCCCTGACATCTCATATTATCAAAGTCCTGTAGAGGCTTTTATTGGCTAACCTCAACAAGCAAGTGAACACCTTTCAAGATCCATTACAGTTTGCATAAGGTAATGGGCTTTGGGTTGAAGACACCATCATCTACCTGCTTCAGAGAGCTGAATTCCAGGTGGATACCTCCACAACCACCTGGATTTATGACTACCTCACAAACAGACCACAGTTTGTGACACTTAAAGATTGTGTGTCGGAAAGGGTGATCCGCTTTGCAGAGATCTGCTGGGACCAGAGACTTGAGAAGAATTAACAAATTATTCAAGAAAGCAGGTTCTGTGCTTGGAGTAACTCTCGAGCTGCTGGAGCTGATTGTATAAAAGAGAATGCTGCACAAGCTAATGATGATGATGGAGGACTCTTCACATCCTATTCATAAAACAGTGATAAAACAGTGTTCAGTGAGAGGCTTGTTAGGACTGAGAGGTACAAAAGACCATTCCAGCAGCCATTAGAATCAAGAACAAGACAATTTGATTAATACATTTCTTTTCTTATTATTGTTTTAAAAAAAGTTACAATAATTTGAATTTCCCTGAAATGGGATTAAATATATTTCATTTGAAATCCGGTGGTCGTCTACACAGTATTTCCAACGAGCTGAATGAATTTTCCAGTCCCTTAAGGCGGACAAAGCCGCACAGACACTGCACACACTGGTTACTTAAAGCACCATCAAGTCACAGAAGGAAACTACTACAAATCACCTTCTTCAAACAAAAAAAAAAGAGTTTACCACTGTTGTGCACAGGTAACAGCCAATATACTGACCCAGGAAGTGACTCAAACAAAAGATAGTTAGTCTGCTGCATTGGTTAGCGTTGTGGCCAGCAGGTTGCTGGTTTGAGCCTCGGCTCAGGCAGCGATCTTTCTGTGTGGAGTTTGCATGTTCTCCCCGTGTTAGTGTGGGTCTATTGTTGTGGTCTACATTGACACGTCCAGTGACCGTTGATGCTCCTTACTTCTCAAAATGCATTGTGGGTAATTTTGAGTGCACTATATTCCCAAAGTACATTCGGACACCCCTACAAAATGGCGTGAGCACAGTATAGAGCTCTATGTTGGGTTTAGGGTGCACAATCGGACACAGCCAATGTTAGTGTGCCTTGTTGTTTGTCTCCCTGTGTTGCGCTGTGATGGACTAGCGACCTGTCCACGGTGTACCCTGCCTCTCGCAAAATGACTTCTGGGATAGGCTCCAGCTGCCTGTGACCCTGAATTGGATGAAGTGGTTAAGAAAATGTATGGAGGGATGGATGTTTTGTGCGATAATTTACATCCTTTTGATTTAAAAAATGATTTTTAAGCCAGCCTTCATCTGGTGATTTGGTTGATGCCCTCAAAGTTTTTCTCCACTTGATCATAGTTTTACCCTGAGCCATACCGTTGTTTCTCTGTTTGACTGTGAACTAGAGAAACCTGTGGCAAAATCAATGAAAACCAGAAGCACCCAGAGACTGCAGACCTTTGCCAAAATGTTGGGATTATTCCTGGATTTTAATGAAATTTTAAGTCTCAGCAATGGAAAAAGGAGCAAGTGATGAGATCTTGGGGAAGATCAGGATCCTCATCTGAATCTAGGAACTTTTTGAATGATTTTTGACTACAGGTAGACTGAAAAAAAATCCACTGACTAGGTGGAGATCTTGAACTCAGATGGAGGAAATTACGACAACTCAGCCTCCACAATTTTGCCGTAGTTTTCGGGGCTCAGTGGATGATAGATTTTTTTTAGGTAGTTCTCATGGCTAACTCCTGGTGTTTAATTCCATTCATTAAAATGGAAATCTCAACAGCGTTGAGATTTCAGATGATTTATCAGCTGGCTGGTTAAAGCTGGTTCCCTGGTCTCTGAATTATCAACTGTTAGAATAAGCTAAAGTCCCTATACAGCCCTAATAATGGCTAGATAATTAAACAGCCAGGTAACTCCCTCCGTATTATTTCAAAGCTTTTATGTGGCTCCGCAATAGTTTGCCCAGTCACCTCTCCCTCATCAACTAACCCCGGCTTTTCATTACCCAACACGCTGGCTATGTTAGACACATCATCAGGCCAACTTCTAAGTGAGCTTCCCAATTATTTTAGAACTTGAGGATCAACTATTTCCCCACTTGATTATGACATAAAATTGTTATGAACCATGTTTTTCCTTCTTTGGCCTGAAAAGAAAAGATTATCCAGTAAACAGTTGCAGAGAGCCTCTAGCTTTTCTTCTAGCAGCTGTCTGAGCGTTTGTTGGTGCACGAGGGATGATATTCTTCACACAGATGTGCACTTGGCTGTATTTACGATTTATGAATATTAATTAATGCAATTTGACGTAATTACTGCCTGAAATGCATGCTGAGAGATGGCATCTTGCCTGAGTCATCTACAGGGCAATAAAAACTTTAATTGGAGTGCTAAATTGTATTCTTTATCTATGATTTATCACTTTGCCATGACTGAAAACAGAACCTCAAAGGACAAAGTAAAACACCTGAATGAAGCTTCAATGCATAAATTGTAACACAGTTTCAATGTCTGAGTTAGTTTTATTAACACAGAGTTAGTTCACCCCGAGTTAACCATGAGCGCCAAGACTTTAAAAAGCCATCAAACAATGGAATCCAGAAACAATGGGTCACTATGGCAACCGCTGGAAAAATTAACGTCTTCGTTCTTTTCCAGCTTTACTTCCTGTTTTTTATTTCACCTAGATTTGATTAGTCATTGTGTTCACCTGTGTCTTGTTCTCTTATCTGTGTATTTATGTCCTTGGTGGTTTGCTAATTTTCGCTGGTTTATTAGTTGCTGTTATTTGTGGTTCTGTTTGCACTTTAGTTTAGATGGTGTTCAGTTAAAGAATAAAGAAAACTTTTTCTGCTATCCGGCTACCTCCTGCCTATTTCTCCGCCCTGCATTTGGGCCCACCTCTGTACAACCATCTCCACTCACCCTCCAAACGTGACAGACAGATACACAAGTAATCAGCTGTTTCTACATTTACAGAGGTAATAATGCATAACTTTTTTATCTGGTTCCAGTAGGTTTTATTAAAGTACTTAAAGCAGTAAGTTGAAAGATCATGATCTCAGCCGGTTTCATTGTCCCTGCTATGATTTATCCAGTCAGTTGATGTGATGGGAAACTTTACTGGAACTAATGACCTGGAAGTTTCAGAACAAATTATACCCAGTAACTTTCACATGTAACTGTTGCTGAACCTTACCAATCAAGATAAAATCTAATATCAAACATAATGAGGTCGAAAGTTATATTGAATGGTGACATGTTTTTAGCTGAAAGTACAAAGAGAATCTGCATGCATGTGAATACATAAGGGTTTCAATGCTTTCTCAGGACATTTTATGATGAACTATCAGATTTCTGCTTTTGAGGCACTTTGTAGGACAGGACATGCAGGAATTCAGTCGACCCTGATATCAGCTTGGATCCACAATCTGATTCTAGCAAAATCCTAAAATCTATTTTTAAGTATGAAATAATGTCTTTTACTCTGTTTTGGTGGCTAATACAGTAAAATACATTTTACCAATAAAAGGTATTTACCAAAATACCAATATTTAGAATAGGTATAGAATATTTATTTGCGTAACACAAACACTAGTGCTGACACATCTGGATTAACCCAATACCAGTTGTGACACGAATAAAAAATGAAACATTTATTTTAAGTTAAGTCATCTTAACCAAATACATCTTATGATTAACTGGCTGCCTGAAGCCAAGCTCAGTGAATGAAATGACCTGCACAATATTATAAGTTATAACATTTCACTTATGACTCCAGAAAAATGTTTTTGTTTGACTCTCCTTATTTCATATCCCAGTCAGCCAAATGATGGTATCCTTGATGAAAAATATTTAAAAATGTTTCAATCAAATCAGAAATTACCTCAGAAAAACTGGCAACGTGGGGATAGCGTTACAAATATCTCTGGGAAGGGAAGTACATAGGAGAAGACAGAAAAAAGTAGAGAAAAGAGTAGATGGGCAGGAGAGAGGTTTGTATGAAATATAAGTTGCTCCCATCTTAAGATAAGTGTTGGTCTATTAACATTTGACATGAAGTAAAATGTACTTAATGTACTTAATTTTCTTCCTTTGTATCTGTTTATAATGGGAAAAAAGACTATATGAGGAAATAATTGTTAAAATTCACCTTAATGATTCCTCCTTTTAAATGATGGACAAACTAACAAACAGACAAACATATTTTGAAATTAAAATACCAAACAACTCCATTATGTCACCTTACTGCTCACAGACATGTTAACTGGTCTCTAAATCTGGATGTATGGACAGACAAATAATAGTTAAATGAATAAAAACCTGTTTAAAAGTTAAATACAAAAAAAAAAATCTTTCTGAATCCTTCATGGTCCTCAGCAGAACAGGGGCAAGTGTCCTCTCCAGGTCAGGAATGAAGTCTTGATCCAAGAGGATGAGTTCAAGGATGTTGTGGGTGGAACACAGCAGGGAATTAATGTACTATGCATCTGGAGCCCCTTCTTTACCTGAAGATCTATGTTCCTGCATTCACTCATTATAATATGTGTGTCATTGCCATTTCATATCTTAGCTTAATTGCCTTACTCTTAATTAATATCTGGCTAAAAGGTCTGACCATCATGCTCCTAAACTGATGTCATTCTGACCTTAGTAAACCATGACATCCTTCCATCATGGACATGTTTAGAGGGGACATGAGTCTTTATCTTGTTTATAAAAAAAAACTGAGACTCCAGACTATGTGACACACACAACTGAAATCTTTAAACGAAGATGTCTCTAAGTGACTGGGCAGCATCACTGTCTGACTTCTGTGTGACAACAGATCTCTGAAATGATTCTCCCCGGGTTATAAACTTGTACCTTGTCTGTCTGTCTTTCATATATTGTCTCATTCTATATTTTAATGTTTAATGGTTGTTTAATTTTCTTTGTTATTCATTTATTAAATATATATTCTTCTCAATCTAAGAAACCAGTCTCCTCGTCCTTGACAGGAAATACGGTCATTTCATGTGTATAGAGGAGAATAAAATCTTGGATACAAGCATATTAAAGACATTTTCTCTGCTTGGTATCTCTCAATCTTCTCTCCTGTGAAGGACGGTCTCAGACCTCCTAGGCCTGCATCAGGATGAACCAAATGAGGTAGCTTGGGATATCTCTTGGTAAAGTGTTCTGGACACGTTTCGGGAGGATGCCTTGTGGACTACACAGAACTCACTGGGGTGACTACCTCTCCCAACACATCTCATCTCAAAATCCCTACAAGGAAAGAAAAGAAAGTCTAGGCTTATAACCCTGCAACCGAGCTTCTGAAAAGCTGCAGAACTGAATAACATCCATATTTCCTTAGCATGTCAACAGCGCTCCAGGTATTGATCAGGGCAGTTCAGACTCTTGGAACACAGAAGAAAGAAATCTGTAAAGCAACAACGGGGCCTTTCTAATGATCTACATGTTTTCCTGCTTGGCATCAACCACCATGGTGCCTCTTCAGCAGATGCCTTAATCTTTAACAGGCATATAAAAAGTCTATCTGAAGCAGCCCAACGGGTGTGAAATGTGAAAGGAAGACATTCCGGGACAGAAAATGCAAAGAGCTCAAATTACACCCTTCATCGCGTCACTATGTATCACTCCTTAGTACAGTACAGTCACTGCTCCTCCAGACACCATTATTCCCTTTTAAGCCATCATTTTATCTATCTAATGAACAAAATTCCTTTTCTCTTTGCTGCGTAAGTAGAGCTTTACTGTAAGTGAATGGAAAGTACTTCTCTGCATGACTTTCCTGATGTTAAGAAAGGAAGGAGGTTAAAAAGAAGAAATGTGAATTAAATCTGAGCTTGGTAAGAGGAAACTGGCCTTGAGTCCACAAAGCGACAATAGAGGAGGGGGGGGGGAGGGGGAGGGGGGGGCAGCTCAATCCCTGCCTGCACCACCCCTTTTCTGACCTTTTTGAAATGGACTTTAATGCATAAAGTGGAATAAAGCAGAATTAATCATGTGTTGGGACTGGGTCATGGACAGGGGTGTAACAATGATGGCTGGTGTGGGGGGGGGGGGGGGGGGGGGGGGGGGGGGGGGGGGGGGGGGGGGGGGGGGGGGGGGGGGGGGGGGGGGG
>JBAMHX010000015.1:28567511-28580732 GCA_037177515.1 Pseudomugil tenellus
CAAACCCAGGCCCCAGGTCCAAGCAACCCCCCGGCACAAGACTCGACCCCGACTGCGCCCAGAGGATGGGGGCGTAGTCCCCATTTCCCCTCCCCCCACCCCCACTATGATTCGTCAACATGTTAAAGCCAGGTGTGGTGCCCTCCCTCCTGATCAGAGATGACTCTGTACCGCAAACGTAGGAGTTTATGCATCTCAGGATGATGGTGGCAGGCACTCATCAATCATCCAAACACATGCATGTTAAATTAAATGATAACGTACCAGATGTAAGTCGCTTTGGATCAAAGTATCTGAAAAATATTGTAGAATTATGTGTAAGAGGGTTATTTTACATCACTGTAGTCTACATCTGCTCCATCTACATTAGGACAGAGTTTGCAGTGAACAAACAAAAGACAAGCAGTTTGATGTGAGCGTTCCTGTAGTCAGCCTGAGACAGAACAAAGACTTTCTGTCTCAAGCCACGTTAAGCTTGGTAAAGCCAAAGCTCCTCTGCGTTGAATAGTCCGCCTCCTGGTTGCATCACAACTACATTTCACTGGCAGAAGACCTCATGGCAGACCGGGAACAGGCTGGAGGAAAGGCACTTGCCTGCAGAACTCTACTGTGAGGTTGCTTTCAGTTCAGGGTTCCACTCTCAGGCCATGTCCCCTGTGGGAACAGCACCCACCCCTCCCTCACCAAACACTGCATCAGAGGCGATTAAACAAAGAAGAAGAATTCCATAAATCACAAGAAGAGGAAAAAGACCAAGAACAGATACAGATCTGACATTGTTTAGATGCCAAGAGCATTAGATAATTTTTCTGATATATTTCTTACCAAAACAAATAATATATCATAAATCATGTTAGTTTATTGTAAAATCATGAGATGTATCACTTCATAATGTAATAGGTTTCCTGTTTTTACAATAAAACTATCACATTGTGAAAAGAGAGTCTCTTCTTTTCTTTTATTTAGATTCTGTTAGACGGCATGTCGTCACGATGACGTATTTGCCATGGCAACCCAAGGCGCCATCTTTGTCTAGGAGTAAACAATGCGTTAGTCTCATTCAGTTATGATTAATTATTTTCTCCCTTCGAGAATAAACCTGAAATGTCAGGAATAAAGTCGAAATATAGTTTCAAGAATAAGGTTGAAATCACGAGAATAAAGTCAAAGTGGCTACAGTTTTGAGAATACGTAAAAAAAGTTTATATTAACTTGGAGTCTTTCAGATTAATGCGAACCAGCTTTACTCTATAAAGCACAATGCCTTGTGTAGATAAGCCAGTAACCTTGTACTTTAGAGTGGGCTTCAGCAACAAGGAAATTCTTTCCCTTTTAGCACATAAACACAACATTATAATAAATAAGTATTCATACTTTGAAGAGACTGTATTTCCACTTTATTCTTGCCATTTCAAGTGGATTCTTATAGAGAAAAGGTAGTAAGATAAATTATCCTCCACAAATATTTTATTTTCAGTGTGAACCTAATGCTCCATCATATAACCACCGTATCTTTACAGTAGAACTTCTAATTCCAGACCTTTTTTTTCAACCAGTTGTCATGGTGACTTGTTGTTTCTGGGATCCATTGATGGTGGCTTTTTAAAGTCTTGGCCCTCATGGTTAACTTGGGGTGAACAGCTGTTGTGAAACGGAAAACTCTGAGTTTCTCATCGTAGGGTTTGTCAACTCAGAGTTATCTCACAAACTCAGGGTTTGTTGAACTCCCTTTGTGAAACGGACCCCTGGATTTGACACCTTCGCTTGTCATTTTGTTTTGTCTCTAATAAACAAAAATAAAACAAACAATATTTTGATGGTTGAATGATTGGCCAGTTGTTTACAGATTTCCCATCATGCTTTATGGTGCCTTGTTCTGTTCTGCACTGTGAGTTAAGTGCGAGTATACAATTGTATATTTTTCTCTTAACTCTGTTATGTTGTTATACAGCCATCACGCTATAATGTAAACATAACAGTCAGCTAATAAGTCTTCCTGTTTAAAGGTTCCATATTAAGCTTTATTTGCCGTCTCACAGTCATCTATAATATAGATCTATAATTATATAATATTATGCATTTTGTAACATCCACCAAACTATAGTTTTGCCATACCATTAATTTGTTACTGAGAGATTCCTAGCCGTAACTGTGAACACCAGAGTCCTGTACTACGAAGCTGGATTTTCACTTATCCGGATTACTTCAGGAATTAATTCTGGATTTTCTGTACAAGAAAGCTGGCTTACTTTTAATCAAGCTGTATCACCGCAGCAACATATGCTGAATGGCTAACCTGCTCTGGAACAGGTTATGTTCCAGGATAAGAGATCAGAGAGTAAAAAAGCACTACCTTGTGACCAATCAGATCTAATAAAAAATGTCCTGCCCAATTTTAAGAGGATCTTGATAATGTTGCACCACGGATAGTCAGAGCAGTGCTTTAGTACAGGAAGACTCTTCAGGAACAGATCCAATGAATTAGATTGTACAGATAACATGCTGTACCAAAGGTCAAGCTTTACATCAGATGGGATGCAATACATATGTCAGCTGTCTGTCCTGCTTCCCTGCACTGAGTATCCAGAGCGGCACAGCGTGCAGTTAGCATTCAGTTACAAGTGTGTCTGTTAACGAAAGCGCAGCAGCAGCCACATGCACACTTCCTGGAGGAGATGGGGCACTAAAGTTTTCAGATAGTGGAGAGGGAGTCTCCACAGTGCCGTTTCGGAGCGGTGGAGTCAGCCATTTACTCTGCTTAAGCTGCACTCTTCTTTTTAAAGCATAAAAGTAGAAAAACACATGAATGAAAAATAAAACTACTTCTGGGGTCGTTTTAAGGGACAATTAACACTACTAGAACGTTTAAAGCTCATAAAAGTCTATTTTGCCTAATATAGCCCCTTTAACTATCAGTTGTCACACAATATTTTCCATATTAAAATCAGTAGATTGTGCAAATGCAGTGAAATGGGTATTATTATTCGAGAAGTATATTTATGACGACCAGAGTATGTTTATTGTTATTTATAACGTGACCCAGACAGTGACACAAAGGTTGTAACACACCGTTGGCAGATTTTGTGTATTTTATTTAGAAAAATCTTTGATATAGTTTTACTATACTTACTTACTACTTGCTACTTATTTTAATAAAGTCTTTTATTCTTCCGGCCCTGTAGTGGAGAAGATCTGAGGCCTGACAAATTTTTATCACATCAACAATATCACAAAAACAAAAACAAACTGTTTCCTAAGAGCAAATTAGAATGACCAATTTACCTAACATGCATGTTTTTGGATGCCGGAAGGAAGCCAGAGTACCCGGAAAGAGCCTATGCTAATCCAGGGACAACATGCAAACTCTGCAGAGAAAGGTCACTGTCCAATCCAATGTCCGAATCAGTGACCTTCTCGCTGTGAGGCTGAAGTGCTAACCACTGCACCACCGTGCAGTGCTATTACACAGCTGTTTTAGAAAAAATGAAGTCACAAGCAAAACCTGCAATTTGTTGGTTTCAAAATCCTCTGCAAAAAAATATCCATCTCATCCCATAGGTATGAATCAATACCATTACTGGCCTTAATATTGACACTATCAATAAATAGATTTAGCTGCTAAGTCCTAGTAAACTGAGGGGAAACTTTTTCTGCTAACCAATCCCTTTATGGAACTGATTTTAAACTGATTTACTATTATTATTATTATTTACTGATTTATGATTCCAAATACATTTAATATTAAAAAACACAAACCATTAATTTGCACCCTGTGACCCTTTTACTGGAACTTGCATTTAACTTGAATCAATCTGGACCAACGAGGCCACGGTTGGACTTATTTTGCTGTTCGTGCGCCATTAAAAATTCTCTGAGTTATTGTTATGAGTCAACTTCTTCTCCAATATGTGCTTACGCTGCTGTGGGAAGACACATTAATGTAACGCAGCCACATAAATCCATGCAGAGTTTCAGGGTAATGGAACACACAACCCAAAGCAGGTTCAAAGGTCAGGTCATTGATTTTTTAATGTACAGAAACAACTAGAAGGCGGCAGTTGCTTTCTGCTGGTGGAAAAAGCTTTGTCTTCATCTGAAAATGTTTTTGATTTACGATTTACACCACTGTGTTCTCCAAAAACTTAAAATAAACTGGATTATCTGGAAAACACAGATTTTCACCAATGTTGGATAAAACTGAATTCTGACATGCCAACAAATGATTCATTAGTAGCAGTATACTGGCTGTTTGAGGAGAAATCCAACCACTTAAATGTCAGTGTGAAAACAGTACGAAAAGCTACGAGACGCATCAAACTCTGGGCCATGATCTAGACCCGCGTCACAGGGAACTTTTAAAACCCGACAATTAGAAAACTGGTGTGTTGCGTTGTTAGTGCTGCGCTGTCGTATAAGTCTTCTGTCAGGCTCTCCAACAGGAAGGAAACTAGGGTAATAACAGGGAAATACTTACTTGTATCAGCTTATAAGATGCGAAAGAGCAGAAAAAGGAGAAACCTGCAGGATGTCATATTACTTGTTTGATTTGTACTTGGAAGTCAGATTTTTCGAATTTCCTAATTGGAAATACAACGTGAATATCTACTGAAATTGGAAATCTCTTTAGGAAAGTGGGAGTAGACACACCTATCCCAAGTTTACAAGTAAAGATGGCTCCCCAGCAAAACAAAGTTGAATGAAACCAAGAATAGACATACATTCATGTCTAAACGTACTTGTTTACTTGCATGTAAATTAGAGTTAAAGGTAGGACTTTGTCTGTACAGAGATAATGCCCACAAAATCAAAACACTAAAAATGCAAGCCTTAAATGTAGTTTGTAAACTAACATTAGAAAATGTTGCTAACATCTTAGCTTCTGATGTCTCAAGCTAAATGAAGGGGGTCTTGGCTGCATCCATGTTAGTTTTCAAACTTTGTCAACATAAATACTGTCAACTTGGTTATGACGCCATTCCCAGTTCTGACTTTTAACCTCTGAGTCAAATAGAATGCAGCAACATTCCCACCATGGCCACAGGACCAGTTTGTCCGTCACAAGAGTTTCTCTGCAAGATGCAAGAGGCAGAATGTAGAAAAGCAGAATGCTGAAAGCGAGATGTAGAAAAGCACCATGTAAAGAAGCAGGAGAAAGAAATGCAGCATGTCAAAAAGCAGTATGTATAAATGCATGATGTAAACATTATCGTAGAAACGTGGAATGTAAAACGATATAGATATGCAGAATGTGTGAATGCAGAATGTAGCTAAACAGTCTTCCTCTGTGAGAGAGGAAGAAAAGAATCAGAGGACATGGATCAGTGTGAGCATTAGGAACAGTAAGGAGGAAAAACCTAAGGACACAAGACAGAGTTGACAGAGAGAAAGAAAACAAGTGATCAGATGAAAGATGGAGAGCTCTGGTGGGGGGTAGACAGATGAGACAGGCTGAGAAAAGAGATGACATATTGCTGTATATAAAGGTGGCAGCAGCTGGCATAGTCTGCTGCTGTCGTGGCCTCTGCTGCTCAACAACAGTCAATACATCCTTGAATAGTCAGGACAACAGACAGTGCCAATGCAGTCTAAAGAAAGCCCCAACTAAAGGAGCCATGCAGGGACACTTAAACGGGAAAGCAGCTGCGATATGTTGGCTTGATGGGGACAGGCCTCTGGGACATTCTGCCAGGGACAAAGTCACCTTTAATGTGAGGTAACAGCAGGACAGCAGCTTGTCCTCTCCATGACTTGGCCTGATTTATAGTCCTGTACAGTTAAATCTGACTGTGTTAAGTCAGGTTCCCCAGTTTTTTTTTCACTTTTTACTAAAACAACTGAAGATAGTTTGGAATTTTAAGTCTTCTCTGTGAATTAGTAAATTATTTACAGCATCAGTAGTTTAACTGTCTGCTGTGCATCATCCTCATGAACACATATGCTCCTGTTCATCCTGCACAGGGAGGGGTGCCTGGAATCAGGCTGAACAACCAGGAGTTTAAAAGTAACAGTAGTGGTGCTCGCCACCACTACCAAAGCTGCGAGAGTAAGAAATGTTAAATGTCCACGTTTTGCAGAAGTCAGGTAAATGACTACATATTTCTGTTAAATTACAGATGCTAATAAGTTACAAGGATGCCCCTCCATGGAATTGGTACCATGCTACTGCTAATAGCTAATGTCATTGTTTGATTAGAGGGAGGTTATCAATGCCCTTCTTGACAAATAAGCTGAAATAAATTATAAAACAGAAAAAACAGACAGAAGTTGATGGTGGCCAGTAGGTATGATTTTTGTGAGGAGTAATAGGAAGTGATAAATGTTGTAACAAATAAGCCTGTTGTTTTATATTGCAAGTAACAAACAGGAGAATAAAGTAGTTTCTGGGCAACTAGCCGTGTTTCTAACATAGTGCCAAGATAAACTTCACTATTTGATTTTTGAATTAACTTGCCTGTCTAGCAGAAAGCAGAAACCTCCATGTCAGCTTTGAAACCCCCTTCCTTCATGAATTGTCCTGATCTGGTAAACATTACAATGATGTAGACTTGTTTTCTCCCGGTTGTTATTTCTTTTTCTGTTCTTGGCTTTTTTTCCTCCTCTTCGCATGGCAAAGAGTATGAATGTTCTTCACTTCACTGGAACACTTCACAGTAGTCTACAAGGAAAATGGTCACTTTGCCACATCTGCAGTCGGTAATGGTAAATAGACTTTTACAGTGCTTTTCCAGTCATGTTGACCACTCAAAGTGCTTTCCACTACATAGTGTCTTCACCCATTCACACACACACTTTAAGAGGTTCATCAGAGGGGAACTTCAGCACGTACTCAGGGGAAGCCTAAAATAAGGTGATGTTGACCTGAACTGCATATCAGCAGACTTTAACGGAACACAGATATTAATGGCTCATAAGAGCTAAGTAATTAACTAATGTATTAATACACACAGAAGTAGAAGACGCTCTGCAATTGGAGATTCATATCACAGAAGACAACAGGCAATAATGAGAGCCTACCAAGTCTATTTTATGCCATAGAAGCAGAACCAGTGAGGTAAGTGGGCAATGAATAGTTCACAATCGCATACATGTAAAAATCAAAGTTGGTTCATCATAAAAGGAGCTCATTTACTGAATCCATGCATCTCCTTGAACGAACGAAGGAACGAACGAGGCTTATGCTGTCAGAAGCAACAGCTAGGGGTATATCCCCGAACGCCCCTAATCCTGAAATTCCCCAATCCTCAAATAGACACAATAAAATAATATAAAGACGCACATTTTCAGTCACAAAGCTCTACCTGGCGTGAAAACTTTGAACCAGCCCGGTATGACGTCAGGACAGGATGCATCCTGAGGTCATGACCTTTTATTTGCACTTGATTTGAGGTCAATGATAGAAATAGTTCCAGCAATATAGCCAAAAATCATTTATTTTGTGAATAAAGAGCCACCTGGTGGGGAAACAATAAATCCACTAATTGCGAAATTTGATACAGATCGTCCTCTTGGGGGCCTAAACAGGTTTACTGAGTATCAAAATCCAATTGTAAATAGTTCCAGAGAAAGAATCAAAAATTGGATTTTTTAATGCATAAATCCCAAAACGCAGAAATTCGATGTTGGTTGTCCCCTTGGGGACCTAAATAGATATACAGATTATCAAATTTAACTGTTCGAGTTATCGTGCTCACATGAAGGATATCTAACGGCGGTGGGATATAGCAGCAGTCATGATGAAATGATTTTATCCCTGACACTCTGCATTCGGGGATATAAATAATAAGCCTACCTGGATACTCTAGGCAACAAACACAACAAAAATTATTAGGCTGCTCTCCTTTTATAAAAAATAAACATTAGCATATATGCATTACCAATAACATTGAGACGATAAATGAAGACCATGTTAAATAACATGCTGCAAAGCAAAAGTTGATCAAGCCAGCCTAGACCTTTAACCAAATGTTAAGTATTCACATTTTATTCTTTTTATTATTTACCTCTGCCAAAGAGGTAATGTTTTTGCCAGCGTTGGTTTGTTTCTCTATTTGCCTGTCTGTTTGTTTGCAACATAACTCCAAAGGTTATGGGTGGATTTTCATGAAATTTTCAGGATACCTCCGTTCTGGGACCAGGAACACTTGACTTAATTTTGGGAGTCATCCAGGGAGGCTGTGGGGATGGAGGGCTTCACTCTCTTCCCACCACAGGACCTGGGGGTTAGACTGACCAGCAATGGCTGCAAAACTTTTGCATGAGAAGGGGCACCTTCATGCACTTATGTGACCTCCTGCGGTCAAGTCTCACCAGGAGCAACACCCACTGCCGTCAGCTTGTCCCTGCTGAGCTCAGGGTTGCCATTAGTTTATAGAGGCTAGCCCAAACCTTGAGTTCAGGCCTATAAAAGATGGTTATCTAGAGGACTGGACTTGGGCATCCCAGTTGTACATTTTTCCCGAACAATGACTCAGTAAACCCAGAAACTTATCCACATTGTTCCTGTGGATACACCTTTTTTTTTACTATGATAACTGCTTAGTTGGACTCATCCTCAATGTTTTACGTGTGCTATCTGCATGTAAAAACATGTAATTCCTCCTCCTCTACGCATCCATCCAAACAGCTGTTAAAGCAGTAGCTCGCTAACTTTCTGAAGTGTGTCACTGTTGTTGGGCGTGACAGCTGAAGCTCCATTCTTCTGGTGATAAAATGAAGGGCAACAGCATCAGCAAAACACTTTCTTACATTATCATAATACCCACTCCCCACCCCCACTACTCTGACAACCCCCGTGCCTGCTGTTTATAATGAAACTATATGCATGGACTCACTTTTAAAAAAACATCATCTAAAGAGAATCCTAAGGCTTTTCGCTTCTGAGAATGCAGGGACATCATGTCCCATAAACTGTTGCCTTTGCAACATGTTATGAAACCTTCATAATTCACTCCAGGTCATTCTAGATCAAACTTTAAAACAGTCATGTTGCTCTACAGTTCTAGTGACTGGCATCAGTTGAGCAACACCACTGCCATGAGAGATGTGATCAGACAGGGAGACAGACAAGTAATTTTTTCTTTAAAGTCCTAACTTGCAGATGAAAGGGACAAAAGAAAAACTCTTTGCTCAGCATCAGTACTTTTCAGGTCCACTAACTTCTGTCTTCACTGTCAGTTGCTTTCATCTCCACCTTACGAGCAAGCTCTTGGAAAAGAGACTCCCCTTTTATGAATAGCCTCTGGTTTAGCTGCTTTATACCGAGCTGTAAACTGGTCCAGTGTGAGCTGAGTGTTGCACAATAAGGAAAATAAGCATTTCATACACTGCGGAGTTTGCAGTTTTTTCCACTTACAATAAATGGAGAGTTGTATCATTTCTTTCGTGCCTAAATGTCAACTGTGTAGCAATTAATGGGATTAATAGAATAACTATGACAATATTAATATGAAATATTAATATTAACAATTAGCAATTAATTTATAATTAACCTCGAGGCACCACCTCCTATTTTCTAGTTTACTTTAGTAACACTATAGGTATAGAAGGAAACCTTATTAGATGATGAGTTGATAACTCAATCGAAGAATAAAATAATCAGTCTCAAATCAATCTCAAATCTCAATCAATCTCAAATGTTATAGTCGTAAGTTCTAGTTTGAATTTACCTGAATCATGACCCCAAAGAAATCAAGACAGACAACGACCAGATAGTAAAAGGGATATTTATTGTCTAATCTACAGGTTATACTTGGCTAAATATGAGAAATAATAAAACATATAACGAACAAGACAGACTAGACAAACATAACATAAACCAGTGTTGCTGTGAGAGTTGATGATAAACCTGAGTTCTATGGAGATGAAACTATGTGTGGAATTAACATGTATTGAGTAAAACTGTGATGTTCCTTAATCATGTCTAAGAGTGAACCATTTCTAAGGCCTGGATGAGATAGTTTCCTAACTCGCCAACCATCGCTGAGGAAATGAGGTTCGTTCAGAACCGCAGCTTATGACCAGTGGACTGGGCCTGGGTCCGGATCCGTTCTGGGGCGCTGAGACGGTGTTGGTCCGTATTGGCACCGTTGAATCCGGGAGAAGCTTGTCTTTGGGGTTCGCAGCTTTTAGTGGTTCCTTCTGGGATCGATGGCTGGAGGTTGGAGGCCAAGGGTGGAAAGTTCAATAGTTTCCAAAAGTGAGGTGGTTTAAAGTTGTCGTGGAAAATTGAACTTCCGTTAGGAGGCACAAGCTTGGTTGCAGAGTGGAAGTTTTAATTCCTCATTCTAGGGCTGGACTGAGTGGCCATGTGTAGTGGCACTCCTTTGTTCTCCAGGAGCAGGACAAAGCTTCTCACACACACATTAGCAGAAGCAGGTAGCGAGGAGGTAGCTTCAGAGCATGATCCAGGAAGGCCAAGAGTCAAGAGGGCCAGGTAGGCGGGCTTTGGCTGAGTAGGCAGGTCTGTATGCTGCCAGCCAATCAGGGATCTGTGGGGGTGATTTCCGCTCATGGCTCCTACCACAGAGTTACCTGTGCATTAGCTTAACACCAGGGGATATCACATTTTAACATGAAACACAAATTAGAGTCCTTAAATCAAGAAATAAAAGAATAAATGCACAAACGTGGAACATAAAGAAAAGGTTGGAACAAACAGGCAAAAATTAGTCTTTTGAGATTTTTCCAATCTATGGTCAATCTGTAGCATGTAGGTAAGATTTGCCAAAGGTAGGGGGAGAGCAAGGCCTCCCCCCTCTCTCTGTCCTTGGTGAGTTGATTTGATTTCCTGAAGACAGTCTCGAAGTGAGGGGAAGAAAGGGGGGTAATTCCTTTTGTGTCCTGGCGTCCTGTGGAGAGAGTCTTGAGGTGGTGAAGAAAGGTTATCAGTTTTGCTGGTCTTACTCCACAAATCAAACACATCCAGCTTTCTTGAGTTTAAGGTGGTCGTAAAAATTCCAACCTTTCTTGACCAGTTCATCAAAGCATTCTAAAAAGAGGTCTGTTGAGGGTGGGATCGTTACAACTGTAACTGTGAATCTGCACAGAATCTAATGTATTACAGAAAAAATCTAATTGTATGATTAATATTAGCATTTTGGTGCAGTCAACATTAAATGTAAATAAACAAGACATATAATATCTGGGAATCTACCAATACATAATCAGAAACTCATGATAAATAATCTGGCGAGGGTGTGTCTGAAATAAACTTTCTTGGTGTAATAACATGAAAATTGAGCTCGAAGAAACACATAAACACTAATTAAAAATATTATATCCTGCATTAACATACATCTCTGTCATTTTAGACACTGCATAAAGTGTTACGATTTCAAACTAAAACTGCGAAAGCCTGTGTCTGTATTTCTCCAAACTGCTCTCTGTCCCCTGCCTTTGTTTTATTTCTTTTTCTTATTTTTTTTCTGCAAATTATTAAAAAAAACATTTTATCGCAAAATTCACCGCACATTTTTCTCAATTATACAACTTTTCTGAGGATAAAGTCTGGTTATCTGTGAGAACATTATTTCAACAAAAGCGTACAACTAAACATATGACCACAAAAAGTTAAATAAAATAAATATTTCATTGGTGCCACATTTGATATGAAAACATAAGATGGTTTAGTTGATGTTGTTCTAAAAGGGAAGATGAGGTGAACATAAGAAAAGTGCAAGGAGCAGTTTTCATGCAAGAATTCTGCTGATCTTTGAGGCTGTGGAATTTGAGAAAGCACAAAATTTAGATATGTGAGCCTTTTCATGTTTGTTGTAATTCTTTCCACCTGAATGGAAATGATGCCATCCTGCCCATGTTCAATCTGTGATGTTTTTTCTCTGTGTTGTTTTTGAGCTGACTATCTTTTACTGAAAAGGACTTTTCTGCAGTTGTTGCTGTTATTATTTGTCCCGCCATGTTCTCTTTCCTGTACGCTTCTGTCCTTTTCTCTCCTTCACACACTTTTTAATTATTTTGCTGCCACATTTCCCTACAGCCAGCTATCAGATTAAATAGGATGTGTTGAGCAGAATGGCTGTGATGTGCTGAAGAAGACGGCAGTATGTGTATGTGTCTTACCTACCCATGTGCATGCTTTTGTGTATGCTGTATTAATGTCTATGCAACTGTGAGAATATCTGTGTGTTTGTGTGGGGATGTCCTACTGGGAGTGATGAAAATGTCATTTTATCAACATTTTCTGACAGTAGAGCGTAGTGAATACTGATGTGCTGACTGGCTTCATGGTGTGTGTGCACAGAGAGTTGGTAAATGCTTGTGAAGGCTGATCTCTGCAAGTGCTGGAAGCCAGTAAAAGCAGCATGAATTCTTTGGTCAAGTCCATCTTTCTCCATTCGCTGATATACTAAGTCTTTTTACAGTGAAGGCTGGAAACATATGACCAGTTTCCAATTATTCCTTTCCTTTCACAAAATAAGACCCAATATTAGCAACAGGAAATTATATCAGATCTATATGTAAATGTAATGAATACACATAAATTTACATCAAGATATTCACCATAAAAGATGATAGGTCTTGAAACAAGTCTTATGTTACTTTAAGTTTATCTCAGCCTTATAAGCAGCTTTCGTAAGTATGGAATGAACCTTCTAGTTTATTTATTGAGGATGTTGCAATCATGAAGAAGATATTAATTCATGTGTATTTATTGTTTTAAATAAAGAAGTATTAATGAGTTCTTGGTTGTGTGTTTTACCACAAGGGCCATAGTTGTAAAGCAGAATCTACCTTTTTAAATGGGGTCTACACATACTGTAAACATGTCGTGCTATGTTGTTCATGTTTAACCATAAAACAAAAACTAGTGTAAATTGTAACATTGTACCTATGAGACTTAACGGAAGTTTCAGTATTTATTATAAATTTGTGGGGCAGGCTGAAATCGGCGTCGGGGAAACAGACAGGAGTCGGAGCCGGAAAATCCAGGGAGCAGGCAAGAAACAGAGTCCAGGAAACAGGCAGAAGTCAGCAATGGGAGATCAATCCAATAAGGTCCACAGAGTATAAGGCAAGTCGGAGCCAGGGAAGGCGAAATCAGGAACAGGCGATGAGGATGCGAAAAGGCTTGGGGTGTAGACAATGTCTGACAAAGGAACGACTGGTGAGCTGAGTGTTATATGGGAGTAAAGCTTGTTACATACTCCACGAGAAGCGAGAAATGTGTTCTTGTTCTTGAGGTCGCAAGAACAAAAAAAAAAG
>JBAMHX010000015.1:28590241-28602979 GCA_037177515.1 Pseudomugil tenellus
AGAAAAGAAAAGAAAAGAAAAGAAAAGAAAAGAAAAGAAAAGAAAAGAAAAGAAAAGAAAAGAAAAGAAAAGAAAAGCGGTCTGGACTCTAGAGCCATGACTAAACTTAGACTTGTTAAATCTGAACCAATCAGATACTAGATCTCAGAGCAGTTAACACATTTTATTTAGATTGATTTTTTCCAGTTTCTCTATGTGAGAAATATCCTTTAAATATTTTTTCACAAGAAGACATTTTGATGTCTTGTTAATATATAACCTAGTTTAAAGTGAATTTGTGGTTTCATACTGGCTGTACACTTTTTCCCAAACAGAATGGAATGAAACCATCTGGCACATTTACTGTGAAAAACAGTTGATTTGTAACCATAGATACATGTGATGTGAACACAACAATACACAACTGAACACAAAAACAGCGGAGGTCAGACCAAAGATGGCTGTTTTTAGAGGCAGTCCTGGCTTGTTTTACACACTCTCCTTTCCAACACTCTGTCTGACCGTAAGATATATCAGAGCTTAAAATGCCATGAGATGTCAGCATTTGGAAATGGTAGAAAGAAGACATCCTTTTTTCAACACCACAACGTGTGAGTGTTCTTTTAGCTACCATTAGCAAGAATTATTGAAGACATTAATACACCGGTAGCTTCTGTTGCACTGTATCTAAAAAAGTCAGATGATACGATGGCATCGCCCACACCTGTATCTTGTTCCCTTCCCTGTTTTTCTGAACTAGGCGCCTGATAGCTGGTTTTACTTTTTATTTTCTGCCCTTCAACACTTGATCAAACCAATGACAACCTGGTCTCTGATGTAAACTTCCTCTGTCTTCTTCTGAAGAAATGTTCTGCATGTTTTACGTGTTAACATAAAACCCAAACAGTCCAATATGTAGATTTATCACTGTCTGCAAAATAAGAAATGCATAAGAGGGCATATAAAACTACAACTGCATTGACATTGTATTTGGAAGCGATTATTGACTGGATATTAAAGCCAGGGTAGTCTTTCCATCCTTTTTCTTGTTTTCTTTCAGGCAAGAAAGATGTGATTAGATCTTTTTAGAATTCTTCCTGAAGAAAATGAGCAACTATTCACTGACTGCTTCATACAGGAAACTCCAACTGAAATGTTTCTGTCCATCCATCCATTATCTACCGCTTATTCCCAAACAGGGTCGCAGGGAAGCTGGAGCCAATCCCAGCTGACACAGGGTGAGACGCGGGTACACCTTGGACAGGTCGCCAGTCCATCACAGGGCGTCACAGTAACTACAAATATCATTGATAAGAAATATTTTTTATTTCTATACAGTGCAGAAGTCATCAGCTTCAGGTTTCTGTATTTGTACCTGTAGGTAAATTAGATTTGCAGTACAAGAGAGAAGACATCCCATCATGCAATCATACACAACAACAACAAATAATTACAATATGAATAACAATAACCTCATCTACTTCAGTCTAAGAACAGTGTTTTGTTTTTGGGTTTTTTTTAACACTACAATATACAGTCTGAGCGAAAGTGGTTTACAGTTATATTTTAACATCTCTCCACTTTGCTGCTGGTTACACTTGTGTGAATGTGGGTTATCTGGAAAGCATCAGAATCAGAACTGTATCAGAAGCTTTTAGTTAGGATGTGTTTTGCTAAGGAGTAATGCAGATACGGACCCATTACAAGCAACTCACCTGATCTGTTTGACAGCTGCATATCCGAGCACCTTCAACATTGCTTCCGTTGCCAGGATCTTTCTCATGCCGCCTACTTCCCTGGGCCTGCATAAACATCATGTGCTTCGTTGTTAGGCCAACATTGGGGTGGAAGTCAGCAGAAGTCTGGTGACCTGAGCAGCATGAAAAGCCCTCTCATTAATTCTGCAAAGAACGACTGGATCACTGAGCTTCGGGTCTCTTAGTGCTGAGCACAGCCTTTCCCTGCATACATTGATTTCTTCAGTTCCTTCTACGCCAGCTCAGCACACACATACACACACACACACACACATTGAATCATCATAATATCATAATATAGCGCATGATGAATGCTAACAAGACAGTGGTTCCAGCTTTGATTAATGAAGATACCATGCTGGTTCACAACAGCAGACTGGCCGCTGTACAGCCCGAACCACAGATAACTGCTGGGTGGGTATTAATCATGGTTAACAGGCACAATTTCCCTACAGAACAAATGAAGAGGCTTATCATGAACATTGAGCTACAATGAGACCACCTACACACATTCACAGAGCATACCTGTATGCTTATACCCATATGGCAATGTGACAGCCGAATGCACAAGGTGAGTCTTAGAAGTGGCTTTAATTACATTTTGGTTCATCTCTGCTAGTCTGTGCATAAAATAGATGGCTGACCTTACTGTCCCAGTTGCTTGCTCCATTGAAAACCTACCACCGCTGAAATATTGTAGTTATTTTCTCAATGAAGAGAAATCTGATTACCTGTGCAGGTCTTTCATCACAAACCAACTTGGCAGTAATATGCTAATCTTCAAAAACTGAAGAATCCTACTACTTGCAAGCAAAAGCATAAAAACTTGTGCTGATAGGATATAGCTGATGACTGAAAATTCAGTGGTTGGCAGACACTTCAATGTCAGATTTTATCCAGTCACAGCTGGGGGGAAACAACAGGATGTCTTCATAGTGTTATTCGGCTCAGACAGGCCTTGTTGGAAGGAACTTTCATCAGGAGGAAACAGAACCAAACATAGAAAGCAGTTCAACAACATCCTGTCTAATAACTGACTAAGACAGGAATCATGGAGACAGCCATGTTGGAAAACCTCTGAATGAGGCAACTGCGGTAATTGGTATGACGGTTGATTTGGTTATGATGGGTCTGTGTGTGATAACACACACAACTGTCTTGACCTGTTTAATGCCGGCAATGCATACCAAGCGCTGACAAAGGTCGTACAGGGACCAGACAGCCCGAAAAAGGTGGTCCGGTGGACCACCCCCCACAGGAGTCCCTGAGAGACAGGGTTGAACGCCTTTTCTAAGTACACAAACCAGGACCCTGAAGCTGGTCCACTATTCCATAGCCACTATTCTCTACCTTAGCACTACCTTAAAGTTAAACAGATCCTTGAAACTGTCAGTAAAATGTACACCTATTTATTTGAAGGAGTCATTTAAGTATTTAAAATGGAACAAAAGTAGACTTTTTGAAAGATTTATTTCACCAAATTTACTGATCAAGTCCAATGTAACAGATATGAATTTATCTGGGTGTGAAACATGTAAAAGGAGATTGTCACAATATAACGAAGGTTTGCTTTTTTTTTTCATCCATCCATTTTCTACCGCTTATTCCCGAACGGGGTCGCGGGGGGCTGGAGGCGGGATGTTGAGAGGCGGGATACAGCCTGGACAGGTCGGTTTTGCTGTCTTGTCCCCTGGAAATTGGAAAATAATTGGATGTAAAGTTATTAGTGTGTACAGAAGCCTGCAGTCCTGAAATATATAGGATTCACCCAGGTACCAAATTTCTGTCCAAAGCCAAACTGTGACACTTTACAATAAGGGCCACAAAATTTGTGTAGCTACTGAGAAACTACTGATGAACAAGTAAGGTACTAATGATTCAAGAATGATTACCTAAGCTTTTTATTCCCATCACATCAGATTGATTACCTATTGATTAGTGAATGAATACATAATGATCAGTTAATCATAAAAATACAAAAACCCAATCAGGGATAAATGATTCATTAATGAATACCTATGCTTTGTATTCCTATCAGATCAGATTGAGTAATAGATTGTTGCATCTTTAGGAAAGCTGCACCGAGTAATTGCCACTTGTTACTGTTTGTCCTTTTATACTTGTGGTAAATTTTTTTTCATTTTCTACATCTCTGGTTAAATGTTGCTGAATTCTTGCTAAAGGCCTTTCACCCTCTTTTACATGTTTTCTACATATAACCCTAAAGAAAATAAGTATAAGAATATGTTCATGCAGTATCCTGATTATTAAGCAACATTGTTGCCAGAGGTCCACTTGACCCTTTGGGGTGTACATAAATGAACTGACCAACCAGTCACACAGATACAGGAGAACACACCAAAACATTGAGTGGGCCTGGTCAGCATACAAGCCACAGATGTGGAGAATGCGGGAAAATCAAACAGAAAAGATGTTTAAGAAACATCTGTCCTACATTGAATGGACACACTGGCTGGAAAATTAGCACAAGGATGGCACACTTGCACGTTTGCTAATATATGTGTTGGATTGGGGATTTCTCTTTCAGCTGTCATCCACCAGAGGTCCCCCTATAGGCTGAATTGGGAAATCTTCAGCAGGTGTGCAGGCTGCACACCTGTTCCTTATCCAGGCTTGTCAAGTGGAGGATAAATGTAGTCTGCTGCCAGCTCTCAAGTGCCTGGGTATTAACCAGGCAGCAATCTCTGGCTGCCGATGGTGACGCCAATGTGAAAGTCAAAATAAATGCAGTTCACGGCTAGATGACTGGCTGCAATATAGAGCAATGCCCATAGGGTTAGGGTTAAAATGTCCGATATCACAGCTGAAATAAACATGCTTACAGAGTGACTACACAGTGACTACTTTTTTCTAACACTTCGGTTTCAATGTTATTTTAATCTTAAATTTAGAGGCATGTGCTTTTTAAGGATGTGTGTTAGAGCGCTATCACTGGTTGCAGCTGCGTACTTCCTGCTGGTGCCACCGTGACGGAGCCCTCTCAGCTCTACCTTTTCATCCATTTTGGGATTTTTCGATAATGACGAAGCATCAAGATGGCGACAGTAGGACGCCTATTGGCTTCAAATGCGCTCTTCAGAAACCTATGGGTCACGTGATGGTATGCTCAGTCCAGTATTAATACAGTCACTTATATTAACCCTTGTGGTAACTTCAAGCCTTTCTGAGTTCCCACCGAAAGATACTAGGCCTCTAAAGTTTTCTTGTGATCTCTCTCTAACAACTCTTGTTTTCAGGAGAAGGATTTTGAATTATCCTTCCTCAAGACCCTCTGGACATCTCCCAGCTAGCTGCGGTTCCCCCTCCCAACATCCTTGTCTACACTTGAGGGTGGTCTCTGGACTCCAGCCTTCCTGCCTACTACTAAACACCCTCTAACATCCAGTCCTCTGAAGAGTGTTGCTTTTGAGTCAGCAGTCTCTAAAAGGATGACAATATGTGCTATAAATACATGAAAGAAATGTTGATGTGAGATCAATTGCTTTCTTTTTACAAATCTTTGTGACTTCATATTTTTCAGATGTAAGATCAATTTCTGTCTTTATTCAATTGCAACAAATATCAAGAAACGTTCTTAGACTTAGAATGGATTATTTGAGAAATTGTGTTGAACTAATAAAGAATATAACATTACTATGTCATAAACTGTCAGAAGGTTCACCACTTCGGGTAAGAAAAATGTGTTTAATTTGTTAACTTGAGATATCTTATTGTTGCTTATATACCTCTGAGCTTTTGCTTTACTTCAGGGGCCACAAAAGGCTTAGGTACTGATTAGTTCATGATGAATAATTAATACTCATTTTTAATTCTCATTCTACTTGTTTGCTGAGCAAGAGAAATATTTAAAGCAGTTGTTACAAATTTCACTTGGCACTGGCTTGTTCACTTGGCACATCTGAACCAGTGACAGAAAAAAAATCATCAAACACATCAAACATTTAATTGTTGAATGAGTTGTCTCTGATTATGTTTTATAATATGACTAATATAATCATTTACTAATCTATTACTCAATCTGATGTGATGGGAATACAAAGGTTAGGTAATCATTCCTGAATCATTAGTACCTAATTTGTTCCTCAGTAGCTTAGCAAATTTTGTGGCACCTATTGTACAGTATTACCAGCCAAATATTCTAATAGCTTCAAATAATTATAGACCACCCTGTCAAAAACCTTATGTAATGATATCACTACTTCTAGTGTATAAGTGTGATTTGGTGTATCATGTTAAGTAGACAACATATTTTCCTGATTAGTTGTCAGCAAGTCATGAATCATGTCTGATTGTTATATTGGAAATAGTGGAGTATAGAATGCATGATTGGCTCAAGCTTCACTGCAAGGGCCTTTGTTAAAATCTGATCAAAGCAAAGTGAATGGATGGTAAGAGCCTCATTGCAGTGGATCTTTATCCTTTTTGAAAAGGACAATTATAGTTATCAATGTCATTGTTAATGGTAAAGTTTTCCTCTGCAAGGCTTCTTCATATAATTTGCATAGAAGTGGTGCCAATTTAACAGAACAGACTTCATAAAATTCAAAGTAGACATCAGGTTTAGACAACTTCCCAGTTTTAGATGTTCTAACCACCCTGCCAATTTCTGCCTGTATTAGTGGTACTTCAAGTCTGTTGACATCATCCTGGTCTAGGGAAGGCATCTGTAAACAAAATCAAATTATCATCACTGCCTCCGATTTACAGAAATGTCTGTAAAATTCTTGGAATTGTTTATTAAGGCTCATTTGTTCTGTGCTACTACTGCCTTTGTCCCCTTTAATTTTAGCAGTGAAGTTTGTCACTACACACTGTCCAAGCTGATAGCTTAACCATTTGCTAGCATGTTCTCCAGATTCATTGCAGTTTAAAAGTGACCTTCAGCATGGGTCATCATGATAATGTCATATTAAGTTTGTAATGAAATTCTTTCCCTATTCAGATTTTCTGAGGGTGTCAATGAATGTTCCTGATCAATAATATGGATTATTCTCTCTATTTCTGAGATATTTTGCCTTCACTTTGTTACCACTGATGTTATAGGATACTATCATTTCCCGTAAATAGGCTTTTAGTGTTTCTCAAACACAGCCTTTACTTGTCTGTAAATTTTAATTAATATATTTAACCGCTTAGTCCAGTTAAGGGTCCCAATGAAGCTGAAGCCTATCCCATAAATCATTGGGTGAGGGCGGGGTAAAACCCTGGACAGGTAGCCAGTCAATAACAGGGCCAACACAGAAGGACCAACAACCAGTCACAGTAGTGGTTCACAAATTGTGTGAATTTTAATTGATTTCCATAATTGATCGAATGTAATGTACAAAAAACCTTGTTAGATAGAAGGTGAAGATTTCCAATTTTATTAAAATCTACTATAGTGAGTCTTTAATTCTGCTGTTTTCTTTCATGTTAAATGGATCCTGTAGAAGCTTCTGGAAAAATAAAACATCTCTATAGTCAGAAATGACTGGACAGAGAGCGAAGAGTGAACAAGTTGCTCTGGGCCTCCAGCTGACGAAGTAGCTCCTACCTATCCATCCATTATCTGTACCGTTTATTCCAATGAAGGGTCGGGGGTAGCTTGAGCCTATTCCAGCAATCATTGAACAGGAGGCAGGATTTATCCTGAGCCGGTCAACAGTCCGTTACAGGACTAACAGAGAGAAACAAACAACCAGACAGCCTGGACAGACACACACATCCAATTTCGAATAACCTAACATGCATGTCCTTGGACGGTGGGAGGAAGCCGTAGTACTCGGAGAGAGCCCAAGCTAACATGAAGAGAACATGCACACTCTGCACAGAAAGGCTACTGTCAGAGCTGAGGATCAAATCAGCAACCTTCTCACTGTGAGGCAGCACTAACCACCACACCACCATGCAGCCTCCTATCCCCCCTGCAAGTTCAGTTATATGTTATATAAATGTTGGTTTAGGAGGAATTAATTTTTCAGTATTGATTTGGACTTTACCGCTAATTAACTTCCCAGATAACTAAGCCTACTTGGATAGAAGTGCAGCCCCTTTCTTACTTATATGCTTCCAATTTTTTTCTGTGGTCTAAGAGTTATGTGGACATGCAGGAATCCTCCTGAACCTCTCAATTAGCCACTCATTGCCTCCATTTCACTGTCCACTGTAGAAGTGCTGTTCTGATTGTGATAGTGAGCTTGCTGCAGATTTTTTTAAAATTTTTTTAACTTGTCTTGTCCAGCATAGAGGCAGGCAGAATGAGGATCTGTTCGCTATATCATGCTGAGCAATTTTATTATGTCAAGAGGAGCTATATCTATATAACTTGTATATAAATTTCCACTTAACAATCTGTATTCTTTATTTATTTTATTTACATCTTATTTCAACAGAGTTTCCATGTGTTGCTGGACATGACTGGAGGGGACAGAAAAAAAAAGGACAAGAAAACAAGAGAAAAGGAAAGAAAACACAAGCAGAACATAAAGAAGAGACAGAAAGACACCACATAGAAAAAAACGCAATCTAACCACCCATTCGTCACAGCTGTACAGAAATTAAGGGAAAAAAAGGATCTCATGAGCTCCCGCAGAATAAACGAATAGGACTACGGAAGAATGACTGTTACTAAATCATTTAAAAGAGATCTTGGTGACAGTGTCATCATGCAGAACGTACGAGGTGAAAGTGTTCGCAGGAAAGTGAACATGCTCAGGCAACCCCCTCCGCTCTAAAGGTCAGAGGTCGGCCAGGATAATCCCGAGACCCAGGCACACGACAGCCAGTTCAAATAAAGACCCTAGCCCCCCCACCCTAGAACCAGCCCACCATCCGAGGGCTGAGGAGCCCACCAACATTAGCGGACATCCAGGACCCCAAGCCCGTCACCCGACGGGAGTCAGCCCGCCCCGACGCATGAGATGCCCACTCGAAACTCAGCCCCCACGCACACACATACATCAACCCATCCACACAGAGAAAATAATTCAAAAATAAAATCAATAAACAAAGATAACATGTATTGATCTGAGAACAAGGAAAGCATAGGTGGATAACCAGTTAAACACTCTATTGAGTCATCCTACCACCTCTTGACCCTTTTCATTTTTCTACCTGAAACCATCTGCAGGTTGAAGTCAGTCTGGCTGCAGGGCTGAGAGTATAGCAGCTCTTGTGACTGCAAGCTTTTGGGAATGTCAGGAAAAGAACATCTCTACCAACTAGTTCCTGAACCATGTAAATTGTAGAGCTGAATAGTGATTAAAAAAGCCACATGTAACCCATCTTGTGAGGTATTCCTAAATCAGTTTTATTTATTATTACAGCCTCATTGCGGAAAGCAAAAGAAAAACAAACACCACCCTCTAGTGGTGATACAGGTGCATGGCGTATATCGCAATGGAAAGCATTAGAAATATAATAACCAAACCAAAAATCAGAATATTAATGTTCTTATCTTTCATTTTAAAGCACTTTAAATCAGTTTGTGTTAAAGGACATTTTTATACAATAAAAATATAATTACAAAACAACTTTAACAGGAACACACATTTCCTAACTAACCCTGAAACCCAGTCATACATTAATATATGACTGGAAGCTTTGACTTTGAAGCTTTTTTTTTTTAAGCTTGTTTTTTGGACAGTTTGCAGCTGATGTTTAAAGCAGGATCTTCTACTAATACCAGCACACTTTCACTTTACTGTGATCTGGTTCCTTCTGGTTAATATTGGCATAAGCAGAAACTGGCAAGGACCCAGACACCTGGATTGTGTGAATTTGTTTCATCATGTCTGCATCATAGAAGGACAACTTTCTGGATGAGCAGTTTAAGAAAATCCCAATTTTTCTACGTTTTTTTTTTTAATGCCACCTTGGTGGTTACAGTTACCCCACAAATGGAATATTTTTGCCTGTCATATCGCAGATAATGATCTTGAATCCCAAGTTCCCAAAAATCTGTGTTTCTAACATCTATTTCCCAGTAATGCTGCCCTGAAGTGAACTCAGTGATACTCAGTGCTTGGTGTGTAACTGAGCCACCGAGGTTTGCACTGGTCTGTAACCCTACACCAGTTCTCTTACCCAAATCTGACTGACAAGAAGGATTCTGTGGTCTACCAAAGAAAAAACCACTATCTGAGGATGTTGTACCAAAACCAAAAGATGAAGATGGAGTATTAAAACCAGATGAAAATGTAGCAGAACCAAAAGGACCAGTTGGGGGTTTATTACCAAATCGGGGGGGTTTTGAATCTCCAGTTGATAAGTTTGGAGAGGAATCATCTAACCCAGCTGCTTTCGGACTCATACTTTTAAATGTGAGATGTTCTTCTCGGGGCTCAATCATCTGTAGCATCTCCTTCCACATGAAGAACTTCAGGTGGCTTTCATAAGGGTCCAAGCAGAGAGCAGAGTTTATGACGTGGAGCTCATTCGCTCTGGACCTGAATAACTGCTCTGGGCTCATCTTACTGGAACCTTCAGTCCAGGTCTTCATAAAACTCAAAGGGTCTGAGATTTTCAGAACAGAAGCAGCTTTGGCCTCCAGCTCTCTGCTCTCAGACAAAGCTGTTGTTATGTTGTTAAAGCTTCAGTCATCTTCTCAACATAATCATTTTCTTTCTGTTTCAGCTCGTTCTTGATCTCATCTTCTCTCTTCTTCAGGAACTGGTGCATCTCCTGGAACTGGCTGCTAACTTGACTCATCAGCTGCTGAGACTTTTCTCTGGTTTTTGAAATTTCTTCCTTCTGGTTGTTGGCTAGAGTTTCTACAGCACTGATATCACCTGCAGCTTTTTCCAGAAACGTCTCCACCTCCGTCCTCACCAATAAAGCTGCCTCTTTGATGGGTTTACACTTGTGTCCTTCATGTCTGTCCCCGTCTCTGCATATGATGCAGACCAGCTGCTGATCTGTGATGCAGAACAGTTTCAGCTTTTCCTCATGTTCAGGACAAAGTTCAGCCATCTGTAATGCAGACAAAAACAAACAGACAAAACAAAGACAAACACATCCATTAAAGTTGAGTGATAGACAAATAATACATTTGATGAAAGTTTTATCTCTACTGGCAGTTTGTTCCACTGGTTTCCAGTATAACAGCTAAATGCTGCTTCTCCATTTAGTCTGGTTCTGGTCTGGTTCTGGTCTGGACTAGTTGACCTGAGTATTTGGATCTAAGAGCTCTGATTGGTTTATATTCTCTGAACATATCACAGATGCATTCTGGTCCTAAACCGTTCTGGAAACCAGTGGAAAGATTTTAAAACTGGTGTGATGTGTTCAGATCTTTTAGTCCCAGTTAAAGCTCTAGCAGCAGCATCTGGATGAGCTGCAGATGTTTTATGCTCTTTTTGGGAAGTCCTGTTAAAAGGCCATTACAGTAATCCAGTCTACTGGAAATGAATGCATGGATAAGGTTCTACTGGTCTTACTGGGAGAATAAAACTTTAATACTGTAGATTTAGTTTCTGATGGTAAATAGCTTATTAATAATTGCTCTTATTTTTATCTTAATAATTTTAATATTTTTAATTCCTTTTTCCTTTCTGTTTTTAGTTTGATATCATGCTTGTGTTTTAATGTTTTTGTAAAGCACTTTATTGTTGAATTGTGCTATAAAAAGAAATTACCCTTGCCTTTCATTTAAGAAGTGATGAAGCTGGTAAAAGTACATCTTTCTAAATAATCTTAAATATAAAAGAGAAGTTAGAACCAGGTCTATAGTTTTTCATAATAGAGGCGTCTAGGAGTGACTTGATGGCAGCTATCTTCTGCGACTTGGGACAAATGCCTATTGCCTGTTAGACGTTGATGATAAGCGGGGGATCCCTTTCTACTGATGTAAAAACTGATTTTAAGAAGTCAGATGGTGTCATGTCCACAGCGCATGTTGTTGATTTTAAATGCTAAACTTTCTTGGAGGATTTTCAAATCAACCATATTAAATTATGACATAACATTCAAGTTAGTTCTAATTTTGGACAGAAACTCATTTTCTTCTTTGTGTAACATTAACATTTAGTCTAATTGTATAAACCTTTCTTATATTGAAGTTGGCAAATTAATTGCATTTCTCAGTGGTAAAGAACTCTGGGTTGGATTGATTGTAGGTTTCTTAACCTTGAAGGATAGTTTGTCATTAGAGTGGGGGCAATAGTCTCTTGTGGATCTCATATCCTCAGCAGCCTCAACAGAGCTGTAGCTTAAATACCTGTTGTGTTTTAAGGTAGGTGACCACCAATGGTGTCTCCCTAAACTTATTGTCTGAAGTTTGTGCAGCACTTCTCCGTATTCAGAGCCCTAGGATTGCTGCCAAATCAATATATCAATAAGCTTTCTATTTGATTGTGTGGGAAAAATTGTTCTTATGAAAATTGTGTATTTTTTTTAAATCAGACTTTTACTTTGGAGTACCAACTAGTTGTTTTCTTCGCTAAGTAAAATTACGCAATGTTTTACAAATGAATGAATGTTTTTCTTCTCCAAGCATAAATGAGCATTTTTAACTTCTAGGCTCTGCCACACTTTCTTTTAGAATGATCGCATTTGGTTGCTTGTACAGAAGGTGTTTGTCTAAAGCAGTGCTTCTTAATTCCAGTCCTCAGGCCCTCTGCCTTTTATGTTTTAGAAGCGCCCCTTCTTTAACACACCTGAAATCAATGACTGACTCGTTAACAAGCTGCAAAGAATGTGGTAGGCAGGTTCACGAATCTGATTCAGCTGTGTTGGAGTAGGAACATGCCTAAGACATGCAGGGCAGGGGGGCCTGAGGACTGGAATTGAGAAGCACTGGTCTAAAGAAACCTCATTTACAATAAAACTGTACAAAGTATCATTATATAACTAATGGTTATTTTTCTAAAATACCATATTAACATAGTTTGACACAAACTGATGATGACACGAACCTAAACTAAAGCCATGAGAGAGAGAGAGAGAGAGAGAGAGAGAGAGAGAGAGAGAGAGAGAGAGAGAGAGAGAGAGAGAGAGAGAGAGA
>JBAMHX010000015.1:28603079-28617990 GCA_037177515.1 Pseudomugil tenellus
TGTGTGTGTGTGTGTGTGTGTGTGTGTGTGTGTGTGTGTGTGTGTGTGTGTGTGTGTGTGTGTGTGTGTGTTTCAGTCTGGTTGTCCTGGAGCACACATATTTAAAAAGAACATGATGAAACTTGATTTTTCCTCTTTGGATGCAAATGTTTCAAGGAAAGGTGTAAAAAACAAAAGAAAATTTTTTTTAATGCAATTATTTAAATTTGTTTTCAGGAAGTTTCAGTTGTGAAGCCGATGAGGGATGATACAGTTGTAGTCAAAATTATTCAACCCCCACTGCAAATTAAACTACCAAAAATGTTGACTGCAACATTAGACTGCATGTTAGAGATACCAAATAAAAAATATATCCAAAACTTTGCTTTGCATAAACAAGGAGGATACAATAAGAGCTACGCTACATGGACATGGCAGAGAGAGGAAGATGTCAGTAGCTGCTACCAGATTTGTGCAGAGGCAGGTGGTCAAAACCCTCGACTGACTGCAAAATACCTGCAGCAAGACTTGGTGGCAGCAGGCTCTAAGGTTTCAGTTTCCACAGTAAGGCATACAGCATGCTGGAGAGCTCCATGCTCAAAGTCCAAGACGTACACCACTGCTGAGCCAAAAGCACAAGAAAAGTCATCTCCAATTTGTTAAACAGAACATAAATAAACCAAAAGGAGTTTTGTGATGTTGTTCTGTGGAGCGATGGAGCAAAACGGCCTGTGGAAGCCGTAGATGTGGAGGAGGAAGAATCAAACAGAAGGTGAAAAGGACACCTAGTACACAATGAAGCATGGGATGGATCAGTGATGTCATGGGTTACTTTACTTCCTCTGGCACTGGGAAGCTGCACTATGTGTGTGTGCTTCCTATTTTCTGATGTTTGAACATCTCTGTAAATCACTTTGAGGCACTTATTGAACTGGGCTGCACAGATAAACGTACCTAATTCATTCTTTTTTTTCGCTCTACAGGATGCTATTATCCAGTCCCTTTATGAGGCAGTTCTTCCATCTCGTTCCAACATGTGAAGAGCAACAGCTGCATCTGAGGAGCCTCAACAAGCATTCAGCACTTTGAAGACCAGCAATTAGTACCTTGGATCACAAGAGATAATTTAAGAGATGAACAAGATTGCTACTTGACCTGAACAAGTTGACGTTGATCCTATGTTGATTCACGTTTCCTGTTTTCCACGTTGGTGACTGTAAATAAAATACTTTATTTTTGAGCTCACAGAATCACACAGCAGTGGAGATGCCAGTTTTACTCAAAGCCAATCCTTCCTCAAGCTCCAAGCAAGAGCTCCTGGACATGCAGGACTGTCCTCTGAGTGGGGGTCCCTCTTTGGATACTCTTACTGCTGTGGATTCCCAGACAGGCAGCCCTGTAGATTCTGGTCCTAGAAGTTTAGACAGCCCTGGAGCTGATGGCCTTCAGCCCCGCATTTTCACTGGGGCTTCAATGCTCCCTGGACAGTTGTACGGTGTGGAAACACAAGCAAACGCAGACATTCCAGTGGGCTTAAAGCTGATCTCCACAGACTCAGATCAGCTGTGTGGCTGGGGGGCTCTTACACCCAAAGTAGTCCAGGTTTTCAACACTCCTCACTGGGTGTTGTTCTTCCTTTGCATGGCCTCTTTCCTACAGGGAATGATAATCAATGGCTTCATTAACACAGTGGTCACATCCATCGAGCGGCGCTTCGACCTGCGCAGCTACCAGGCCGGTCTCATCGCCAGCTCCTACGACATCGCCGCCTGCATCTGCCTGGCCTTCGTCAGTTACTTTGGTGGAATTGGACACAAGCCCCGTTGGCTGGGGTGGGGGGTACTCATCATGGCACTGGGTTCTCTGGTGTTTGCCTTGCCTCATTTCACCACACCTCCCTATGTGGTCAGCGTGCCTGAACAAACAGGAATGTGCTCTGCCAACCATACTAACAAGTGCCAGGACAAGGAGGGTGGAGGACTTTCCAGTTATCGCTTTGTGTTCATGCTAGGCCAGTTCCTGCACGGGTTTGGTGCTACTCCCCTGTATACCTTAGGGGTCACATACTTAGACGAGAACGTCAGCTCCAAGTATGCACCTGTTTATATAGGTGAGTCTTTTGTGTGTTGTGTGTCTTTCTCACTGCCACAAAGTTCGGTTAAACATTTTGTGTAATTATTTGATCAACACAATGAGGATTTGTTAAATAAAGTTATTATTAACCTGGAACTGGAGCAATTAGCAGGCAACAGATCACCAGTCCATAACAGGACGTCACACTTTCTTTATAGAAGCACACATTTATCAGCTCCAATAAAAACAATGATTGAAGTATTTTTACTGCCTGATGCCTTAGTGCGGTGTAGAGCTGATGCCCTCTGTCCGATTAAAATATGATAAGCTGACATGTTGATCTGAGGAAGTCATGAGGATCCTCCATGGCAGGTAGAAGGCGGTATAATGTTGTTCCCTTACCTTTTTGTCGCATGCTGTCATTGTTCATGTCATTGTTCCAAAAGATGGTTGGAAGGTATAACCTGTGTATTTTTGCTCCTCTTGAACAGATTGTGTGCCACTGAAGTGAGAAATTGTAAAGATTGTTTCACATTTCACTGCACTTCATGGATTTAATCCCATTTCCTTTTTTTTAAATTTATTTTTATTATTTTAAACTTGTCTTGTCCAGCATTAAAGCGGGCAGAATGAGGATCTAATACCACTTCCTTTTGCTACAGATTGCCTTAATGCTGATCTGTAATGTATTTACACTGCAACCATTATACCAGGTTCATCTGAGCGGCACAGAGCCGTGCAGATCCATAAACACAAATATGTGTTTGCTCTCTTCCCACTTGGAGAAAACAACTCTCTGCATTCTCTGAAACATCTTAGGTTATAGGACCCAATCCCACCTGCATGTTGTAGCAAAATTACATCCATTTCCGTTCATTTGTTTTTTGCATAAATATAGATGTCACTTATGTTTTTACATGCTCCCTCTGCAGAGCTGACATCTCCTGTAATTTGTTAGAGCGCAGCTTCCCTCAGCTGTCTACCATGTTGTACACTCTGTCTGTCTTTCTTCATTAAATGTGTCATAGATTAACATTTCTCTCTTACATCTCCCCTCTTAATATCAATTAGGTCCAGCCAAGATGACAACTGACATGGATAGAAATGAAATGGCTTATGTGGTTGCAATAATATTGCCCTGAACATGCATGCACACAAAAGCAAACCTCCCAAATATCTCTACTGCCATGGTTTTATTATTATCATGTTCCAGCTCCATATATCCGTTTCACAAAAAGCATTGCAATCCAAGGAAGTGTTCCCTAGAAAACACACAAACACAACACACAGGGTGTTTTTTCTATGAAACACAAACTTTCCAGAAACGAAGTTCATAAGAAGAACAATGGGACCCTTTCAACCTGTCGGACGGGATAAGTGGGAAACAGGAAGTAAACGGCGGAGTCATTGTACTAATACACCTTGGCTCTGTATCTGTGGTCTCTCATTCTCCAGGGATCTTCTACACAGCAGCCATTGTGGGTCCGGCAGCAGGCTACCTGCTGGGAGGATACTTCCTCAACATTTACACAGAGATCCACCTGACGTGAGTCTACTTTATCTGGCAGAATGGATGCCTTCAGTATAAAAGTGATTGTTACATAAGAGAATAAAACTGACCAGCTTATATATCACAGTTTTTTCTCTCAGTTTTGTCCTGAATTATTGAGTACTGAACATCAGACATTACGACAGCCCTCTCTCAAGCACTACTCTCATGTATGGAATGATATATTGATGTAGAAAACCCCACAGTGGGATACAGTAAACTAGAAGCCTGGATGAAGCTTAAATCACTGCAGGATGAAGCATCTGTGAACAGAAAGCAGTTCAAACCATGTGTGTTGTTTAACAGGACAGAGATGACTCCAGAAAACCCTCACTGGGTCGGAGCTTGGTGGATTGGTTTCCTTGTAGGCGGAGCAGCATCTCTGCTGGTAGCGTTTCCCATCCTGGGCTACCCACGGCAACTACCAGGTACGGCTGCAAAAAACACCTTGGTCAAACTTTCACAGTTCTGAAGGGTAAAAATATTCAAAAGTCACTTTTAGTGAAACATTTCTCATAAATTGTGATAGATATAAGACATTCCAGTAAGGTCTTGTCATCTGGTTTGCTTTCCTGCAGACTCCCAGAAGCATGTGGCCATGCGAGTGTCTGAGGTCCACCAGTTGAAGGATGGGAGCCACACCACTGCATTAGACCCTCACTTTGGTAAATCAGTCAAAGACATGCCAAGGTAGTGTGACTACTCCTCTGTCTGAATGCAGGGTTTATTGGTTACTAAGCCCCATCAGGAGTTACTGCTTTTGCACCGAGTGTCCCAAACATTGCTTCCTCTTTTAACAGTCAGAATTGTGCAGTGAACCATTGGGAAAATAGTTCAGGCTTTGACCTGTTTCTACATTCCTGATTCACCTGTGACATGCAGATTGTAGTGTATGCTATGTTCATGTAGACATATAAACAGCAGCTCGCAGACCAGGCTGTGTAAACTTCAAGAACATACATGTAATGAAGTAAGGAGCACTGTGGAAGCTACAGTACCAGACCAGTCTAATAATGTCTGTCTGATAAGAATATTGGTTTAGTATGTCTCCTGGTAATTGGTGTTGCCATAACTTTTTTTTATTTTTTTATTTTTTGAATGAAACCACTTAAAAAAAAAAAAAAAAGGAGAATGCACTGAGAAAAAAGTATCTTCTAACATTTGGTTAGGATGAAAATGAGCGGCATGAACATTTTCCAGTGTGCTGAGGGTTCTTCATAAAAAGATTTTAAAAAAAAGATAAAAAAAAGACTCAGGTTAAATGTCTTTTAGCTTCTGATACGTAACGAGCTGCTAAAAGCTGCTTCTTGTTACTCAACAGCAAACCAGCTGTTCTTGCTGTCACCTTACAGCAAACACATGTAGCATGAAGCTGCAATTATCCATCTACATGCTTCCATCTCTTCCTCTGCTTGGCCAAATTAAAACTTGCCTGAAGCAAGTATAATTTAATCATTTGGGACATGCGCTGATAGAAGGCTGCTCGGTGGGGTGGTGGTAAGCACTACAACCTCACAATAAGAAGGTCGCTGGTTCGAACCTCAGCTTGAACAGTGGTTTTTCTGTGCAGAGTTTGCATGTTCTCCCCGTGTTAATTCTCTGCGGGTACTCCGGCTTCCTCCCACCATCCAAAAACATGTGTGTTAGGTGATTGGTCATTTGAAATCATCCTTAGTAGTGAATGTGTGGTTGTTTGTCTCTGAACTGCTGCCGGTCCAGGGTGTACCCTGCCTCTTGCCTAATGATTGCTAGGATAGGCTCCAGCTACCAGCAAGCCTTCATTGTAATAAGCAGTACTTATAATGGATGGGTGAACGGATGGATTCCCTGGATCAGAGCTTAAATCTCGGCCTTCACACAGCTCAGTTTGATGTTTTGACACTGACTTTGTCTTGCAGCTTGTTTGCACAACACAAACCATGAGTGACTATGCAGAATTTTCTTCCTGCAGTTGCTTTTTGCTTGGATTTGCTAATGTATTTGCAGCTTTTTCCGTAGTTTTTGCACGCAGCGTGTTTTAATATATGAAGTGTGCTTGCAACTTTTGCATGCACACTTGCAAAAATTACTGTATTCACGTGTAATACATTTGGTATTCTTCATTCTAGGCAGCCAGTCATGAATGCAGAACAGATAAGCATCTCTTACAACTGTGTTTACACTGATCTGTCTGAGTGACATGTGGGATTACACATTACATCACATGATTTACTCCTGATCTATCTGTGCTGCTTTAGAAACTTCTGCATGTTTTGAGATTATAGCAGGATAAAGCTGAACTTTAGTCCCTCATGCTGCATTCTGACTTTTCCTTCTCTCCTCTCAGATCTGTCCTGCTGCTCCTAAAGAATCCTCCGTTCCTCTTCCTGTGCTTAGCGGGAGCCACCGAGGCCACGCTCATTGCAGGCATGTCCACCTTCGGTCCAAAGTTCCTGGAGTCGCAGCTCAGTCTCAGCGCCTCCGAGGCTGCCACATGGTTTGGTAAGCAGCCCATGCGCATTTCTGCACCTGAAGCAGGGATGGCATGAATGGTGTAGACTTTGCATTTGTATATGTCTCAATACAGAGTCATAAAGATTTTGCAGCTCTAAATGGTTTTTAAGAGTTTATATCTTTGAAAATCTATCCCAAATGTGCAAAAAAGGATTTGCATTTGTAGAAAAATATAAAAGTTCTTCTGCAAATATCCGGCCCAGAGACACAAAGAAAAAAATGCGGACGATACACAAATTTTGGCCTTTTCTTCATACCTCTGTCTGATTGGAAGGTAACTAAGCAACCTGTCCAATCAGAGAGTGTAGTCACCATCCAATCACAGAGGGGTATGAAGAAAAGAACAAAACTTGCACCTGCAACTTTACCGTCTTGTATGCGACTTTGGACTTTGTGTCTCTAAACAGGATATTTTCAACATAATTTCTATATTTTTCCACAAATGCAAATCCTTCTTACAACCATGTATATCATTTTTCTGCTCATTTACAAACCTGATTTTTTTTTTTCATTTTTTATTAGTAATTTTGCGGAATGGGAAAAGTTTATTTCAAATTTAAACTCTGAAGTTATTCACAAACATCCATTTAGAGCTGCAAATTCTTCACGACTACATATTGAGCCCATAGGTGTGGTCCAGTAGAGGCTTGCAGTCGGATAATCAGCCCCAGTTTAACATTAAAATGTAAAACAACAAACTCCAGGCGTTAAGAAAGATTTACCTTGGAGGGAACAACCTGACCTAGGTGCAGAGAAGCTTAAGTAAAGCCGTAATATTCCAGAGATGGAAAAAACATATTAGGAAAAAAAAAAGACTTGCAACGGACGGATTAAGAAGTGACACATCGTGATGAAGGATACTGCAGGGAAAACAAAGATCCATGATGTTCTGTGTAAAACCAGTTATTCACTCCGACTGGAAACAGGTCTGCCTGGTTGCATGGGGATGCCCTCGTTATTACCATTACATCCACTGTCATCTGTTACTGGTCTTCTTCACCCTCCAGGATACATGGTGGTACCAGCAGGAGGAGGGGGCACCTTCCTGGGGGGCTACATTGTGAAAAGGTTAAACTTACGTTGCCGAGGCATCATCCGTTTCTGCCTGATGTGCGCGATGGTCAGTCTGCTGTCCATATTCATCTTCCTCATCCACTGTCCCAATGTGCCAATGGCTGGAGTCACTGCACCTTACAAGTCTGGTCTGATGGACCAGCACCAACTGGACCAGTATAAACAGCTGTATGACAAACCCAGCAAACTGTACGGAAGAAACAGGTGAGAGGTGTTGATGTTTAGTTCATGATATTCCCTCTGTACTGCAACTGAACTACATAATAATATAATTCTAACATAAATACCATCAGATGTGTCTGAAAATCATGTTTTATAGTAAACTAGTTGCTAAAACCAGTGTTAGTTTAGCTTGGTATCTGGAAACACTTCCAGTAAAGGGAAATGTGAGAGTTGACCAGCAAAGCGTTGCTCTTCTTAGCTGTCAGTCTGCTGTCCTGAGAGGGAATGAGCTACAATCACATGAAACAAATTTAGCCTCTTTACTTCTGGTCTTATTTAGATATTTATTTTTTATGTAAAATTGGCAGTGTGTCAACTCAGTATGTATGTTTAGCAACTGGACCTTAAAATGTGATAGATTTATCCTGCTACATGAACACTTGCACACAGAAAAAAGGTAAGTATAATAATCACAGATATTTAAACTACAACAAAATAAAATACATATATTGTATTTTGTATGTATTTTTGTAGAGCAAGGGAATGATGTTTGCTTATCTTATTCAGTTAATCTTTTGGTTAGCAGTTTAAATCCTTCTCGAATATGAGGATAAATGAGCTGATTTAAGCAAACTCCTCTTCCTCCTCTGTTCCTTTTGCAGCTCGTCTTTGGACCAGAACCTTATAGTGGATTGTAATGCAGCCTGTCACTGCGTAACAGAGCTGTATAACCCTGTCTGCGGTGCCGATGGTGTAATGTATTATTCGCCCTGCCATGCTGGCTGCACCTCCATCAACCACACCCAGACCTCCACGGGGAAACAGGTGCCCAACACACTGGCTTGGTTAATTACTCTCCTCACTGGGAGGAAATGAAATGCAAGACAAGTTGCCTGCATGTTACAGACGAGACTCACTGTCCGCGTTTTAATTAATACAGCGAGGCAGTTCTTTTCTTTTTAGTCCGGTACAGGAAGACTCTGCTATTCTGGAGATGTGCGTTCCATCTGGATGTGTCTTTCAGGTGTTCTCTGGCTGTAGCTGTGTGGTGGGAAACGTCTCCTGGGGTGAGGAGGGCTTTGTTCTGACAGGGAAATGTAGTAGCACCTGCCAACACATGCCTGTCTTCCTCTCCTTGATCTTCATCATCATCTGCTTCACCTTTTTGTGTAGCATCCCGGCTCTCACGGCCACTCTCAGGTGGGTGGTCACCATAAAACCATGAAACCTTCAACACCTTTATATTTCAGAAAGATTTCTAATAAAAAATTACACAAATTTATTTACATAATTTTACGCAAATATTTATTCCGTCCATAAGTCTGTCGGACAGATAAATATGGAAGGAGTGGACACTTTCAATTCATCTAAATCTGAACTTCTATAAAAATAATGAAGCAGGAGAAATGTGCAATAATATGGGCTGTGCTGCAAACTTTAGATATTTCCTTGTTCTAACACACCTGACTGTATCAAATGGTTTGATCACAGCCTTGTGCGGAGATCTAGGTTTTCTGAATCAGATGTGTTGCAGCAGGATTCATCTGCAGGTAGATCAGATTGTTGGGTTGCAGTAAAGAGAGAACCGGGGATGACAGGCCAGGACTCGAGCCTGGATCGGCTGCACCAAGAAGCCGTATATAAGGTGGCTACTCAGCCAGATGTAGAGCTTTAAAATGTTTATTGATGTTAACACTTGAGATTGACTCTGCTTGTGCAGGTGTGTACCAGACAGCCAGAGATCCTTCGGACTTGGCATCCAGTGGATAATGGTGCGCACACTCGGTAAGTCACTTTATTCTTTTAATCTGCTTTTAACTCTCAACCCACAACATTTTATGCTCTTTGTGCTGTTGTGTCCTCACAGGTGGCATTCCGGGACCGATCGCATTTGGCTCAGTGATTGACTTCTCCTGCTTACTGTGGCAGGATCAGTGTGGCGAGCAAGGATCCTGCTACATCTACCATAACTCAGCCATGAGCCAGTACACACTGGTAGCTGGAATCATCTACAAGGTAGACAAGTTACTCACAGCATCACTTTATTTATTTCTGTTGGAAAACATCACCAGTAAGAAAGGATTTCATCTTTAAAAGAAAACATGGGATGTAAACAACTGTACTGTAGCAGGGATCTCACACATACAATGAAAAAATTATTCTTTTAAACTCATCAAATAGGATAAACCACATGTGTTTACTGTAACTTGTGTCTCTTTCAGTCAGTTTGTACAATTACATACATACACACTAACCATAAAATAAAACACATTACATTTACAGAGATGCTAAACATGGTCTGTTACATGGCCGCAAGTTTCAACACATTGAACGACCTCATGTCATGACGATCAGCTCTACCATCCCAGTTATCACACAAAACATGTATTTCATTAAAAAAATACCCTTAACTTGCAGAATAATAAACAGTGAAGAAATTTTCCCTATTGCTGGTCTCTGCAGGTACTTCCGTTCTGTCAGGCTGTCTTAACACCAAGACATTACCACCACTAAGATGGAAACGACACCCCCGCTAAATTAGTAGAATAACAGGACAGGAAGTTATCCGAACATCGAGTTGTGTTAAAGCAGATTAGACTAAAAACATGATTGTACCGGATCTGAAAGCAGATTTCTGAAACACTGATCTGATGGACCCTGAATGCACCCTTTACTGAACAATCAGTTAGCTAATGGCTACCGCTAACCGTTAGTTTACTATATGATGGTGCTTCCTAGCTATGAAAGAGAGAAGACAGAAAGGCTAATTTCATTGACCAGATTACAATAATAAGAGTAAGAAGACCTAAAGCTCTGTGGATATGATGACACAACATTTTAAGTATTTGTAAGTGAAGGAATTCACAAGACAAAACTAGAGTGGGAATGTTAGGAAGAGTTAGATGTAAAATGAGAGTCTTTTTCTGTGTACTGTTAGGAGGAAGGCACATTTTAGATCCATCTCCAGGAAGATGGTAGTTAGCTCTGAACAACTCTTATGAATATATGACAACAAGAAATCACTAAATGCATCTGATGTAAAATACAACAGCGTGAGCTAATCATGCTAAAGCTAACATGATAACATGAGCTACAGATGCTTTTTCTGGGCCCCACAGCTATCATGTTACTATTGATTACAGAAGTAAACGACCCATTCTGGTCTCAGTTATAAGTTAAGAGGTGTAACATCACGTTTCTCTCCTTCACTTCAAAGTTAATGTAGTCCATAATAAGTAGAAGTGTCATTTCATCATCAGGTAAATAATGATTTACTGCAAAATTATTTACTGGAAAGAATAGAGTACCATACTTGCACTTTATACTGACAAAAACATTTAAGTTGTCTACTAAGTCATCGGATTATTAAACAGATGATTAACCCTGCTGATTTGAATGGAGACTCGCTACGAGTTGCAGAGCTGAGATGATCCAACCTATTTGTTTCAGGCTTTGGGGACAATGTTCTTCTTGCTGGCCAGTGTCCTGTACCAGCCTCCTCCAGAGTTGCCTCAAAGCGACTGTGCAAGCTTCAACCATGGGGCGGGACACCCGAATGACCTGCCCATCAAAAACACGCCTGAAGATCAGAAACCTGCAAGCCAGGTCATGACAGCGATACCTGAAACACTCGCTTGTATATGACAAACAGCCCTGAATGCCTTCACGTACCCGCAGACGTGTCTGCAGCACATGATAACTTCTAACATGCTGCTCTCTTTCAACAAAATCCTGCTCTGATGCATGCGTGTTTTATATGTGTGTGTTTTTGATTGGACCAAGCCACAGTTTCGCTACGTTTAGCTGTTTCTACAAATACCTTGATATTATTCAGTTAATTTTTATAATGAGTAAGAGTTAGTATATTGTATGTCATCAAAAGCCAATGAGATACCTTTGAGTGTGCATGAATCATTTAAGCCCTGCAGAAAAACTTTTTATGTTCATTTTTACCATCAACAACTGGCTTCCAGGTCAGTAATAATGTAGCCAAACTATTGTCAGTCATTGTGTTTAAGGAAGTTAAAATCACTTAAAACATCTGCAGACAATGGATATTTTTCCATTTTTCCATGGATATTCTAAGTTTAGCATAAACACAGAACTATCCCTACAGCAACATGTGGTATAGAAATAAAGAAAAATCCAATGGAAATCTCTTTTCCAAACATATTCAGGCCATTAACTGAGTTCTTTGTGATAAGTGTAACCTGCTATTGGTAAACTAAGCTGCCACTTTTTCATCCAGTCGCTCTCAGTTGCAAACAACTTGTGTTAATTTGGGGTCGTTGCTCAAAAAGTTTGGAAACCACTGCTCAGAGCAGCTGTGCCCAAGTCCGGTCCTCAAGATGCATCCTTTCTTTACATACCTGAATCAAATGCATGGCTCATTAGCAGGTCTCTGCACAGCTGAATGACATGATTGATTCAGGTGTGATGAAGGGTTGCATCTAAAAGTTGCAGGATAGTAGATCTCAAGGACCAGTCTTGTACACAGCTGTTCTAGAGGCTCATCTGGAATTTAGTAAATAATTCCAGTTTATCTTGGAGCTCCTGCACAGACATACTTCAATTTTTCAAATCTATCCACAGATGGTTAAAGAACATGTTAGTGGAGTTATGCTGGTGAGACCTTTCCAAAGACAAGAACAGTTCTGGTTCTGGTTTTGTTTCTGGCACTAGCTCGGTTCTTGAATCTCAGACCCCTGGTGCTTTCTGGCGACCCAGCCTGCGTTCACACCGAAGCAAAGTGGGCTGATTTTATTCAGTGAACTTGTTAGAGATGTTCAGTCATCAGGCTCTGTCAGAACCGGAATTTTCCCAAAGTAAATGGCCAGACAACCAAGCAAATTTCAGAAGCTATGAAAATGTCGCTATGAGTTTATGTAAATCTCCGGCCAATTGTAAAAGCATTGCCAGGTAACATCACAGTCCAGCAACGTCCAGGATGTATTCTATATGAAGCTGGACGACGTCCAACTGGACAGATGGACATGCAACACTGTTCAAGTCTTTTTTCTGCTTCTGTTGTCCTTGTTGACTTTCAGAAGATTGTAGGTTATTTGGTCTGGCGTGGCTTTTGTTCTTCTTTACTTTCCACCTGTATTGGCTCAGCATGTGATACAAACCATTATAAATAGTGACAGAAGGTATTCGACTTTTTTACTTTATAAAACATAGGTAACACCCTGGTCTGGCATTGCAATGGACCTAGCCTTGCCTGCCATTCACATCTCAGTTTCTAATTGAAAATACTTTTTTTCAGTGATAGCCACATTTTCAACTTTATTCCAGTTTTATTTGGTAGGAACATGCTGTTAAATTCAGGAAGTGCTGCCCAGAAAGGGAGAAAGTCCTGTGTGTGATAGTCAGCTGTACAGATGAAGCTGGTTAGAGTCTCCAAACCAGCTGGTGGGGGACTGTTTCAGCCAAGGAACAGACTTGAAAGCTAATGCCTCGGGCTAAAAGCTGTTTTTCTATCTTTTCTTGTCAAATTAAAACCAAAGATTGAGAAACACATTTTCATGCACCTAATGTGAGCAAGCTGCATCACTAAATGTCACAGCAAAGGGCCTGAATTTCGTTAAAAAAGGGATTTTTCATGAATCTGCAGAAAAGTTAAATGTGTAAAATCTGAAGAGTCGGAAAGTTTCCTGAAACACACTGGGTGTGCACAGGAATGACAAACTACAGTAAAACAGCACAAACACAAAGCATCCATGTTTTTACTGGGATTTTGTACTTCTCAATTTGAAATAAGAAAACTGCAATGCTTTTATGAAACCGAAGTGGGTCTATATGTTTGTTGTTCTATTTGCCAAACTGATGCTCCTTCATAGAAAATGCATTGTTGCACTTTAAAAACCTGCAGTTTGTTTTAGAACAAAAAAAGAAAAAAACATGTTGAATGAAACGATGCCAACAGAACTTGAGTCTGCCAAATCATTTCAGATTAGGCCAGTTTTTCCATTAATTGACTTTTATTTTAGGATTTAAAACTTTTCAGCACAAACAGATAGAAAACCGTTTGGTGATGTGTGTAAATGGCATCTCTCTCTGCACTCCGATGTAAAATCTTCATCATGCCAGTAACTGTAAGGCCTCAACTGGATGGAGGTCTGAGTGGAAAGTTGAGAACTAAATGTCTCAGAGCTTTATGTCTTCCAACCCAGCCAGTCACTGCTTAATTCCACACACTTTTGCACAACCAGTTAGACGTTGGGGTCTCCAACATGCCTGTTTCTGCTTTGAGCTTTCATGTTTCTCACTGCCAACGTGTCCCAGTGAGAGGACTGGTGTCATTTACGCTGACTCAGGTTCATTAATGTTCCAGTAAAGCAGATCGATGGAGCCAAGTTGCTCAAAAGGAAAGCAACCATTTTCTCACAGCTGGAATCGACCTGTAATGATGAACCAGAATGTCTGTCTGGAATAGTTTCTGTAAACGACACTGCTGAACCAATGCAGAGCAGATGCAGTCTGACTGGGAGAAATCTGCTGCAGCTCCTTTCCTGTGTCGCTGCATCGTTTACCAAGCAGAGAGCGTGAAAGTCCTACAGCTCAGGACTCCTGTAAAGTCTCCGGAACGATTTAAGCATGCCATATTTACACCAGAGTTCTGGTTGCTTTGCTTTTTCATTAGAAATGTTTGTTAAAACTCCGGTTTGAGCTTCAAACATTCAGCGTTTACAGCACAGCCGAGTCCTGATGACTTCCGGCATTTAAACGCGAACTCAAAGGTCAGCCAGGTGGCGGCAGCTTCTGATTGGTCTGCAGCACAAAGCCAAATTCACCATTAAAAATATTTGCACTTAATGACCTTTTCCTGCTTATTGCACCATTGTTCGGCTTTAGGAACCTTTAACAGTGCTGATGTGGGAGACAGTGGAAGAAATCAGCTGTGATATACAAGCTGTACTGTACCTCCACAAACATGCCGCTGCAGCTTTGCCTACTAACTGTTTTATTATTATTCTACTTATTTTTTGTTGCTGATTTTGTTTATGCACATAAGTTATTTGTGATATTTGATTGTTTTTTCTCTGTGATGATCATAGTGAAATCAAACCTGCTGTATCGTTGTTGTTCTCTACTGTTGTAAAGTCGGACTTTAACGTCTCTATAGTTGATGTTGAATGTGTATGTGTTTCTCATACATGAGCCGTTTTTGTACCTGAGCTGTAACAAACCCATCTACAACGTTTTTTTAAACTTTGCTATGATGCTTTGGTACTTTTTTCTCTTTTTATAAGGAAGAAGTGAATTTGAAATCGTTGATCTTTTTAATCACAATAAAATGATGTCAAGTCTTTTATAATTAAAAAAAGATCCAGATATGGAAAAAAGTGTTGTTTGTCCTGCATGCTTTCTTGATTTTGAGTGTGTGTGTGTGTGTATGTGTGTAATCCTCGAAATGTCATTGGTTGTGTTGAGGTTTTCTGATGGAGGTCGTATGGTGCAGGAATCTGGCCATACAAGGTCTACAGGTGTTTAGTTACATTACATTACATTACATTACATTACATTACAGTCATTTATCAGACGCTTTTCTCCAAAGCGACTTACATCAGAGAATAAGAA